>CM071789.1:50113486-50713486 GCA_036559045.1 Platycarya longipes
AGAAATTTATTGAGTTTCAAAGATATACGTCGTTAATGATTACCAGTATTGAAACGACCTGTTGCCCAGATTGGACTAACACAAGAGGGGGGGTGAAGTTGGGTTTTATATTTAAAAAATTAATACTTATAAACACTAAATATACAATATAAAATTTAACCAAAATATAAAACAGTAGGAAATATAAAGAGTAGGGTAAGAGAAAGCAAACTCAATATTTTTACGAGGTTCAGCCCCACTGCCTACGTCCTCGCCTCAAGCTACCCCTTGAGGATTCCCAAATTCACTATTCAATCTCCTTTAGGTGGAGATAGAAAACCTATTACACCTTTGAACAGCACCGCTCCAAAGAATCCGTGTAGAATCACCCTCTACAACTTCCAATCACCTCACGACTTGGTGATTCAACTATTCCCTGTGTAGAACACCTTCTACACACACAAGGGTTATACGCACCCTCTTACTTTCAATCACCTCACACTTGGTGATTTAACTATTCCTCCGTGTAGAACACCTTCTACACACACAAGGGTTATACACACCCTCTTACTGATACAAGAATTGATAGTGGGTAGGCTAATTAGAAAACACTCCTCAATGAGTGAAATAAGAACAAATACAGCACAAACTATATCTCTCTCAACAAGAAACAAGAATTAAGGCTCAAAACTTTAGAAAAGAGAGGATGAGAGCTTTGAAAGAATGATGCAAAATTTAGCAATAGATGTGTAAGCTCTTGTTGTGATTTTTGCAAAACTCAAGTGAGCTATTTATAGGTAAATGAGTCTTCAATTTTCAAATTTGAAAAGATTCCCATGTCAAATAAGAGCACTATTCACTTTTCAAAAAATTCCAAATAAAAACATTTCCTTTTTGCATTTGTCAAAGACAACTCCATTCATTTTTCAAAGAAATCAAACCTAATCTTTTGCTTTTCATACAAGACAAAATGAGCATGATTTTATTTTTCAAACCAAATCATCTTCTTTTTGCATATGTCAAAAAAAACACACAACCACCCTTTAAGATTTTCAAACAAATCATCTATATTTTATATTTGTCAAAAAAACACACAACCACCCTTTAAGATTCTCAAACAAAATCATCTACCTTTTGCATTAGTCAAAAAAACACACCACCTCCCTTCAAGACTTTCAAACAAAATATGCACATGTCAAATATGATAATCAATCATCTTATAAAATCAAGTTTTTATAAAAAATATAATTTTCGAAATTATTTTGTTTGATGGTGTTATGCACATGTGAAAAACATAATTTTCAAAACTAAGACATTTAAAATTGTCTTGCATATGTGGAAAAAGTAATTTGATGTTTTATGAGAAAAAAGAGTAATTTGGAGCCTTAATCCAATTTCTAATTTTATCAAGAGATGTACAAAAATAATCTATGAGCTTCATTTGTAGACTTGATATCTTTCTTGCTCATGCTTGATTTCTTGATATGTTTAACTCCCTTCATGCATAGACAACTTGAGCTTGAGTTTTCAATATTATTTGTTATCATCAAAATTTATACGTAAATACGAGACTTGAAACCTTGGGTTCAACAATCTCCCCCTTTTTGATGATGACAAATACTTAGTAGAAATCTGCGACCTGCAGTAATACTTAAGCTCCCCCTGAAAATATGCGTTAGTATTTCAAGAAAAATATAAACATGATTCTAGCATATATAACAGGGTAGTATAATACTAGTATAAGACTTCTCCCCCTTTTGGCATCATTAAAAAGGAACCGTAATTGGTTTCAATAAGATTTTTTTTTTTCGTAATAAGCAATAATCAAATAAAACGGTACGTTAGAGAGTAGAAGTTGGAACCACCCGTGCCCGACAAAACCTGCAAAGGTTGAAGCCGAATTTTATCATCTCGGTGCGGAAGAAGATTTAAATCCGCTTGATGTTATTGACGAATTAGATATTCCAGAGATTTGAAGTTGAATTAATTAAAATTATCCGTGTCCGACAAAGACAGCAAAAGCTGCAAGCCTAGCTCTGGCAATGCGGTGCAGAGCCATGCATGTCCGACAAAACCTGCAAATGTTGGAAGTCTAACTCTGACAGTTCGGTGCGGAGCCACGCGTGTCTGATAAAACCTGCAAAGGTGGCCTAGCTCTAGCAGTCGGTGCGAAAGCAGATTCAAATCCGCGTGATATTGTTGAAAAATTAAATATTATCGAGATTTGAAAGTTGTCGTTTAAAAGACCGTTTTTCACCTGTTGGATACTCAAATAAATTTTCACCCCACTCATTGATCCGGTTTCTGTTTATTCAAAACGATAGAATGGCGGAGAAAATTTCATCTAATAATCTTCCGGATTTGAATCAGGAACCGTCTCAACCAGTCATTTTATCTCATGAGGTTGTCAATACCATGATAGAAGCAGAGATGCATTTTTCAAATAGAACTGATTCTGAGGTTGTTGCAGCATCAAGAACTCTCAGTGCTCAATATGCTGCCTCTGTTACGACCATGTCTCGGAGATTACTAGCGAGGGCAAATGAGGTTGATCGACTTAACAATCAAATATCTGTTCTGCATCAAAAGCTTGTAAATAAAGGCAGAAAGAATAAGAGGTTAAAGCAAGAAAATAAAGATTTGACGGAATTGGCTCGTATTCTGAAACTTCAAATAGAGGAATCGGAACGAGTAAGAGTTCAAGCACAGAGTCAACACCAGCAGATAATGGCAGCGTTTCACGAGAGAAACAGGGACAATTATAATTAATCTCGCTAGCTTAGTTCGGTAACTTTTGACAATATGCATCCGGCATAGCTTGTAAGCTTGACTAAGTAAGATTTGAAGAGATGTCAGTTTGTCTTTTACTTATTTCCATCTTTATAAAAACAATCCTTAGCTTTATCTAATCCGCATCAAATCTTCTTCTCATTGTTGTAGTTCATCTTCATTCTCACTTTACAAATTTTCAATGGCTCGTAGATTTCCCTTCAGTGATTCTCTTGATCAAGATTTGAGGTATCCTTCACCTCAGTCTCAATCTATTTCTGCATCTGTCGTGGGTGCCATGAAGCAACAAGAGACTGATTTAGCTAATAAATCAGATCATGACGCCATTTACGAGCTTGTGGGTCTCGGGACTCGATACTCATCTTCCATAGTTTCTTTTTCCGCTCGGTTGCAGTCCAAAACCCGCGAGATAGAGAAGCTTAATGAGAAGATCGATATTCTTCAACGACTTGTTCAAGAGTCTAACAAAAAAATAGTAGACTTAAAACAACAGAATAAGGATTTAAAATCCTTACT
Source organism: Platycarya longipes (assembly GCA_036559045.1). Lineage (NCBI taxonomy): Eukaryota > Viridiplantae > Streptophyta > Magnoliopsida > Fagales > Juglandaceae > Platycarya > Platycarya longipes. The sequence continues at coordinate 50,116,772 of CM071789.1, forward strand.
TGCCTCTGCATTTCGATTGCCTAATCCTTTAGATAACGATGGCATGATGATTTATGAGGAGCAAATGCATTTGAATGATGAGGCTAAACGTCTCAAGTTTCTGTAGGTCATTTGAGTTAATGGAATAAAAGTATCTAGCAGATATTGATGGCATGCATAATTCCTATTTCTCTTCTAATCATGCATAGTCTATCTTCTGGTAGGGGTTTTGTAAAAATGTCTGCCAAATGATCATGTGTACTAGTGAATTCTAATGCAATATCGCCCTTCTGCACATTGGTCCGAGATTGTTGTATTGGATTCTTTGAAAGATTTATAGCACTTGTATTATCACATTTGATTGGAATGTGATTGTACATACGTTTAAAATCCTCAAGTTGTTGCTTCATGTAAAGAACTTGGGCACAACAACTACCCGCAGCAACATATTCTGCCTCAGCAGTAGATAGTGCAACAGAATTTTGTTTTTTTACTAAACCAGGAAACTAGTGCATGACCTAAGAAATGACATGTTCTACTAAAAATTTTTCGATCATCTTTGCAACTAGTATAATCGGTACCTGAATAACTAATAAGATCGAAAGAAGTGTGTTTAGGATACCATAACTCTAAGTCAATGGTACTGGCAAAATATCTAAAAATCCGCTTGACTGCAATCAAATGAGATTGTTTCGGAAATGATTGAAAACGTGCACCTAAACATACATTGAACATAATATCAAGTCTACTAGTTATCAAATATAATAAACTACCAATCATACCTCGATATACCTTTGAGTCAACTGGCTTACCGCTTTCATCTTTATCAAGTTTAGTGGTTGGACTCATTGATGTTCCAATTACTTGATTTGCAATCCGAGAAAGAAATTAAGTTCTCCCATTATGCTCATTTCAAATTCTTTCTGCATATTCTTAGCAAAATCTTGACACATATTTTCATTAGTAGCACCAAATATTATATCATCTACATAAATTTGAACTAGAAGAATATCATTCTATTCATATTTGATTAAAAGAGTTATATCGATTTTTCCTCTTGAAAAACCTTTAAAAAAAAAAAAACTATTTAAGAAAACACTTTTAACAACCATTTGAAAAAATTTGAAATCTTTATAACAAGCATATGCAAGTAGCATTCGAATATCTTCTAATCTTGTGACTGGTGCATATGTCTCATCATAATCGATTCCTTCCTCTTGATTGAAACCTTGGGCTACAAGTCGAGCCTTGTTTCTAGTGATGATTTTAGACTCATCTTTCTTATTTCTAAAAACCCATTTTGTTCCAATAACAGCATAATTTTTAGGTCTAGGAACAAATGTCCATACATTATTTCTTTCAAATTGATTTAACTCTTATTGCATAACTAGAATCCATGATTTATCAATAAGTACTTCATCAATATTTTGGATTTAATTTGAGATAGAAAAACAGTGTGATTATAAATATTTTTAAGAGACGATCAAGTACTTACATATCGTGAAGGTTCTCCTAGAATTTGTTCTACTGGATGATCTTTCACATATTTTCACTGTTTGGTTGCATCTTGTACTAAGTCTTGATGATCTTTCTTTCTATTTCCACGATCTTCCTTTTTGATTTGTCTCCAAATATCATGCATCCTTCTTCTTTAGAAGTGAAGTCAATGAATTTAGTTTTGTCTCATGTCATGTATCTTGAGCATCCGTTGTCTATAAACCATTTACTTTTACCTGTAGACGACTTCATGCATACCTACAAAAGCAATTAAAAAAAATTCTTGGTACCCAAGTTCTTTGGGTCCTTTATTTATTAGTATTAGAATAAATAAAATTTTTAGGTACCCATATGACCCTAATAGTCATTGTATGTTTTCTTCTAATAGGACAAGCAAAATAATTATGACCATTGCTATTACAAAAATTGCAAATAGCATGTGACATATATGAATAACTTGAGTGATTATAATAGTATCCTTTTTTAACAAAATTATTTTTATGAAAAGAATTTTGAATATTGGACTTTGATGTAGAAGAATTATTAAAGAAGTTTTTATAAGATTTGTATTTTTGTTTTGGCATGTATCCCAAGCCTGCCTTGTCAAAAACACATCTTTGACTACCAAGAAGTTTTTCAAAATTTCTTTTTCCATTCGTAAAGTTTTCAATAATATTTTCTAAATCAGTTTTCTTTTTCTTCAACTCAAGATTTTCATCTTTCAAAACAATACTTTCTTTTCTTAAAATATCAATTTCGTTTGTTAAAGAAGAATTTTTCTTTTTCAAAGCAGTATACTTGATACCCAATTTTTCAAATTCCTCATATACCTCTTCTAAAACATTTTGCAATTCTTCATATGAAGGATCTTCAATATTATCAAAATTTGTTACCTCAATGTCATCTTTAGCCATAAGACAAAGATTTGCTGATTCTCCATTGCTTGCTTCACTATCTGAGCTACTTGAATCATCATTCCACGTAGCTTTCATTGCTTTTTTGCCTTTGTTTCGATCTTTCTTTAGCAGAGGACAATCTGGTTTGATATGACCAGGTTTATTGCATTTATAACAAATTAAAGTGTCATTTTTACCTGAATCTTTCTTGGAAAACTTATTGAAGGATTTCCTTGGAGGAGTTTTATTTTTCTTTAAGAATCTTTGAATTCTTCTTATTATCATCGCAACTTCTTCATCTTTGTCGTCATTTTCCTCATCTTCATCACTTTCACTTTCATGTGGAACAGCTTTAAGTGCCAAACTCTTCTTTGAATTTCCTTCTTCTTCTCCTCTTTTCAATGTGTACTCATGGGTGATAAGTGACCCCGATGAGTTCATTCACTTCGAGCTTCTTGAGGTCTCTAGCTTCAAGAATCGCTGTCACTTTTGACTCCCAACATTTTGGTAGAGAGTTGAGAATTTTTCTTACTATCTCTACTTTGGAATAAACTTTGCCAAGAGCTGTCAAGCTGTTTATGATGTTAGTAAAACGAGTGTGCATACTAGAAATAGATTCATCATCATTCATCTTAAACATTTCATATTCATGAGTAAGAATATAAATTTTTGATTCCTTGACTTGAGAAGTTCCTTCATAAGTAACTTCCAAGTTATCCCAAATTTCCTTTGCTGTAGTGCAAGTCATTACTCTATTAAACTCATTACCATTAAGAGCATTATATAATAAATTCATAGCAGTTAAATTCAAAGTATAAAGTCTATCGTCTTCACGATCAAACTCTTCTTCTTCCTTTTTGACCTTTACTCCATCAACCACTTTTGTTGGAATATAAGGTCCATTTACAATGCATTTCCAGATTTCTCGGCCTTGAGACTGAAGGAATATTCTCATTCTAACTTTCCAGAATGAGTAATTGTCTCCGCAAAAGAGTGGAGGCCGACTGCTAGATTGACCTTCACCAAATGAAGCTGCAATGTGAGCCATAAGATCTTAACTCAAAAGATAGTTAATCTTATAACAGAGCTTTAGCTCTGATACCAATTGTTGCCCAGATGACTAACACAAGAGGGGGGGTGAATTGGGTTATATTAAAAAATTAATACTTATAAACTAAATATACAATATAAAATATAACCAAAATATAAAGCAGTAGGAAATATAAAGAGTAGGGTAAGAGAAAGCAAACTCAGTATTTTTACGAGGTTCAGCCCCACTGCCTACGTCCTCGCCTCAAGCTACCCCTTGAGGATTCCCAAATTCACTATTCAATCTCCTTTAGGTGGAGATAGAAACCTATTACACCTTTGAGCAGCACCGCTCCAAAGAATCCGTGTAGAACACCTCTACACTTCCAATCACCTCACACTTGGTGATTCAACTATTCCCTGTGTAGAACACCTTCTACACACACAAGGGTTATACGCACCCTCTTACTTTCAATCACCTCACACTTGGTGATTTAACTATTCCCCATGTAGAACACCTTCTACACACACAAGGGTTATACACACCCTCTTACTGATACAAGAATTGATAGTGGGTAGGCTATCAGAAAACACTCCTCAATGAGTGAAATAAGAACAATACAGCACAAACTATATCTCTCTCAACAAGAACAAGAATTAAGGCTCAAAACTTTAGAAAAGAGAGGATGAGAGCTTTGAAAGAATGATGCAAAATTTAGCAATAGATGTGTAAGCTCTTGTTGTGATTTTTGCAAAACTCAAGTGAGCTATTTATAGGTAAATGAGTCTTCAATTTCAAATTTGAAAAGATTCCCATGTCAAATAAGAGCACTATTCACTTTTCAAAAAATTCAAATAAAAACATTTCCTTTTTGCATTTGTCAAAGACAACTCCATTCATTTTTCAAAGAAATCAAACCTAATCTTTTGCTTTTCATACAAGACAAAATGAGCATGATTTATTTTTCAAACCAAATCATCTTCTTTTTGCATATGTCAAAAAAACACACAACCACCCTTTAAGATTTTCAAACAAATCATCTATATTTTATATTTGTCAAAAAAACACACAACCACCCTTTAAGATTCTCAAACAAAATCATCTACCTTTTGCATTAGTCAAAAAAACACACCACCTCCCTTCAAGACTTTCAAACAAAATATGCACATGTCAAATATGATAATCAATCATCTTATAAAATCAAGTTTTTATAAAAAAAATATAATTTTCGAAATTATTTTGTTTGATGGTGTTATGCACATGTGAAAAACATAATTTTCAAAACTAAGACATTTAAAAATGTCTTGCATATGTGGAAAAAGTAATTTGATGTTTTATGAGAAAAAAGAGTAATTTGGAGCCTTAATCCAATTTCTAATTTTATCAAGAGATGTACAAAAATAATCTATGAGCTTCATTTGTAGACTTGATATCTTTCTTGCTCATGCTTGATTTCTTGATGTGTTTAGCTCCCTTCATGCATAGACAACTTGAGCTTGAGTTTTCAATATTATTTGTTATCATCAAAATTTATACGTAAATACGAGACTTGAAACCTTGGGTTCAACACGACCAATGAAGGCAGTAAAGAGCATCTTCTTATTACTAAAACAATATCGGGCCAGAAGCTCGTATTAGAAAAACTGTCTGCTCTATGTTCTGGATTGTATTATACAAAAATGAGAACAATTGAATCATATGTGGTAATGCACCAGAAGTGCATTGACCCTAAAGTATTTATGACTTGGCATGATCGCCTTGGACATCCGGGTTCTATAATGATGAGACGAATTATTGAAAATTCGCATGGGCATCCCTTAAAGAATCAAAAGATATTTCTACCCAATGAATCTCCGTGCTCTGCATGTTCTCAAGGTAAGTTAATTATTAGACCATCTCTCTCAAAAATCATTGTTGAATCTCCATCCTTTTTACAAAGGATTCACGGAGATATATGTGGGCCTATTCACCCATCAAGTGGACCATTTAGATATTTTATGGTTCTAATTGATGCATCTAGTCGATGGTCACATGTTTGTCTTCTTTCCACTAGAAATGTTGCATTTGCTAGACTTCTTGCTCAGATAATTAAACTACGAGCACAATTTCCTGAGTATCCAATTAAGACCATTCGATTGGATAATAAAGGTGAATTTTCATCTCAAGTTTTTGATGATTATTGCATGTCAATAGGAATAGATGTTGAACATCCTGTTGCCCATACACACACACAAAACGGTTTAGCTGAGTCTTTGATAAAAAGGCTTCAACTAATCGCTAGACCTTTACTTATGAAATCAAGACTACCTATTTCTGTTTGGGGACATGCTATACTTCATGCAGCATCTCTAATTCGCATTAGACCATCTGCATATAAAAAATATTCTCCATTACAGCTTGCATTTGGTCAACAACCAAATATTTCTCATCTTCGTACTTTTGGATGTGCTGTATATGTTCCAATTGCACCTCCACAACGTACAAAAATGGGTCCTCAACGTAGACTTGGGATATATGTTGGTTTTGATTCTCCATCTATTATTAGATACCTTGAACCCCTTACAGGGGATATGTTTAAAGCACGTTTTGAAGATTGTCATTTTGACGAATCAAATTTTCCGTTAATGGGTAAAGAAAAGTCGGTGCCTGAAGCACGACAAGATATTACTTGGGATAATAAGACCCTGTCTCATTTTGATCCTCCTACAAATGAATGCAAACGAGAAGTTCAAAGGATTATTCATTTGCAAAATGTTGCAAATCAGTTACCGGATGTATTTACTGACACTAAAGGTGTAGTAAAATCTTATATTCCTGCTGTTAATACTCCAGCAAGGATTGAAGTCCCTGAAGGACAAATTGTCAAAGCAGCAATAGGTGAATCTAAAACACGCCTGAAGCGTGGAAGACCTATTGGTGCAAAAGATAAAATTCCCAGAAGGAAAACAATACAAAATGAATTTGGTGTTCTTGAAGAACACGTACCCACAATACAGGCCACAAATATAATTGGTGCTCCTAAATAGCTCAAATCTTCTATTACAGAACCTCCTGAAGAGGAAACTCTTGAAAAGTATAAATCTCCTAAAAATGGACCTCCTGAAGAGGTGTGTCATGAAATGTTTTCCCCTGAACAGGAACAGGTACTTGAAAATAATGAGATCTCAATACATTTCATGAAAACTGGAGAAATTCTGGATAGAAATAAAACTGTTGTCGACAACATATTTTCATATAAAATGGCCCTTGACATTACCAGAAGTAATGAAGAAAGTGAGCCAAAAAGCGTCGAAGAATGTCGACGTAGAAATGATTGGCCAAAATGGAAAACAGCTATTGAAGCTGAATTAAATTCGCTAGCAAAACGAGAAGTATTTGGACCTGTTGTCCAAATACCAAAGGGTGTGATGCCTGTTGGATATAAGTGGGTATTTGTACGAAAACGTAATGAGAAAAATGAAATTGTGCGATACAAAGCACGGCTTGTTGCACAAGGTTTCTTGCAGAAACCCGGGATTGATTATGAAGAAACATACTCTCCCGTTATGGATGCAATCACATTTAGATTTTTGATTAGTCTGGTTGTTACAAAAGGATTGGAAATGCGGTTGATGGATGTGGTCACTGCATATTTATATGGATCCTTAGACCATGACATATATATGAAAATCCCTGAAGGATATAAGATGTTTGAAGCATCTACAAGTACATCTAGAAATATGTATTCAATCAGACTACAAAGATCTTTATATGGGTTGAAGCAATCCGGACGCATGTGGTATAATCGCTTAAGCGACTATCTATTGAAAGAAGGATTTGAGAATAATCCTATATGCCCATGTGTTTTTATTAAGAAATCAGAATCCGGATTTGTCATTATTGCGGTTTATGTTGATGATTTAAATATTGTGGGAACTCCTGAAGAGATCTCAAAAACCGCTATATATTTAAAGAATGAATTTGAAATGAAAGATCTTGGCAAAACAAAACTTTGTCTCGGACTGCAGCTCGAGCACTTGCCAAATGGAATTTTTATTCATCAGTCCATGTATACTGAGAAAGTCCTAAAACATTTTTATATGGACAAATCTCATCCCCTGAGTACTCCAATGATTGTTCGAACACTTGATGTGAAGAAAGATCCATTCCGTCCTTGTGATGACGATGAAGAAATTGTTGGTCCTGAAGTACCATATCTCAGTGCAATTGGAGCTTTGATGTATCTTGCAAATTGCACTCGACCAGATATTACATTCTCAGTTAATCTGCTTGCAAGATATAGTTCTGCACCAACTCGAAGGCATTGGAATGGCATTAAACATGTCCTTCGTTACCTTCATGGTACGGTTGATATGAGATTATTTTATCAACGTGGTTCAAGTCCAGAATTGATTGGGTATGCAGATGCAGGTTATCTTTCAGACCCACACAGAGGTAGATCTCAAACTGGATATTTATTTACTTCTAGAGATACTGCCATATCATGGAGATCTGTTAAGCAGACACTATCTGCTACTTCTTCAAATCACTCAGAGATCATTGCTATTCATGAAGCAAGTCGAGAGTGTATTTGGTTGAGATCAGTTATTCAACATGTCCAGGAAAAGTGTGGACTTCCCATGATCAATAATAGCCCAACAATCTTATATGAAGATAATACTGCTTGTATCACTCAAATCAGAAGAGGATATATCAAAGGTGACAGAACCAAACATATTTCACCTAAATTCTTTTATACTCATGAACTTCAAGAGAAAGGTGAAATTGATGTCAAGCAGATACGATCTAGTGATAATCTGGCAGATTTATTCACAAAGGCGTTACCAACTTCCACATTCAAGAAGATTGTGCATAATATTGGAATGCGAAAACTCAAAGATCTTTTGTCATGCACTTTTCAGGGGGAGTAAATGTGCTGATTGTACTCTTTTTCCTTCGCTGAGGTTTTGTCCCACTGGGTTTTCCTCTGCAAGGTTTTAATGAGGCAATCTTAAAGCACTTGTGGATACATAAGAAGACTGTACTCTTTTTCCTTCGCCATTAGTTTTTCTTCCCACTGGGTTTTTACTTGGCAAGGTTTTAACGAGGCAGATTCTTTATGGGTGGTCATTCAAGGGGGAGTGTAATGAACGAACGAAATTATCAGCCGCCCCCTGTCCCACCACTAAAATTATGTGAATGACCCCACCACTATTATTTTAAATTTCGCATAGTGACTTGCATAGTGACTTGCATAGTAACTTGCATAGTAATTTCAAAACCTATAAATATGGGTTTCAGTTGTAATGAAATTCATAAGAAAATATAGAGAGAGAGAAAGTTTCAGTTCTTAAGAGTTTTAGAGAGAGTTTCTTATTTCTCTTTTGCAATAGTAGTTTCCTTTCTTTAAGTTTCATAACAGTTATTGCATATATGTTTGGGCATCAGCATCTTTGTCTCTCTCTTTTTTTTAATAAAAATATGTGTTATATAATATTTTAATCCCAGTTTTTCACTGCAATCAACTTCTTTCCACAATTATAATTTCAATAAAACTCATATGTATCATTTTTAACACCTCTCTAAATAGATTACTTCCTCTGTAATATTTACCATGTTTATACAGAAAAATAGAGGAAAAAGTATAGTTACGAGCGATTCTGCATATTAATACGCGTATGTATCTAACATGATTGATCATAAAAGTAGACTTTAATAAAAAAAAGATACAAATTTAAATTTTAAATATAAAAACAACAACACATTAGTACGTAGATGAATCCATAAATTTGCTTGTAAATAATAGCAATTCCCAAAACCGAGCACCCCCATTTTTTTTTTCTTGGTCGGGGCTCTGGGCACATTATTTGTACTTACACAAGAAAATAGGACCACCTCTCTTCAAACACCAAACTTCTGCAGAATCATAGCTCAAAAGAAAACAAAAGAAGAAGAAAGTAAGAACAATCGCCTTCATAACAACTATTTTGACTTGTTAGATCACTGAAATTAGATTAGTTATTTTTTTTAAAAAAAGTATAATTTTGCACGTATATTAATAAATTTTTATTATATTTAATTAAAAATAAGAAGAAAAAAAGTGGAAGAAAGAAATAAAAATAATTTTTGTTTTCAAAAATGAATAACAATTTTTCAAAATTTTTTATTTTTAAAGAGTTACTATTTATTTTTAAAAATAAAAAAATAAAAAAATATTTTTATTTTCTTCTCCTATTTTTATCTCTTTATTTTTAATTAAATATGACAAGTTTTTTTAATATATATACAAATTTATATTTTTTTTAAAAAACTTTGATTAATTCAATACCAATTCTCAGATTTTTATAACAATGAAAACGCCATTTCTCCCAACACTTTACGTGACGTGGGAAAAGAAGTATTCTTCTTAAATTAAAATTCATTCCACCTCATCATGCTTGTTAGATGCTTTTTATTTTGTCTTGGAAAAGACCACGTACCTACATATATTGTTTAAAATAGAGATTATCCTTTATTTTAAGGGGAAATTATCCATTTGGTAGAGCTCGCGTAAGATTTATTATTATTTTTTTCTTTTTTCTTGATATTTAAATACATAAATAGATATATGTAATGTAAGATTTTTTTACTATTAGATATGAATTGAATAATGAGTTGAAATGATATATATTTTAAAAATTGAATAAAATATTATTAAGATAATAATTTTTAATATTATTATTATTTTGAGATTTTAAAAAATTAAATTATTTATTATAATAAAATGAAATGAGATGAATTTTAAATTTAAATAAGATCTTGTTAAAAGATCCTATTTGGATCGAGAGTTCTCAATTTATCTAAAAATTATTATTATTTTTTTAAATTATACAAAATATAATAAATAATTTAACTTTTTTAATTTTAATTCAAATTTTTTTTATATTTTAAAATAATAATAATATTAAAAAATAATATTTTATTTAATATTTAAAATTTATCTCAATTTATTTTATCTTATCTCTCAATCTAAGTTAGTGTAAAGAGAAAAAAAAAAAACTGATTTGAAAGTAATGAACCGGTGGGTCCCTGGTGGTTGGTGCTGCTGTTGAACAATCAAGCAGTTTAAATATCAGGATCGATTAACGGTCAGGATCCATTTAGTAGGACCCTTCCCCGCCCGACGTCGGCCGTGCCATTGCGAAAACTTTTAGGCCTTCTGTTGATCTGCTGTAATAAATTCCTCTCTAAAACGCGTCACCAAAAGGAGATCAGTTTCTCTTCAATCACGAGTGCAGCCTTTGATGATCGCTAATGGATGGGCCTCACGATAATTGGAAGGAAAATGATAAATACAATATATTTTATAATACTTACATAATATAAATTTGAAAATAAAAATATTTCTATAAATTATATTATAAAATTAATATTATTTTATAAAAATATTTTTAATTATGTAATATATTATATAAATTATTGTAAGTTTATCACTTTCCTATTCGAAACTTCCGCTTCATACATTTTGGTAGTGCGGCGTTGAACCGTATCAATACTTTTCACCTTCCTCTTCCCTCGAAACACGAACACACGAGTCAACTCGTACGTGCGATCGTTTCTCTCTGAATTTCAAGGCCCTCTCTCTCTCTCTCTCTCTCTCTCTCCCCCCTCTCCATGTATTCAGTATACTCTCAAGTCTCATCTATAGTTATACACTCTTTTTTAAGTCTCTCTCTCTCTCTCTCTCTGTGAAGGTCAAGGTGGTCAAGGTATTCACTGGTCGTATGCAATATCCTCTAACTCTATAAGCTCCAAGCTCTTACTCCCTTCGCTAAAAGCTCAAAGCGGCACATTCAAGAACCTTCTTGACCCTGTGGCTCGGATCTTGGACTTCCAGCTTCAGACAGTGAGGTGATACATGTAATCTAATTCTTTTCGTTCCTCTATTCCTTTTCTTTGCTATCCTTTATTTGCTCAATATGAAGAATGTTAATTTGTCAGTATAAAATGGTGACTTCGTAGGGTTTGTATTTGTAACAAACGTGTACTGCTTCTTGGATCATCAGCTGTGAAAGATTTCTCGACTTATAATGTTAGAATAGCTTGTAACTGAGGATCGGTGTGTCGTTGTAGCTTGCTTGGTCTCCGAGAAAACAAATGCAGCAAAATAGAAATGCATAAATCAAAATTTTGAAACCGTAAGAGTTCCACTACTTTGTTGTGTTAAGACTAACAGGGATAAGGAGGTGTCTTCTTTATCGTGTGGTTGGTTTCATTGTGAATTTTCTTTGTTTGGCGGCCGAGAAAATGCAGTGAAAGAAAACTAACTGAAATTCCTTCTGATCTCCATTATTTTTGCTCCTGAGAGTGTTGAAAGGTGTCATTTTATTCCATTTATCGGCAGACAAACGGATCGCTTTAGTTTTTGACGATATGGTCTACTTGTGTAGCTTCTATGTTGCTTCAGGTACTAAGTAATAGAGGTCTTCTTTTCCTTAACCTTTAATTCAATTCTCGGTAATTTTAGGCTCTGTTTTATTCCTTAGAAAATGCAAGAGAGTTCAAGCAATTAGTTGTGAATATCTCTGAGTGTTTAAGATCTTACAAAGAATGAGGAAATAAAATCAGATGCTGCTGTTTGGCTAGTAAATTGAGGTTACCTTTACATGTGGGAAAGTTTTGGACAAGATATATATCTATCGCTTTTCTAATACTTCTTTGTTTTCCTCCATGTAGAATCATTGCTCAAAGAGCTATAACAGAACATACTTGTTGAGAATCTTTTGGTGTATAAGCTTCATTCAATTGTTTGAAGAGGTGCCCTGCTTATATTGAGTAATGGATAACTATTCAAAACATGTTGTTCGATCTTTCTGGTAAAGTAATATAGTGGCAGAAATCAATGGAGGAAAGCAGCAACAGAGGGGATTTTAGACAGTCACCATTGAAATCAGGTGGCAGTTTGAAGTCTACATTGGCAGGAAGGTTGACTCCCAGGAGTTCTTCGTTTCGTAGATTGAACTCTAGCCGAACTCCACGAAGAGAAGGCAGAGGTGGTGGAGGTGGTATACAATGGTTTCGAAGCAATCGTTTGGTGTATTGGTTGCTACTGATTACTCTCTGGGCTTATCTTGCATTTTATGTTCAGTCCAGGTGGGCTCACGGTGATAACAAGGAGGCATTTTTGGGCTTTGGAAATAAGCCGAGCGATTTTGATCAGAATTTTGACACAGAACAGAATCTGCAAAGGGGTTTGGTTGTCAAAGACAATAGCTTGGCATTCGATAATGGGACTAATAAAAGTCGCGATGAAGATGTTAAAACAATAGATGTGGTTTTGCCCAAAAGGGGAAATGTTGTTTCATCAAATAGAAGTAGAAAATCAAAGAAGAGAAGTAAAAGAGCAGGACGTAGTTTGCATGGTAAAGTGCATAGTAAGCAAAAGACTGCGGTGGACATTGAGGGCAATGACTTAGAGGATCTGGAACCAGAAATTCCAAAGAAGAATTCTTCTTATGGGATGCTTGTTGGTCCATTTGGTTTGGCGGAGGATAGAATTTTAGAATGGAGTCCTGCTAAGCGTTCAGGAACCTGTAATAGGAAGGGAGACTTTGCACGCCTTGTTTGGTCTAGAAGGTTCATTTTGATATTCCATGAACTTTCAATGACTGGGGCTCCAATTTCAATGATGGAATTGGCAACAGAGCTTCTAAGCTGTGGAGCTACGGTTTCTGCTGTAGTTCTTAGTAAGAAGGGTGGGTTGATGTCAGAACTTACTAGAAGAAGAATCAAGGTGCTTGATGACAGAGCAGACCTCAGCTTCAAAACAGCTATGAAGGCAGATCTTGTCATAGCTGGATCGGCAGTTTGTGCATCATGGATTGGTGAGTGCATTTTAGCAGTAGAAACTGTATAGTTTGTCAAATATGTTATTATTTATGCTGATATGAAGAAAGTTAAAGGTGAGAAACAAAGTGCATCACTATGATTCATCAGTTAGACCTGTATATGAATTTTTTTATTATTTATTCGTGAAAAATATCTTTTTATTAGCACTAAAATGTTGATTGTTTGCGTTATTAACCATATGCAGATATGCTATTTGCTATTTGCTATTTGCTATTTGCTTCTGTTTACTGTTTTCTGCACTCTTTGGATGCTCTTAAAACGCAGATTTGTTCTGCTTTATAATTATGAATATCCAAATACTCTTGTGAGGCTCCTGAAATGCAGATTAACTTTTTTTTCTTAGTTTTTGAAACAATTATCATGCTTCTGATACGTGTAATGTCAGAAAGTCTAAGAAGCTATTGAGTATGACAAATAAAATTGACAATAGGGACAAAATCATGCCATTCAAAGGTTAACTAGTCTTCTTTGCATCCACCCATGGGTAGCCCAAGTGGTAAGAGCGAACTTGTGTGCATGAGCCCAATGTCACAGGATTGATTCCCCTGGGATCAAATTGCGATTTAAGTGGAAGGCCTTGGCGGGGTTGTTGTGCTAGTCTCCCTAGGGGTTTAGGTTCCATGGGTGAGTCCTAAGGGCTCTGTCGTGCAGTGGTTCCCCCATTATTTAAAAAAAAAAAAAACCAGTATTCTTTGCAAATCAAAAATGGCATTTTTTTTAAAGGTTCTATTTTACTGCCATGTCTTTGTCATGGTCTAACCTTATCCTGCTTCAGCTAAAGACAGTCAGCTTAGTTCCCATGATGATTGAGTAACAACACCGTGTAATCTCAAATGTAGATGATTTGTTTAGAGAATCATTGACTTCTTTTGCATTTACCTCATGTTATGGGTATGAATAAAGGTTTTTATTTAGTTGTTTGTTTATTTGTTTTATTTGTTTCAGAACAATATATTGCTCATTTTCCGGCTGGTGCCAGCCAAGTTGGTTGGTGGATAATGGAAAACCGACGGGAGTACTTTGATCGGGCAAAAGTTGTCCTTAACCGAGTCAAAATGCTTATGTTTCTATCTGAATCACAGTCTAGACAATGGCTAAACTGGTGCAAAGAAGAGAATATTAAACTGAGATCTCAACCTGCACTTGTTCCTCTCTCTGTTAATGATGAACTGGCTTTTGTTGCTGGAATATCATGTTCACTTAATACTCCATCTTTCAGCACCGAGAAGATGAGAGAGAAAAGGCAGTTGTTGCGAGATTCAGTCAGAAAGGAGATGGGGTTGACAGATAATGATATGCTTGTTATGACTCTGAGTAGTATAAATCCTGGAAAAGGCCAGCTCTTGATTCTTGAATCAGCACGTTTGCTGATTGAACAAGAATCTTTGGACAATGCTTCTAGTATAAAAAATCCAGTCAATATAGGCCAAAACCATTATAACTTAGCTAAAAGGCATCATGTTAGAGCTCTGTTTCAACATTTGAATGATGTTGGAGTGTCATCAAATGAATTGCCTGCTTCAAATGAGTCCTTTTTCAGGTTGAAGTTATCCAAGAGGAAAAGCTTGCAGTCAGATGGTAATGACACAGATGCTGTGAACTTTTACATCTCCCAAGGAACAAGGAAATTGTTGTCCGACGGTAGAGGAACACAGGAACATGCGCTTAAAATTCTTATCGGGTCTGTTGGATCTAAGAGCAATAAGGTGCTTTATGTCAAAAGACTTTTAGGATCTTTATCCCAGCATTCAAACTTGTCAAAGTCAGTGCTCTGGACTCCAGCAACCACACATGTAGCATCACTGTACTCTGCAGCAGATGTTTATGTCATAAACTCCCAGGTGATTGACCTTCGTGGTCCTTTAGTGATTCCAGTCAATAGAAACTGGTCTTGGTTCTACATAATTTTTTCGAAGCTTTATTTATGTATTTTGATGTTTCAATTTAGTTGTTGGGCTTACATCAAAATACTAAGCTTCAGATATATCCCCTGCATCATTGGATACAACCAAAGGATTTTGTTTGCACTAATATCTTGAGGAGTTCTGGCTAAAACTTGAGTGCTGCTAGGTGGCATCTGTTGTGTGATGTTTTTTTTTTTTTGGCAAACAAAATTTTATTGATCATAAAAATAGTTGAGAGCTGGGGTATATACAAGAGCATCACCGATGCATGCTAGTCTATATTACAATTATGTGTTGAAAAATTTAATTGTATTCATCTTTACCTATGTGATAACAGGCCAAGTGCTTATATAAGAAGAAGTTCACATTTCACAGAATTAAAAAAATATATATTTAATTGATGCTGCTTAATCATTTTTATGATTACACGTTAAATATACAGCACAAGATAATCCTTATAATTGCAGGGATTGGGAGAAACATTCGGGAGAGTGACAATTGAAGCAATGGCATTTGGTCTTCCGGTATGAGAATCAACTCGTTTTTCCTTCCTTTTATTTTTGCGAAAAAAATAGGCCTTGAAGAGTGGTTTTATTTGTTCTTGTCTTGCTAGTTTACCTTCACTTCTTATCTACCCTTGCAGAACTTAGGCATGTGGTCTTTGCTGACATACTAAAACCCACATGATGCTTATAATCCTTTATCTCAAACTCCATTAATTTTCGGGTTATTGATCATTAGAGTCAAGGTTCCTCACATGTCCTCGACGTGCAACTTCTGTGATTAAACGTGAGGCGTGTATTGGACTATCAGAATGGTTAACTGATTTTGATTTTCTTCCCAATTACTGCTTTACTTTGATAGTGTAGCATCAGAACAATTCGTAATGCTTAAAAACATTTCAAAACTAGGACTATTCCTACTCCCAGTGTCTGCTTATAAACTTTGTTCTACCACGTTACATGCCTGCTGACAAGTTAGTCAATGGTCATCGACATTGCAATTTTTTATTTCATTTGTTTATTTGTACTCTGTGCGCATGTGCTTGTTCATGTATTGGGGATGCTTTATATGGGAAGCGATCTCTCACTTTGGCAAGTCGGTATAAATGAAAAATTGGACCTGGGCTGGGCTGTCAATGGACAATGCTACAGCTGATATCGCAACGAGATTGTAGTTCTTATTGGTGTTGACTTATCATTTTATCTTCGTAGTTGACTAATTATGGATGTTTCATGGAGATTATTTCTGGTACATGTGAGCTTTATTTAGTTAGAACTAAAATCATTGATGGGATCTTGTAGACATTTAGGTGAAAGATAAGCTGTCCCCAATATCTTAGGAGGGTTGGTTAACATTGCTCGAGAAGCAATGTACGGGATTGAGACTAACAGGTCTTGACAACAATATTTCATTTTTATGGAGCAGGTGCTTGGAACAGATGCCGGGGGCACAAAAGAGATCGTCGACCACAACTTAACAGGACTTCTACATCCTCCGGGGCGTCCAGGAACTTATGCCCTTGCTCAAAATCTCCGGTTTTTGCTTGAAAATCCATTGACAAGGGAGCAAATGGGGAAGGAAGGAAGGAAGAAAGTAGAGAGAATGTACTTGAAGCGGCACATGTACAAGAGATTTGTAGAGGTTCTCATCAATTGCATGAAAACCAAATAACATTTACCACTGAGACATTCTCAGCTATTTTATTGGTTTTTGAATATCAGAGGGTGCTGTGGGTATTAAAAATTTGTACACCCTTCCTGAATTGATTTTACAGATGAATAGTTCTGGGATATTCCTCAAGAAATGAAGAGGCTTTTGACCAATCAAAAGTTGTTCAGTTTCACTAACGTGGTACATACTAAATAGCATGCATGTTGCTCCGTCCAGGCTTCATTTGAAGACTGCAATAGAGGTAAACAGGAACCAGCCGAACTGACCATCGCCGACAGAGACCGGCTGTTGAAGTTTGAAACCGGCCAAAACTGGGGGAGAATTTACTAAAATCAACATTGAGTTTGGTCCCAATTTCAACTCATGTCAAACCGCTGAAACTGGTATAGTATCTGATCATTTTAATTTTGGTCTGTTCCAGTCATTCTGGTCGAATTCTAGCCGTTTCGGTCCAAATTTCAGTCCTTCCGATCCTAATTATATTTTGAACAATTTTAAAATAGTGGTATTTTTGTAATTTTCTTATATTTGAATGATATTTTTTAAAAGTTTTAAATTCATATGATATTTAATTAATTCTAGAATATAAAATATATTTATATACTTTGTAACTTTAAATATGTCCCTTTTTTTTTTTTAAATATCATTATTTTTTAATATTTTATCAATTCTTTTATTTTTTTATTTGTTTTTGTGTCTCAATTTAAGTTTGTAGTTTTTCAACTTGTATTCATTTTATAAATCTTCAGTTTTTTTAATATATACACATATACATGATACACATATATGTATTTATTATATTAGTTGTTAGTTTATATATACATATAAATATTTATATATAATATATAATTAATCTCAAAATGGTATGTTGGAATACATCGAAACCAAAATATTTTATTTTATCACTTAAATTAAAATGATCACCAAAATAAAATTCAAAACATTGATAGATTCTGAAGACGTCTGGAAGGAGTTTATAGAAGTCGACTGCTTATGTTACATCCCACGAAGCCCAGACCTGAACCCCGGTTACACCGAAACACTTGCATCCCCGAAAAACATGATATTTATTCCTTGGAAATTCTGACAACACATACCCAAAATTAAGAAGAAACGCCTCAATTTTTTAAGTTATCATACCACTCTTATTATTGGTTTGGTTAAAATATAATTTTAATGTTAATTAAATTTAGTTAATAAATATTTAAAATATTTGATATTAAATTAGGCATATCTGTATAAATTTAAATATTAATTATAGTAATCAAATATGTAGATATACAGTAACTTAACCAAACACTATAATATTCATTTTCACTCTTCTTACCAAATATATAGATGTTTTTTTGTAATTTAAAACTCTGATTTGATTTATTATTATTAAATATAAAATGTGATAATAAATAAATAAATAAATAATCAGAATATTATTTATTAATATAATAAGGATATAATACTATTAATATTTAGTTGATAGAACTACAAAATGTGATAAAAATAAATTAAATAAGAAACTATTATATTAATAATATGTTATTATATAGAAAGTAAATGAATAATTCGATGTGAAAATTGAAAATTGAATATAATAGATAAATGCGAACTCATGTAATATTAACTAAAATTTCAATATACTTTCGGTCAATTCAATCAAAATGCTCACAAGCTCATGTAATATTAATTGCATGCTCAAACCAGCCTATTGCAAAGATCGGGTATCCAAGTTTTATGTCTTTAAGAGTGAAGCCCTAGAGTTGTCTTCAGAACATGAGCTTATGCTTTATCGATGATTTGATAGTAAAGTGGTTCTTTTGAATTTTGGGGTCTCAAGAGAAGGGCTTTTTTTTCCCAAAAGGTAAGAGAATGCGGACAGCAAAAGTATATAGTTTTGTTAGTCATCATCTTCATATACTATACATGCATGACTATACTATACATGTACAATTAGAAAGTGGAATGAAAATGCTGGTTCAATTGATACCAGTTGCGTAAGTCAGTTGTATTTATAGAATGATATTGATTACAATGTGTTTGATATAAGATCACATAGAGATACATTGAGATTTAAAGAGATTTGTACAACTGTGAACAAAACAAATTTAAACTTATGTTATGATCTTTGGATATGATCTTCATTTGAATCCTCAGCACTTATCTCTTCATTTGAATTCAAAGTCTCTGCTTCATGTCTTCCATATTTGTAACAAAATCATCTCTAATAGCTCCTTTCAAGTTGATGGGTAGATCACTAACCATAAGCTTGGCTCGAAGTGTTTTGAACTTGGATGAATAAAGTCCTTTAGTAAAAATGTTTGAAGGCTGCGCAGTAGTAGGGATGTACTTAGCTTGAATATCTTTGTTGTAAATCTTATCTCGAACAAATTGGTAATCTACCTTAATATGATTGGTTTAGGCATGAAAAACTAGGATAGAAGATAGTGCTAAGGCACCAATATTGTCAACCCAAATACAAGGAGTAGTGGTTAAAGGAATGTGTAGTTCTTTAAGAAACATTCTTAACCAATAAAGCTTGGGTACAATGTGACATAGACCTATATTCTACCTTAGTGCTTGACCTTGCCACTACTATTTACTTCTTAGAAGCCCAAGAAATTAAGCTTGAGCCTAGATAGATGCAATAACCAGATGTAGATCTTTTGTTATCTAGGCTACCTACCCAATCAAGTCACATAAGCCATTAAGTTGGACAAATCCTTTGCTAAATTGGAGACCAAATTGAGGTGTGCCTTTGATGTCTCTCAAGACTCTTTAAGCAGCTGTGAGATGAGTAGTTCTCGGGCAATAAAGAAATTGGCCTAATTGGTTGACATTATAGGATAAGTTTGGCCTTGTGAGGGTTAAATATTGAAGTGCTCCTACCATATTGCGACATTCAATAAGATCTTCAAGTGGATCACCTGAGAATTTAGAGAGTTTACCACCTGTAATGCATGGAGTATGGGTTGATTTAGCCCCTGCCATCTTTAATCTATGCAGGAGATCAACTGTATACTTCTCTTGATTCAAGTGTAGGCCATTAGCTGTATGATGAACCTGAATACCTACGAGCACTCTCATTAGATTGGCTAAAAGTCATCTTTTAAAAAGTACATTTTTACACAAATACTAAAAAATAAATGTGGCAATTATTTTAGTGTTTTTGCCATTGTCTTAGTTTTACTATTCACAAAAAGTACTTTTTGCACCTTTTTTCGCACACTTCAATACCACAATTGATCAAATATGACATTTCTTTTTTATATATTTGTGCAAGAATATACTTTTTGAATGATGGCTTTTAGCCAATCCAATGAGAGTACTCTAAGAAGTAGGAGAGAATGTCAAGGTCTTTGACAACAAAATCAGATTTGAGACAATCGATAGTAAATGTTTTGTTGCTGGTTACAATAATGTTATCTACATATGTAAGTACAAAAATGCAAACACTGTTTTGATGAAAAATAAAGAGAAAAGTATCCATTATTGAGGAAGTAAAACCAAGATCCAACAAAACCTATGTAGTCGCTAGAACCAAGCTCTAGGAGCATGATTTAAGCCATATATTGACTTATGCAAGAGATAGACATGATTAGTGAACTGTGGGTCTTCAAATCTTTTAGGTTGCTCCATGTAAACCCCTTCCTCAAGATAACCATGGAGAAAGGCATTTGAGATGTCAAACTGCCTAATGGACAAGTTGAAGTTAAATGTTAAGGTTAAAACTAATCTGATTGTGACAGGTTTAATAATAGGGCTAAAGGTCTCGTTAAAGTCAAGACCATTAATTTGATCAAAGCCTTTAGCCACCAACCTTACTTTGTACCTGTCAAGAGTACCATCAGATTTTTGTTTTATTTAAAATGCCCACTTGTTTCTGACTACCAGTTTATGGCTAGGTCTTGGGCAAAGGGACCATTTGTTAGCTATTAATTGATTGTATTATGTAGTCATTGCATCTAACCAATGTTGATCCCTCACTGCTTAAGTGTAGATCTTTGGTTCAAGTGGTAAAGAGGAGGTGAAAAGTGCTTGAAGAGGATGTTTAGTGGAGTAATAAAGATGATAATCTGGGAATTGTTTAGGTTTCAAAGAGTTAGTCTGTGATCTAGTTGTCATTTTTGACGTAAAAGGTAGTGGAGATGGAGGAGTAGGGTCTGGAGTGGGTCTGTCAAGTACAGGGGATGAATTTTCTGGAATATGATCATTCATGAGAGGTGGACTGCCAGAAGGAATTGAGATAGTAATGGAAGGCTCGGGTGGTATTTCTCAGGTAGAGGAATTTGGAGAACTAAGAGTAAGGGATAAGGTAGCTATATTAGAGGATACTAAGGATAAATCAGTAACTAGTAAAGCTACAGTTAGAGTAGGTAAAGAAAGTTGAGAATTAGAGAAGATACCTAATGGAAAAGACATTAAAGGCTCAAGGGAATGCACCTGTAGGGAAGTAGAGCTGGTAGTTGTGTCCTTTGCAACTTGTGTAGGAAAACTTAATTCATCAAAGACAATATGTCTCGAAATGTAGACTCTTTTGGTTTGAGGATCAAGACACCTATAGCCTTTTTTATTGGTGTTATAGCTAAAGAACACACACTTTTTGCTTCTAAAGGAAAGTTTATGTGGACTGTAAGCTCTTAACAAAGGAAAACATAGGTCGCCAAAGGTTTTGAGTAAGGAATAATCAGGTTGTTTATTGAAAAGGGTAAAGTAGGGTGAGTCATGAGACAAGACAGGTGTGAGGAATCTATTTATGATATATGTGACAATGAGAAATGCATCTACCCAATAGGTGGATGAGAGATGCGACTGAGATAACAAAGTGAGACCAGTTTATGTTATATGTCTATGTTTTCTTTATGGATCCCATTTTATTTCAAGGTGTGGGGGCATGTGAGCTTATGTAGGATGCCTGGTTGTGAGAGATAATTTTTGAAGGTAACAGATAAATATTCTTCACCATTATCATTTAATAATTGTTTGATATTGGTGGAGAATTGTTTTTCCACTAGGCATTTGAACTTAACAAAGCAATTGAACACCTCAAATTTGAATTTTAATGGAAACAACCATGCAAATTTTGAGAAATCATCAATAAATAAAACATAGAATTTACAACCACCAACTGAAGTAACATAGGAAGTCCATACATCCGAGTGCATTAACTCAAGAGGAAAAGAGGACCTGTTATTGGACTCAACAAAAGGAAGTTTATGACTATTAGCTACTCGACATGACTCACATAGTTGCCTAGACTTTATTGAACCAAAAAGAGGTAACATGGACTGTTTGACTAATTTGGAGACAGTGGCTTCAGAAGGATGTCCTAGTCTCAAGTGCCAAACTTGTAAAAGGGCTGTGACACCTAGTAAAGCAGTAAAGGAATAGAGCATTGCAGCTTTTGGAGTTAAGTTGTTGAGTTGGAGTTGCTGCAGGAATATTAGATATAACCCAGCTTTACTCGAACCTTGGAGGAGGATTTACTTGGTATGCATGTCCTTCACAAAGAAATGCGTGGTAATGAGAACAAAATAGCAGCAATGATTGTCATGGCAGAATCATTGAATATAATAGATTTGATAATGCAGATGAACAATGAAGAATATTTGTTAACAAAAAATTGGATTTATTGGTGGAAAACATTGATGAACCAGTATTAGTAATATGTAAACCTCCTCCATGACCCACTGTCACTTGATCATTGCCCTGGTATGGTTGTTGGTGCAAGATCAAATTCTCAAGATCATAAGTAATGTGGTTGTCAGCGCCACTGTCATGATACCATGGTTGTTCGTTCTCCTCAACAACATGAGTATGAGCTATCATTGCTGCCAATTGAGCAAGTGGATGCCTGTCTTGTTATGTAAACTCCATGCGATGATAGCTGATGAGTGTACGAAAGTGCATTATAAATGTCCTATTATTGGATTAAAATATAAAAGGTGAATAAAAATAATAAGATATAATTTATATTATTGAATTTAATTTCTATTTATATTGAAATATCTTTGAGCATGATTTTATAATATTTTAAATCTTAAAAAATATAATATTGAAATGCGAGAGATGACTTACAATTACACTTCAAATTTAAAAGAAACCAAGCTTCAATTGACACGGGCCTAACTTCAATTCAATTACTGATAGCATTGACTTGAGACCAAAAAGGACCTACACATACACGGGACTTCAATTAAACTTTACTTCATAATTGGACCATGGGCTGAATGGAAGGAAGATGACAATTTACGTTGAGGAGAAACTTCATGGACCCATGCACAACATGATTCTCAATGGAAAAGGGGCACGACATGCACTTTATCACATGGGGCCCATATGTCTCTACTATAGGGTTAACACATTTAACATGGGACTTTGATTTTAATTTGGGGGAAAAACCTGCACTTTACATCAAAGTTTTAAATTCCGTGCCGTTCCGGACGGAACGGCCGGAATTTACCGTTCCGGAACAGTAGCCGGAACGGATAGACCCTGCATTCCGCACCGGATTAAATTCCGGCCGTTCCGGCTGGAATTATATGTTCCGGCCGGAATTCTGGATTCCGGCCGGAATATGATATTCCGGACCGGAACATCAGTAATGGCAGTTTTGTAAATTTATTTACTTTCTTTTTTATTTTATTAATTTTTCTATTTCCTATTATTCATTTCGACGTCTGACCGTGAGACTAATTTTCTTCTGCTTCTCATTTCTTAAGTTCTCTCATTGCTCAACCCTAAGCCCTACGGTGTGCGCCCAGAGTCCCAGACCTTGCCGACGGTCTCATCGCCGACGCCCACTGCCGAGCCAACGGTCACTACCTTTGCCGACGACGCCCACGCCTTTGCGGCTTCCAGAGTCACTTCCGGCGCCTCCTCCATCGCCCACTGCCGAGCCACACCCACGGGATAAAACCGTCTCCTCTGCGGCGCCGCCTCCATCCGCAGCTGCTTCCGAGGTCCACGACTCCACTGGGTTAGTCAATGACTCGATTTGCTTTCCATTAGCTCATTTAGGATCTGCGATTCTGCTTTCCCCTCTGCTTTTTCCGTTGCCCGCCGAGTAGATAAAATTTATTGTACTCAAATCCCATTAAAACTATCTGATAAATTCATGTTATTTTATTTTATAAATTAGTTAGATATTATTGATTCTTTGGCATAATTTTTATATTTTTTATAAAAAAAAATTGGTAATTTTGGAAGCTACTGACAGTGACTGACTTGAATTCTTGAGTAAATTTATTCATGTTATTTATTCATGTTACCGTAGATTAAGTAAATTTATTCATGTTATTTTATTTTATAAATTCATTTAGATATTATTGATTCTTTGGGCTAATTTTTTTTATCTTTTATGTGTTCTGTATATTTATTTTTGAAAGTGTGTAAAACTGTAAATGAATGTGTTCTGTATATTTATTTTTTAAAGTTGAATATTTTTTCTTGATGGTTACCGTAGACTAGCTTGGTTCTGGCGTTGGTGCTTGACTTGAAGGTTTCTCCATTTGTATTAGAATTTAGACTATTAGTGCATAAATTATCCATTTGATAGTTCCTCTATTTGGTGTCTTTATTACTGTTGGTGCTTGAAATAGAATTAATCCAATTTTTATAATTATGTAGGGGTATATAAAATTATAAATGTCTAGTTGTCAACCAAATAGTGCTACATCTATGGCACTTGCTCCTGCTAGATCAAAGGATCCAGCATGGGCCCATGCACGTGCAGTGCTAGGGGCAAGAAGTAGTACTGAATGTATTTATTGCAACAAGACAATTAGAGGTGGTGGAGTCACAAGATTGAAGTACCATCTGGGTGGGATTCCAGGTGATGTAGAAGCATGTAAAAAGGTCCCTGCTGATATAAGATGGCAAATGAAGGAGTTGGTCAATGAAATGAAAAAAAATAAAGAGAAGAAAAGAAAAATAAACTCACAGATTGGAAGTCCTATCGATTTAACATATGATGATATTAATGTTGATGTTACTGATGATGATGGAGGATACATTCATAGTTCAAAAGGGAAGGGGAAGGAGAAAGTAGGCGAAAAGTCAACAAGGGGTATAAATAATTTTTTCGCTCCAAAAACAACTCCTGGGTCTCAGCCTTGTATTAAAAGTGCTATGTGTTCAAATGAGATGCTTGATAAAGCAAAGATGGCTGTAGCAAATTGGTGGTATGATGCTAATTTACCTTTTAATGCATCTCAATCTAAGTTTTATCAGCCTGCTATTGATGCCATAGCTGCCATCGGGCCAGGATTTAAGGGTCCTTCTTTGTATGAATTGAGAGGAAATCTTTTGAAAAATTATGTGACTGAGGTTCAAAAATATCTTTCGTTTATTAAAGCATCTTGGGAGAAAAGTGGTTGTTCACTAATGGCAGATGGTTGGACAAACCAGAGGCAACAACCAATAATTAACTTTTTAGTTTATTGTCCAAAAGGTACAATGTTTTTGAAGTCTATTGATACATCGGGCCTTAGAAAAGATTCTGAAATACTATTTAACATATTTGATGAAGTTATTCAAGAAGTTGGGGTTGAGAATGTTGTGCAGTTCATAACGGACAATGATGCAAGTTATAAGGCTGCGGGAAAAAAATTACAGCAAAAGCATGGTTCTTTTTTTTGGTCTCCTTGTGCTGCTCATTGTATAGATCTGATGTTAGAGAATTTCTGTGATCCCAAGTAGGGCTGAGCACCGACTAAGTCGGAGTCGGAAATGGAATCCTCCGACTCCGACTCCGACTTTGTCGGAAATGAAATCCGACCTCCGACTCCGACTCCGACTCCGACTTCTATACACTTCAATCCGACTCCGACTCCGACTTTGTCGGAGCGGAGTCGGAACGGAGTCGGAATTGTACTTTTTTGTTGGACTTTTGTGTTGGAATTTTTTTTAACCCATTTGACATTTCAATTTTACAATTTCAAACTATAATAAATCGAAGTTGGACTTCAATATCATTACATAATGAAATACAAAGCCAAAAGTCCAAAATTACAAATTCCAACCAATTAAAATTACAAAACCAAAGTCAAATGTCAATAATAAAATAAAATCATTCTTACAAATTAACAATACAATATACATAATCAAAACCAAATATTAGAAATTACAAAATAAAAATATTATTACAAATTAACTAAATACATAACTTGATGGTAGTAACCATACTATTTTTTCATTTCAAGAAAAAATAAAAGCAAACAATACCCATTCTATCATCTATCATGGTTAATCATTGAACCCATATTTCATCATCCTGGATATGCAAACAACACCCATCACGTACCATCATTAAATCTATATTCTGTCATCTATCACATCATATAGATGATTCATCCACATTCCACAATCATCCACATTCCACAATTTATCTTTCCAAATTTCAAATTATCATCCAACAACAAAAGATAAATAATAGAAAACAAACAAACAATAGTTTCCATATTTCAACAAAATAACTAATACAAATTATAAATTACATATCATTTCAAATTTCCCACTTGTGCGGCTGTGCCTGAAGAAAAAAAAAATTAGTAAGGAAATAAGATACCACATAAATTTCTACAAATAAGATAATAAAATTAAACAAATAAAAAAGTACACAAATTCAACAACAACAAAGCACCTCAAACCTCAATCATCTTCATTCTTCATGTAGTAAGTTCGCCATATTAGTAACCAATTCTACATTAACATATTAAAATATAAGCTATTAGTATTAAAAAAAAAAGACAAATCAAGTGATTTAACATATTTAATTAAATTTGAAATATGTTACCTGAGTCTAATTTATAACTCTCTGCATCATCAATTAAAGCGAAATGATCTTGACTCAAGCATATGTGAGTAGACTTCAACCAGTTTTGCGTACACACAAGGGCCTCCACAGTTCTTGGAGCCAAAGAACTTCGGAATGGATCCAAAATACGACCTCCCGTGCTAAATGCAGACTCCGAAGCAACAATGGTAATTGGAATGGCCAAGATTTCTCTCGCCATCATTGAAAGAATTGGATATTTGGTAGAGTTGACCCTCCACCAAATTAAAATATCAAAACTCTGTGAGGGGATCTCAACAGCTTCCAACAAAT
Source organism: Platycarya longipes (assembly GCA_036559045.1). Classification (NCBI taxonomy): domain Eukaryota; kingdom Viridiplantae; phylum Streptophyta; class Magnoliopsida; order Fagales; family Juglandaceae; genus Platycarya; species Platycarya longipes. The sequence continues at coordinate 50,143,718 of CM071789.1, forward strand.
ACCGTTCTAACTCCGACTTAGTATCCAACATACTTGAACTCTTGTTTTTATGGAGATCCGTGTATATGTCCGTGTCGTCATCAATAACGCTATTGCTATCCCTTTTTAAGATACAAGTATCACTCTGAGCACTAGAAGCATCATCTCTAGGACCACTTATGCTAGTGTACTCACCATTGAACTCTGCATATTGTTCATATAGTCGGGTAAAATCATCCTTAAGGATTTCAACAAATTCCTCACATTTATCCTCACCCAATGCTTTTTTGAACCAATATTCTTGAGCTTCCAATTTGCACCGTGGATCAAGAATCGCAGCAATAAACAATAACCTGTTTATTTTTTCAATATTACCCCAGTATTTATCATATTTTTCTTTCATTCTCAAGGCCATTGAACTGAAGCGTCGATTGTTACTCTCGCAAAAACCCATCAAGTTTTTATGAATGCCAGCGAGCTCTTTAAAAAACAGATTCGAAGTGACATATAATGTACCAGAAAGACGCATTGTGACATTATAAAATACTCCCAAGAACTTCGAAAAGTTCTCTATTGCCTCCCAATCATCATGCACGGGAGCTCCCAATCCTTTTCTCCCATGCCCATCTTCAGACAAATAAACCCTTGAGTACGGGTCATCATCAAGCAAAAGTTGTAAGGCTTTTTTATACTTGCTAGCCACATCCAACATAAGAAAAGTTGAGTTCCATCTAGTGGGTACGTCAAGACATAAGAAACTATGACATGGAACTTTTGACCTTTCAACACAAGTCTTGAAAGTGGCAAGTCTTTGAGGAGAAGACTTGACATACCTAATCAAATTACGGATCTTGCTGATTGACTCATCAACTTCGCTTAAACCTTCTCGGACAATAAGGTTTAAAATATGCGCAGTACACCTCATGTGGATATACGCATGATCCTCAACACACTCCAATCTTCCAACTTCAACTGTTTTCAACCAATCAATAGCGGAATCATTAGTGGAAGCATTGTCTACAGTTATTGTAAACAATTTGTCAATCCCCCAATCAAGCATACACTCCTCCAATGCCCTACCAATTGTTGACCATTTGTGATCACCAATACGAGAAAATGAAATTATCTGCTTATGCAACTTCCAACTACTATCAATAAAATGAGCTGTAACACACATGTAATTGATGTTTTGGATAGACGTCCAAGTGTCAGTGGTCAAGCTCACTCTTTGCTTAGTAGTTAAAAACATTTTTTTCAAACTATCCTTTTCTCTCAAGAACAGTCTCATGCAATCCCTCATTACCGTAAAACGAGAAGGAATAGGAAACCTAGGATCAAGAGATCTAACAAATTCTCGAAAGCCTTCACCTTCCACAACTGAAAAAGGCAACTCATCAATAATCACCATCCTAGTTAGGGCAGCCCTAATTTTTTTCTCATTGTACTTGGTCATCCCTAATTTCTTTTCCCCTTCCCCTCCATCAGTTCTTGCCTCTGGGATCAAGAATTGTTGATTTTTTCGTTTCTTAGGTCCTTTAGGGCAAAGATCAACGTGAGTTTTCAATGCTGAGGTACCCTGCCTCTTAGGATGACATTTAAATTGTTTCCCACAATGGTTACAAGTGCACGTGGGTTCATCAGGATCGCAATCCGTATCTTTTGTGAAGTTATCCCAGACAATAGATCTATTTTTGGGGGGATTTCTTTGACGAGCAGAGCAGGTTGTTTTAGAAGTGGGCTGAGTGGCCGTCGCAGAGTCTAATTGTTCATTAGACTCTGCAATCATGGGAGATGGAGGTTCTTCCATAGGGGGAGGTGGTGGTGGTCCTGCTGGACATGATGCAGCGGTGGATGTAGGAGTGCTTCCAGAGCCTTGAATATTCATGATTTAAAACTTCAAAAAAAAAAAGAAAAGAAATAGAGGATATCTTATAAATCTTTGGATTGAAGCAACAAAGAATATCTTACTCTACAACAATAATATATTTGATGATTGGAGGTTATAGTTACCAATCACCATGGATGATATAATATAGTTACCAAATTCATAGAAGTCAACTATGTTTGATATAATATATTGATGATCAATACCTGTACCACTTTTGTACTAATTAATAATTTGAATATAGACCATTATTCTTTAAACATGGGCAATAACAAGCAGAAGGATACTTTTATAAAAAAATAAAATATGGATAGGTATGCAATCATTCTGTTTTGACCTAAATAAATCACAAATGGCTCTTACATTATATTTTATATATCTATATGGCATATGGATATATCTCCATTTATGGATCCCACCAAATCATTACATTTGATGACTTCCAATGTTTATGTTTTGATCAGCCACTCATGAATTAAACCCTCTCTTTTTATCAGTATGACCTAAACTCAGCCCTAAAGCATGATGTATTTTTTATGAGTTAACAAACATGATGATTTTCAATCTAAAATTAATAGATTATTAAAACAACTGTCAAGTTTCACCATTCAACTACCGCTAACATTCAACTAATTATACCTTCCATTAAAAATCAAAGTCACGATACAGTACCATACACTTATTTTTGACCAGCTTAAATAAGAAAAATCATGATAGACACCAAATTATTTTTACAATCCTTTATACGGCTATTTTTGTAGTAACTAATAGATGCAGTTTATGCATGCAAGTGTTAGTAATTCAGGCCGGTACATAAAGCATAAAATAATATTTTTTTTCCCTCTTTAGATAACTATATAATGATGAAACATTTTTGTCTTTTCTCTGAAAATTGGGAATATCAGATCGCAGTTTGATTAAAAAGTGTACACACATTTTATGTTATGCCAACTTATATACTTTGTCTCTTATTTACTTCATAATCTTTCGATTGCTGGCAAATGACTCCGTTGGTTATAAAGACCCTAATTAATAAATTATATAAGCTACGGCCAAAAGAAAACAAAAACAAAACTCATGTTTAATTTGCTATGGTTAAAACTGCTTACACTATAAAGACCCGGGGAATGGGCTATCGACGTTGAGGACCTGAGGTGCGCAGGGGAGCTCGGGGTCCGTTGAAATGAAGATGCAGCTCGAGTGAGAAGCAGAGAAGCAGCTCGGGGTCCGTTGAAATGAAGATGCAGCTCGAGTGAGAAGCAGAGAAGCAGCTCGGGGTCCGTTGAAATGAAGATGCAGCTCGAGTGAGAAGCAGAGAAGCAACTTGGGGTCCGCTGAAATGAAGATGCAGCTCGAGTGAGAAGCAGAGAAGCAGCTCGCTGCTCGGGGTCGCATGAGAAGCAGAGAAGCAGGGGAGGGGCGCGGGGGCAACGGGCAAGGATGATAGGATCCGTCGATCATATATATATATGTGTATAATGTATACCGTTAGATCTAGGTTAAACCTAGATCTAACGGTATATATTAAATTTATAAAAAATTTATAAATAAATTAAATAAAAACAGATAATTAAAAGTAAAAATATAATATAATTAATTCAAAATAAATACTAGAACTAATATTATTTTATTATAAAATTAAATAAGAAAGTTTATTAAATATTTTTAAAGAAACAAATTATGTTAGTAAATGGAATTTAAAAATAATTTTAAATAATTATAAGTTTTCTAAATAAAACAAATTCCTTAAATTTTATGCAATAGTATTATGATACATTATGATATTTTATGCAATAGTATTAATTTGTGCAATAGTATTAATGATTAACTTATAATATATCACTACTTATATGTTAGTCTTTAAAAACACATTAGTGTTTATACATTAATATTGCTATTATATTATTAAGAAATTATTTTGAATAAGCTTGTGCTTATAAAATTATAGAATAGTAATTATCATTTATCAACATTATGATATTTTATTATTTATTAACTTATAATACATCACTACTTATATGTTAGTCTTTAAAAATACATTGGTATTAATACATTAATATTACTATTAATGTACATTGGCTCATACATTGATATTTATACATTATCCAACATACTATTATTTCATTTAATTATCAATCTATGGTTGTAATAGTCTAGGATTTAAGATTAAGGGTTTAGAATTTAAGATTTGAACTTTGGTCTTAATAAATGTCTATTATATTATTAAGAAATTATTTTAAATAAGCTTGTGCTTATAAAATTATAGAATAGTAATTATCATTTATCAACATTATGATATTTTATTATTTATTAACTTATAATACATCACTACTTATATGTTAGTCTTTAAAAACACATTGGTATTAATACATTAATATTACTATTAATGTACATTGGCTCATACATTGATATTTATACATTATCCAACATACTATTATTTCATTTAATTATCAATCTATGGTTGTAATAGTCTAGGATTTAAGATTGAGGGTTTAGAATTTAAGATTTGAACTTTGGTCTTAATAAATGTCTATTATATTATTAAGAAATTATTTTGAATAAGCTTGTGCTTATAAAATTATAGAATAGTAATTATCATTTATCAACATTATGATATTTTATTATTTATTAACTTATAATACATCACTACTTATATGTTAGTCTTTAAAAACACATTGGTATTAATACATTAATATTACTATTAATGTACATTGGCTCATACATTGATATTTATACATTATCCAACATACTATTATTTCATTTAATTATCAATCTATGGTTGTAATAGTCTAGGATTTAAGATTAAGGGTTTAGAATTTAAGATTTGAACTTTGGTCTTAATAAATGTCTATTATATTATTAAGAAATTATTTTGAATAAGCTTGTGCTTATAAAATTATAGAATAGTAATTATCATTTATCAACATTATGATATTTTATTATTTATTAACTTATAATACATCACTACTTATATGTTAGTCTTTAAAAACACATTGGTATTAATACATTAATATTACTATTAATGTACATTGGCTCATACATTGATATTTATACATTATCCAACATACTATTATTTCATTTAATTATCAATCTATGGTTGTAATAGTCTAGGATTTAAGATTAAGGGTTTAGAATTTAAGATTTGAACTTTGGTCTTAATAAATGTCTATTATATTATTAAGAAATTATTTTGAATAAGCTTGTGCTTATAAAATTATAGAATAGTAATTATCATTTATCAACATTATGATATTTTATTATTTATTAACTTATAATACATCACTACTTATATGTTAGTCTTTAAAAACACATTGGTATTAATACATTAATATTACTATTAATGTACATTGGCTCATACATTGATATTTATACATTATCCAACATACTATTATTTCATTTAATTATCAATCTATGGTTGTAATAGTCTAGGATTTAAGATTGAGGGTTTAGAATTTAAGATTTGAACTTTGGTCTTAATAAATGTCTATTATATTATTAAGAAATTATTTTGAATAAGCTTGTGCTTATAAAATTATAGAATAGTAATTATCATTTATCAACATTATGATATTTTATTATTTATTAACTTATAATACATCACTACTTATATGTTAGTCTTTAAAAACACATTGGTATTAATACATTAATATTACTATTAATGTACATTGGCTCATACATTGATATTTATACATTATCCAACATACTATTATTTCATTTAATTATCAATCTATGGTTGTAATAGTCTAGGATTTAAGATTGAGGGTTTAGAATTTAAGATTTGAACTTTGGTCTTAATAAATGTCTATTATATTATTAAGAAATTATTTTGAATAAGCTTGTGCTTATAAAATTATAGAATAGTAATTATCATTTATCAACATTATGATATTTTATTATTTATTAACTTATAATACATCACTACTTATATGTTAGTCTTTAAAAACACATTGGTATTAATACATTAATATTACTATTAATGTACATTGGCTCATACATTGATATTTATACATTATCCAACATACTATTATTTCATTTAATTATCAATCTATGGTTGTAATAGTCTAGGATTTAAGATTAAGGGTTTAGAATTTAAGATTTGAACTTTGGTCTTAATAAATGTCTATTATATTATTAAGAAATTATTTTGAATAAGCTTGTGCTTATAAAATTTTAGAATAGTAATTATCATTTATCAACATTATGATATTTTATTATTTATTAACTTATAATACATCACTACTTATATGTTAGTCTTTAAAAACACATTGGTATTAATACATTAATATTACTATTAATGTACATTGGCTCATACATTGATATTTATACATTATCCAACATACTATTATTTCATTTAATTATCAATCTATGGTTGTAATAGTCTAGGATTTAAGATTGAGGGTTTAGAATTTAAGATTTGAACTTTGGTCTTAATAAATGTCTATTATATTATTAAGAAATTATTTTGAATAAGCTTGTGCTTATAAAATTATAGAATAGTAATTATCATTTATCAACATTATGATATTTTATTATTTATTAACTTATAATACATCACTACTTATATGTTAGTCTTTAAAAACACATTGGTATTAATACATTAATATTACTATTAATGTACATTGGCTCATACATTGATATTTATACATTATCCAACATACTATTATTTCATTTAATTATCAATCTATGGTTGTAATAGTCTAGGATTTAAGATTAAGGGTTTAGAATTTAAGATTTGAACTTTGGTCTTAATAAATGTCTATTATATTATTAAGAAATTATTTTGAATAAGCTTGTGCTTATAAAATTATAGAATAGTAATTATCATTTATCAACATTATGATATTTTATTATTTATTAACTTATAATACATCACTACTTATATGTTAGTCTTTAAAAACACATTGGTATTAATACATTAATATTACTATTAATGTACATTGGCTCATACATTGATATTTATACATTATCCAACATACTATTATTTCATTTAATTATCAATCTATGGTTGTAATAGTCTAGGATTTAAGATTAAGGGTTTAGAATTTAAGATTTGAACTTTGGTCTTAATAAATGTCTATTATATTATTAAGAAATTATTTTGAATAAGCTTGTGCTTATAAAATTATAGAATAGTAATTATCATTTATCAACATTATGATATTTTATTATTTATTAACTTATAATACATCACTACTTATATGTTAGTCTTTAAAAACACATTGGTATTAATACATTAATATTACTATTAATGTACATTGGCTCATACATTGATATTTATACATTATCCAACATACTATTATTTCATTTAATTATCAATCTATGGTTGTAATAGTCTAGGATTTAAGATTGAGGGTTTAGAATTTAAGATTTGAACTTTGGTCTTAATAAATGTCTATTATATTATTAAGAAATTATTTTGAATAAGCTTGTGCTTATAAAATTATAGAATAGTAATTATCATTTATCAACATTATGATATTTTATTATTTATTAACTTATAATACATCACTACTTATATGTTAGTCTTTAAAAACACATTGGTATTAATACATTAATATTACTATTAATGTACATTGGCTCATACATTGATATTTATACATTATCCAACATACTATTATTTCATTTAATTATCAATCTATGGTTGTAATAGTCTAGGATTTAAGATTAAGGGTTTAGAATTTAAGATTTGAACTTTGGTCTTAATAAATGTCTATTATATTATTAAGAAATTATTTTGAATAAGCTTGTGCTTATAAAATTTTAGAATAGTAATTATCATTTATCAACATTATGATATTTTATTATTTATTAACTTATAATACATCACTACTTATATGTTAGTCTTTAAAAACACATTGGTATTAATACATTAATATTACTATTAATGTACATTGGCTCATACATTGATATTTATACATTATCCAACATACTATTATTTCATTTAATTATCAATCTATGGTTGTAATAGTCTAGGATTTAAGATTGAGGGTTTAGAATTTAAGATTTGAACTTTGGTCTTAATAAATGTCTATTATATTATTAAGAAATTATTTTGAATAAGCTTGTGCTTATAAAATTATAGAATAGTAATTATCATTTATCAACATTATGATATTTTATTATTTATTAACTTATAATACATCACTACTTATATGTTAGTCTTTAAAAACACATTGGTATTAATACATTAATATTACTATTAATGTACATTGGCTCATACATTGATATTTATACATTATCCAACATACTATTATTTCATTTAATTATCAATCTATGGTTGTAATAGTCTAGGATTTAAGATTAAGGGTTTAGAATTTAAGATTTGAACTTTGGTCTTAATAAATGTCTATTATATTATTAAGAAATTATTTTGAATAAGCTTGTGCTTATAAAATTATAGAATAGTAATTATCATTTATCAACATTATGATATTTTATTATTTATTAACTTATAATACATCACTACTTATATGTTAGTCTTTAAAAACACATTGGTATTAATACATTAATATTACTATTAATGTACATTGGCTCATACATTGATATTTATACATTATCCAACATACTATTATTTCATTTAATTATCAATCTATGGTTGTAATAGTCTAGGATTTAAAATTATATAATAGTAATTATCAACATTATGATATTTTACTATTTATTAGTTTATAATACATCACTACTTATATGTTAGTCTTTAATTTTGTATATATTAATATTACAAATTATTACATTAGTAATTCTTAATATATTAGTATTTATAATTATATATGTCTATTATATTATGAGTAAATTATTTAGAAACAATAATTAATATGACTTATTATGAGTAAATTATTTGGAAACAATAATTAATTTAATAATCTATTTATAATGGTTATATATGAAAAATAGATATATATTTTTTTTACAAATTATATGCAAAATGTCGGAGTCGGAGTCGGATATATAATCGGAATCAGAGTCGGAATCGTAGTCGGAGTCGGAGTCGGGTTACAAATCGGAGTCGGTATGTCGGAGTCGGAGTCGGGTCGGAGTCGGAGTCGGCAGGACTTCTTTACCGAATCCGTCTCCGACTCCGATTAAAGTCGGTGTTTTTTCTCCGACTCCGACTCCGATTTGTCGGAGTCGGAGCGGAGTCGGAGTCGGAGTCGGATTTTCGGATTTTTGCTCAGCCCTAATCCCAAGCATTTTCCTATTATTGATGAAACTATAAAGAAGGCAAGAAAAATAACAAAATTCATTTACAACCATGCTTGGGTTTTGGCTTTGATGAGAAAAGACTTCACCAACGGTCGTGATTTATGTCACCCTGCAGTCACAAGATTTGCTACAAATTTTATAAGTATCCAATGTTTACTTTTGTTTAAAAAAGAGCTTAGACAGATGTTTACTTGTGATAAGTGGGTTGCATCAAGTTATTCTAGAAGCAGCGTAGGGAAGGAAATAGCCAAAATTGTTTTAGAAGATGGAGAGTTTTGGATTCAGTGTCAGTTTATTGTAAAAGTCGGTGAACCTTTGGTTCGAGTATTACGACTTGTTGATGGAGATGAGAAGCCTGCAATGGGATATTTGTATGATGCAATGGAGAGAGACAAAGAGAATATAAAAGCAAGATTGAAGAACAAAGTTACTGCATTTATGCCATTCATCAGGATCATTGATGCTAGGTGGGATAAGCAGCTTCATAGTCCATTACATGCAGCAGGTTGTTTTCTTAATCCTGGAATTTACTTCAACCCTTACTTTAAAAGTAAAAATGATGTTTTAAGAGGGTTTATGAGTTGTGTTATAAAGTTGGAACTTGATACTGATAAGCAAGACAAAATCATGGAAGAAGTTGAATTGTATAAAAATGCAAACGGTGATTTTGGAGAACCTTTAGCAATTCGTCAGCGTACAAAAGTTTGTCCAGGTAACTTCCATATATTTTATTAATTAGTGTGAATTTATCTTTAAATTCTTTTATTTGTTTTTAAGTAATAATTTATTATTTCTTTTTTGCTATAGTTGCATGGTGGACTAATTATGGAATCGAGGTTCCAACTCTTCAAAGGTTTGCAGTTCGCATACTAAGTCAATGTTGTAGTGCAACTGGTTGTGAAAGAAATTGGAGTACATTTGAATTTATTCATTCGAAGAAGAGGAATAGATTAGAGCATAAACGATTGAATGACTTAGTATTTGTACGTTATAACTTGAAGTTACGTGAAAGGTAAATTTTTTTCCAAAATAATAATTTATTTACTTTTGAAAAATTATGTAACACTTATACTTATCTGTTACTTTTATTTTGACAGAAATATAAGAAGGGGAAGAGATGCTTTTGATCCAATCAATCTTGAGAATATTGACTTGATGGAAGAATGGGTTGGAGAAGAACTAGAACTTATTGAAGGAGAAGACTTACATTGGGGATGTATTGAGGAGCCATTAGGCTCACTAAATTTAGAAGATTGTGAGAATGTTGATCTTGATGATGATGATGATATTGAAGAAAATGTTTTGAATAATCTTCCACTTATTGATCCTTATCGTCTTGTTGAAGATGAGGAGTATATGTTGGATTAAGAAGTAAGAACTTATGATATTGTGTTATATTTTAAAATATGTCTTTAAGGCTTGTAATGACTGTTGAAAAATATTATTAATTTTATCAAGCATGTATGCTTTTAATATTTGTGTACATATGTTTATTTTAGAATAAAGTTAATATATATATATATATAATTTATTCATATAATTTCTATCCTGAAACGGAACACTGGAACGAAACGGAACCGAAATATTCTGTTCCAGTGCCTCAACCGGAACGGTCACCGGAACGGAATTCAAAACTTTGCTTTACATACAAGCATGCGACAGCATATATAAGGAAAGGAGTTAACGCTGCACACACAAACGGAGAGGGACAAAAAACTTTCATTCGGTGCCGCCAATTGCTTATTTTTCTTGAGTTTTTTTATTTATCATGTGTATGAGTAACTAAATATTCAAATAGGGTTAGAGATGAACTTGCACACGTGATGGTATTTTTAATTTATTTATTTGATTTTCAATTATTAAAACTCATTTTTTTTTATCATTCTCAATTTATTGTTGAAGTTTTCTTCTTCGAATAATCATAAAATTTATTCTATTTATAGATTCAATTATACTTTTTTTATTGAATTAATTAATTCTTTGATTATGTTTGGATCAATTGATTGCCTATCTTGATTTAATTTTCTGCTGCAATATTACTCTTTGGATATATTATCGTCGTTGAATTTTCTCAATAGGGATAATAATTTGTGTAATTTGAAAGTGATGAATGATTTTTCAAAGAGTTACATTTGTTTTAATTTTGGTTATTAGTGCTATATCTTTCGATTGAAAATTTTAGAATTGAATTTCCAATTAAGTTATCAATGAATTAAGAATAAGTAAAATACCGGATATGTGCAAGGGATTCCTGACGCTTTATTATTTGTCAAATGTGAATTTTTTTCATTAATTATTTTGTTTCATTTTATTTTGCACTTAAAAATTAATATTTGCTCTCTCGTAAATCATTTAATATTTTCTTTAGTTTTTTTATTATGTTTTTCATTCTTTAATTTGTGTTCCTGTGAAATCGATATCCCAAAACTATGCTGCAACTACCGCATTATTCTTTGGGCTTAATGATTTTGTTTGCCACAGATTTGACAAGGAGGAAATTTATTTTGAAAGCTGTTTGAGTTGGAAGGTTGTGGTTTAGGGGCAGTAGCAGGGGTGTTTGGATTTTGGGGAGGTTGGGGACATTGTTTTTGGTACCGTACCGTACCGGCCGGTACGACCGGTAAATAATTTGTCTCCTTTACTTAGGCGGTATAGGTACACTGTCTGTACCGTACCAGCCTAAATACCAGCTATACCGAGCAATATTTCGACCGTACCGGCCGTACTGGATTTTATTTTATTTTATTTTTAATTTCTTGCTTTTTTTTTTTTACTTCGATTTAGACTAGATTATTTAAATATATGTATATATATATAATCTATTCATATATTGACTATTTTTTTGAAATATAATTTATATATTTATATATATAATTTTTTATGTATAGACTATTCCGAAACGGTATTGGTACCGAAAAATTTGATTCTAGTGCCTTGACCAGTATGCTTACCGGTACGGTATTCAAAACTTTGGTTTTGGATACTGGTTTTTCCAATTTGGGAATTTTGATTTCTTACTAAAGTGTGGTTTCTTGTTAGTAAAGAAAGCAAATTGAGTGGTGTCATTAGGATGAGATTTGTTTTTAGCCTTAAGGAATTGCTCATAGTTGAGCAATTCAGCTTGGCAGGAATCAAAAGCAATGGGTTTGTCTCGAGTGGTAAAGCTGAGAGATGTTATGAATTGTGTAAAGACTGGATTAAGTCCTCCAACAATGTAGGAAATTAAATTATTTTCATCCACAAGTTTGGCAACAGCTGAGAATTGATCAAACCAACTCTTAGTTGTGAGCAGATAATCAGAGCAAGATTTATTACCTTGCTGAAGTGTTTGGAGTTGGCGTTTGAGATGAGAAATTCTTGACCTTGATTATAGGGGCAAATTTGGTAGCCAATGCATTCCAAACTTGTTTGGAAGTAGTGAGTTCTTAGACAATGGATAAAACCTTCTCACTGAGAGTGGCATTCAACCATATCAAGATGAATTGATCTTTCTTTTGCCAAACCAGATATGCTGGATTGACATTAGAGGTGGATTTGCCATCAGAATCAAGCAAAAATTGAGAAGAAAAGCGCTCAAAGCCATCATCAATACTCAAGAGATCATGACTTCTCAAAACTAGAAGCAATTGAGTGGTCTAGTTCAAATAATTGTGGCTCTCGAGTTTGACATATACTAGAAGAGTAATATTGGATATAGCAAAGGATGATATTGCAGATAAGGAAGCCATAGGGGATCAAGAAAAAATATAGCGTGAGCTAGAGGCTCTTAATACCAAGTTAGAAAGCAGAATGAGAAGGCTGGTTCAATTGATACCAATATGTAAGTCAATTGTATTTATAGACTTAGATCAATTATAAGTTGTTTGGTATAAGATCGCATAGAGATACATTGAGATTTAGAACGATTTATACAGCTGTAAACAAAACAAATTTAAACTTATGTTATGATCTTCAATATGATTTTTTGTTGATGCCATAAAAATCGGTCAATAGGCCAGAGCAGGAAAAGAGTCATTCCCAGTCCACCAGGACGAGTTGGGCTTTGTTGGGTGTCGTTTGGGGCCCTCAGCGAGACTCCGATGCGGCCATAGGTACGCGGATAGCAGATAAATAAATAAAAAAACACAGTATTTACGTGGTTCGGCATAAGGCCTACGTCCATGGGATTTGGGGAAGGAAATCCACTATAATGAATATTTTTACAGTCTCTCAGGGCTCTCACTGTACATGAATAATATACATAATTCTACTGGTATGAGTTATTGGGTTCATCTGAGAAGACGGAGCAGACGATCCGAGAGAAGAGAGGAATTATCATCCAGCTAGAGAGTCATCTCTCTTTTTATATTCTAATAGTTGCATTTTTATAACCCTTTAGTCTACAGTGGTTGGATTTTCTTCCTTCCATATGTCAATTAGTCTTTATCCTCTACCGTTCACTCCATTTTGTTGGCACACTTCCCTATGCACCTGCTAGCCCTCATATTTGTCATATAGTGCACTATATAATAGGCCTGTGCTCTATTAGGATATTTCGCCCTCACAGAATCTCGCGAATTCTTACCAAAGACACTTTGGTGGGAATTCTAAAATATTCAAAAACTGAGAAGGTAGTGGTTTGTCTTCCGATCTTGAGATAAGAAAGATATAAAAACATGTATTATATATTTTATCAAGTGAATGGTATTTTAAAACTTCCGATACAATGTGCAAGTAGTCATTGGTAGGCAAATCGGCATGTAAGGGTTTATGGCCCCGCGATCCACAAGCAGTCATTGGCGGGAAACTAGGCGTGCTAGGGTTTACGCGCAAGCCTAGACCCGGGACTCAACCCCGAGATTCGCAAGTATCCAAGATGAGGCTTGTCGAGTGTGTTTGGTAGGCAGATAGCAAGCCTCGAGCCTATCATGGATGTGAGGACTTGAAGAGTACGCTTGGGTACTGGACCTCAAGCCTCGAGCACTTGACTAGCGAATCGTTGGGCTGGTCATGGGCGGTCGAACGACCCCGTAACAAAACCCGACCTCGTATGACGAGTACGGAGCCTATCATGGTGCTGCCGCATGTTTTATTGGGCACAACGATACCGTGCTCATGCCTTGGTCACTCGGTGGTCGCTGGTGGGAAGCTTTTCCCCGGAAGGGACACAGCAGTCTCGAACAGAAACCGCCAGCGATCCATCTGGTGGTCGCTGGCGGGATGCTCCATGACGAGGCGAGCGCCCAATAAGTGGTCTTGGTGAGCTGTGAGCAAAATGGCGAACGCCCGATAAATGGCGAGAGGTATGGGCGAGCTTAAGGTGGTGTAATGGGCGAGGGGCGAACATGGTTAAGTACATCAAATGTGCTGGTGCATGTCCCGAGCCTAGGTAAGAGAAATTGAGTTGGCGAGCCCGTGCAAAGGCGAGTCCCGAGCTTGCATGGCGGAATCCTGAGCGGGGCAAGTGGCGAGACAGGCAAGTGCCATGGGCGAGCCATGAAGAAGATATGGCAAGAGTATGTCCGTGCTACTTGGGATGTGGGTGGTCTATCCAAGAGGTTGGCGAGCTTGGTGGTCGAGGCGAGCATGCATGGCGAGCTGGGTGGTGGGCATGCATGGCAAGCTAGGAATAGAGCTCCCTTGGGTTATCAGTGACGTGGGGCGAGCGAACGCCATGAGGTTGGCGAGGGGGAGCTCGCTGGCGGGCTATGAATTTGGCGAGATGAGGAGAGCTCGGAAACCGGACGTCCTGACAGGCATGGGGTGGTTCCGCTGGGGATAGAGGAAGCCGACGGCAACAACGGAAGCCGCCGGAGGTCCAGTCGAGCCGAGGTGGCTTTGGGCTTGGAGCTTTCGCCGTTCGGGTGAGAAGAGTTCGACGGAGGGGCCTATGGCAAATGGGTGGCCAGCGTCCACATGGCAAGAGACAAAAATAGTTGGCGGTCATGGCTGTGACCGCCGGCAGGCTTACGGAGCTCACGGCGAGAAGCCTTGAGCTTGTGTGCTGTGTTCAGCGTGCTCCCAAGATGGACTCGGGAGTATGCCTATGCCGCCATTCATGGGCCCGCCATGGTGGCAAAGCTAGAAAGTGCCCGCGGTGGACCACCGACAAGGTGGTGGAACACGCTGCGTTTTACTGGACACGGCGATGCCGTGCTCATGCCTTGGTCACTCGGTGGTCACCGGTCATTCTCCCGCCGGAAACAAAAACTTCTAGTGGTGCAAGTACTGCCAGTAGGGCCACGGGCTCACGGCGTGGCACCGTGAGTAGGGGTGTAAATGGTCCGGTCCGGGAAATTTGTGGACCGATTCCATTCAGTCCAAGAATTCTCTCACCCTGGACCGGACCGAAAAGGATCGGTCCATACCGGTCCGGTCCAATTCGGTCCAGGGGCGGTCCAGTCCGGTCCAGGGGTGCCCCATATGATTTAATGGGCCAAATTTAATCTAAAATTCTATAATGATCAAATATTTTTTTGGCCCACATTTAACTACTATAAATTATAATATGTTAATATTATAAGAGTATATATTATATATTAATATGTTAGTATATATTATATATTAAGTATGTTAGTTAATTATAACTAATAACACTATAAATAATAATATGTTAATATTATAAGAGTATATATTATATATTATATATTAATATGTTAATATATATTATATATTAATATATTAATTTATATTAATATTAATATTATAATTTATATACTATTTTTATATATACATATATAAATATATATATATAATGTGGGGTTCGGTCCAGTCCGGTCCGGTCCAGGGGGAGAAATCTTTTGAACCGGACCGGACCGAATTTCATTCGGTCTGGTCCGGTCCGATTTGGTCCACCGGTCCGATCCGGTCTTTTTACAGCTCTAACCGTGAGCCACGGCGGCTCCTATTTCGCAATACGTACATGTATGCATGCACGGACTGTGCATGCATGCACTGTACGTCATATGTGCATCGTACAAACGAGGCACTGTGCACTTAAGTGCACAGTGCCCGCCTATGAACTGTATATGGGCTACTACTATGCCTTTCATACTTGTGCTAGTGTAAGCTGAAGATGTGCATTGTGTACATTATGTGGGTGAGGGCACCATTGGCGTGCACTATGCACTGTGCCAATACTCTGACTATTTTGTTTTCGTATATATGTGTTACGTGTACACTTCACTGAAAAATGATCTATGATTGTGACATGATTTGAGGGATAAGATGTTTGGCGAGTCTATGCCAAATAAAGGAAAAATAATAAATAAGAATACTTATCTGAGAGACGTTTTTTGTTTAATAAGTCGCCTAGTGTTTCAGAAAATCATCATTTTCTTACCACCAGCTTAAACATCTCACAGACGACACCAAATATTAATGCCATAAAAAGCGGTCAATAGGCCAGAGCAGAAAAAAAAGTCATTCACAATCCACTGGGACGAGTTGGGCTTTGTTGAGTGTCGTTTGGGACACCGGCGAGACTCCGATACGGCCATAGGTACGCAGATAGCAGATAAATAAATAGAGAAACACAGTATTTACGTGGTTCGGCGTAAGGCCTACGTCCACGGAATTTGGATAAGGGGATCCACTATAATGAATATTTTTACAGTCTTTCAGGGATCTCACTGTACATGAATAATATACATAATTTTACTGGTATGAGCTATTGGGTTCATCTGAGAAGACGAAGCAGACGATTCGAGAGAAGAGAGGAATTGTCGTCTAGCTAAAGAGTCATCTCTTTTTTATATTCTGATAGTTGACTTTTTATAGACCTTTTAGTCTACAGTGATTGGATTTTCTTCCTTTCGTGTGTCAGTTAGTCTTTATCCTCTATCGTTTACTTCATTTTGTTGGCACACTTTTCTATGCACCTGCTAGCCCTCATATTTGTCATCTAGTGCACTATATAATAAGCCTGTGCTCTAATGGAATATTTCGTCCTCACTACCTTCATTTGAATTCAAAGTCTAATACGTTTCTTCCATATCTGTAACAGTATCGTCTCCAACATGTACAATATATAATATATAATATATTATATGTAGCAATAATGAATAGAATTTTTCGAAGTGTAAACATAGAACTTAGAAGGTTGCAGTCGTTGGTACATTTTATACAACTGCAAAGTGATATTCTTTGCCGCTAGGCGAAGGTTTGGCATTTTAGGATCAAATTAAAAGGGAAGTTCTACATAATTTTTAATCTTTTTTATATATTATATTATTTTTAAAAAAATTTTGAGTCTATTTTTTTAAAATTAATTAATATTTATTATTTATTATTTATATATTAAATATTTAATAAAAAAAATTTAAATATGATATGTAAAAAGGATTAAAAATTATAAAGAATTTTTCCAAATTAAATAAGGTAGGGATCTCAGAAATTGTTCTTTTATGCTCAATTTAGGATACTATTACACATCAAACGTACGTACGTGTTCATCTCACTTTTTTAAAATTGATTAGATGTAAACCAAATCCGTCCACATGAATTATAGCCTTCGCTCTCACCTTTTTGCCATGTGAATACGAAGAGTACTGGCGTGTATATCGTAAATAGAATAGAAAAACAGGTGCTGCCAGGTAGGGAATTAAAGGTAGGTTTGGGTGTTGAAATATTTTATTATTATTTTTTATTTTTTATTTTTTATTTACAATAGTTCTTAATATTTCTGACCATCTAAACCTAACCAAAGCCTAGTCGATAGAGAAAAGTTTACAAGTGATTCCCATAAATATGACCTGTAATCGGGAAATTGACTCCATAATTGAGGGTGAAGATCAAATGATAAATAATCCTAAAAATATTCCCGTATATATCTTTGATCAGGAGAACCTGTGGCCCACAATCCCCACAAAGCTCAAATCATTGAGTAATTATAATCAAAGACATGGCATTTGTCGGCTCAACTTATCAGCCAAAAAAAAAAAGTAACTATATTCCTTATACTTTTTTATTACTATTTTTTTATTCAGTTTTTTTTTTTAATTTTTAATCTGAATTGAAAATCTCAAAATATTTTTTCTTGTATAATCTAAAATAAATAATTAATTTTATCAACTAACATAATCCTGTAATTTAATTACAAATAAATTCCATTTTATAAAAATTAACTCAAGGAGCAAAAGAAACTTTAATTTTATGAAATTAAATTTATTTTAAATTAATTTATATAATTATGTTAGTTAATTGAATTGGGTTTCTTCTCAATTATCCGAGAATGTCATATTCTAGAATTTTAAATCCAAATTCAAATAGTATAAGGAAGGAATAGTTGGACAGTAAAACTAGGAGTGTACAAGAACCGTTAGAACCAGTTGTTGCCGATAGGAACCAGACGTTGGAGTTAGGAACTGACCGGAACCGATCGAAAACTGATCAGCCGACAATGGGAATTTGGTAAAACCGACATCAATTGGTTTAATCCCAGTTTGAACCAATGTCAAGTAGCCAAATTGACTGCTTGCATATATATATATATATATATATATATATATATTATCTTACTTAAAGAAATGGCGTCGTTTTACACTTGAGATTTAGAAAAATAATAATAAAAAGAAATGACGCGGTTTGGATTTAAGATTTATTATCCTTGTGCCTCTTTTTTTTTTCTCTCTATTCTCTCTTTCCAATTTCTCTTTCATACTCTCTCCCTCTCACTCACAAGCCAGCCACAACACATCATCTCTCTTTTTTCATGACCCCAGTGAGATCCACCTTGTCCTGATATCATCTTTGTTGCTTGCATCTAATCTGATCTCTCGCTCTCTTTATGTAAATAACTCTAAAGTTTGTATGTCTATATCAATATGATTTTATTTTTTGAGTTTGTTTATTTTGAAATTTTACAATATAAATCGATGAATAAATAGTATATTTTTGAGATTTTCCATATTTGTTACTTTCGTTAGCAATCATGAATGGTGGATCGTGATTGGGTTTTGGATCTTGGTCATTTATGGGTTTCTCAATTTGTGTTTGTGTATGCATGATTGATTGGACTTTGGCAAACTGATCGGAATCACACCGTGACCAATGTTGTCGGTTTTCTCCCCTATAACCGGCCGATTTTAATCGGCACCACTTCCTTGAAAAATTATCAATGCGGTTTAAGTTATGGATTGAAATCTCAAACGATAGTGTCGGTTTCAGCTCTAAGTAAGGCAGTAGCAAAAAAATGTGTAAGAGTATCATTATCTAATAAAAATAAATGGCCAAAATTAAAACTAGAAATAAATAAATCCAGAAAGTAATTAGAGTAATAGTAGTGATTTAACTAAAGTTTGACCAAATTTTGATTAGGGAATTCACTTTTATATAGCTAGTCACTTTTCAATAATATAAAATAACAAACTCTTCAAATCTATCGTTATTATATTAAAATACTAATTTTGGCATTTTCATTGATTTTAATTCTAATTGTAATTAAAATATTAAAAGTACACATTAATTTTTTAATATTTTTATTATTCCAATGGATATAATTTTTTAACATTTTTTTAATGAAAATTTGTGAATTTTGCAAATGGGAATTTATATATATATATTGTTGTTTTTTGTTTTTTTAACTTGGAAGCCAAAATTCTAAAATCTAGAATAGCTAAATTACTCATGAGTTACTAAGTTTGTTTCTCCCAAAAGGCTGATAGACAAATTTACTATAAACTTAGCTAATATTTATAAAATATATATAAATATCTATAGTCTATAGACTTTTTATAAAAATAATATTTATAGACTATAGTAATATTGTAAATATTTATGATATAGTCTATAGATATCTCATATCCCCCCTTTTTCAAGTAAACTAGTTAAAGTTTGTTAACTAAAACGATAACACGAGAGACTCTTAAAAGTTGATTGGAGAGAGTCAAATCTTTCCAACTAAGATGAAGCACAACCAGCGGGGCGGTCGGCCACCCAGTTTTATCCTGAAAAATACCAACATGCAATGTGACACCAACAAAACACATGAAGATGTGCAACATGCAAAATAATAATAAATGAGTAATGTTAGGAATTTTTATTTTGTTCTCAATTCTGGTTTTGGTTTTTTTACATAATTTTTATATAAGTATTTTTAAATAATATTATGATTTTTTTTTATATTTTTAAAAAATGTTTAAAATATTAAAAAAATTATGTAAATAAAAATATATATAAAAAAAAAAAACTAAACAAAACAAAATCAACAATAAGTAAGAATCCCAAATAAGAATCCCTTAACATTTCTCATATAATAAACATGATATTATAACTTCAATAATGTTGCCTTTCGAATCACTATAATCATTTCAATACTACTCATCAACGCCTGCAAATATTATATATATATATATATATATATGGTGTTATTATCGTATCATATATGTTGATGTGACTACCCATCAATTATTAAGTTAATTTTTATCAAATAAAATAATAAATACAGATACTGTTACTACTAGATAAGGTCAAAGTTACATTAATTAAGGTTAGTTTGGTATATAAAATAAAATGATAAATTTTTTAAATTTGTCATAATTTTCGTTTCAAACATCACTCCCACAAAAAATATTTGTTAATTTCAAAACCTTATTTACCTAGTTGTTACAACTTTTAATCTTTTCAAAATAATTATGTTTTGGATGCAATTAACATAAAACACGCCCGTTGAAGACCACCGCATTTAGAGAAAGCAAGAGATCAATTTTGTCTAACACTAACAGAATTAAATAGAAGATCCAAAAAAGGCAAGCCTCAATTCTGATTGTATATATACAAGTGAAATTTTTTGCTTCAAAAATAAACAAATTAAATAAAGGAGGGAAAAAATCCAAAAACAAAAACAAATAACAAATAGGGTTGGGTTAAATTTCCAAATAACACCCAGCCTGAACATGTCCGGAGTAGTTCTCCGGAGTCTCTAGTTTCGTCCACGCATAACTTTTCAAATCCAGCGTGTAAGCCACGTGGGATCGACCAAAGCCTGCAGAACCAATCACCAATAATTTTTCCTGAAACATCCACGTGTAAGCTGTATTGCACACCTCAGCAGGTAGCTTGCCCACCACTTGCCATTTGGCACTCTTATTCGTCGCCACCACATCAGCTCCCCTACACATGTAAACTGCCCCGTCGTCGCCTCCGGCACAAGTGCGTGGACACTTGCCAGCTCCTAAGAAGTCCTCCTCTATATGATTCCAACACCACGTGGAGACATCGAACTCTTCGGCTGTTTTCTCGAACTTGCCTTGCATCTCTGTACAGTAGCCACCGATGATGCGGAACTTGCCAGCGTGGAATATCGCCTTGCACTCGTCGCGATCTCTTGCCATGTCAGGTAACATGACCCACTCGTCTTTGTCAACGTCGTACGCCATAGCGGATCTCAGCGCTACCTTGTCCTCGTCATGTCCACCGGCGACATAAACCATCCGTCGCTCTGAATCCGATGCGCACCCGAAGAACGTTCTGGGTTTACCTGGCATATCCACTCCACGCCGCCACGTGGCAGTCAAGAAATTATAGACGAACACCGAATTGGAGACGGTCCACGTCGCCGGATCCCATCCACCCATCACCACCAAATACGACCCCGTTCCGGCCAAGCGGCAAAACATCGGTAAGCCGGCAGACATCTCGGGCGCCAACGGTAGCTCCCTCCAAACAACGGTATCCGGTTCGCATATAGTAAGGCGGTGAACCGGGTGATGAACCGAACACTTGATTACATCGGAAGTCAGATCGGGTTCGACCCGTGCTTGGGCCATGACAATGAGTTTTTGAGCATGGCCAGTGTTCTTCCGTAGCCGGTGAAACTCCGGGAGCTGAATCTCGGCCATCCAATCTTTACACACTGATGCTATAGTCGGGAACCCCTCATAAGAAACACGAGTTAGACAATCGCGGACTATATCGTCGGGAAGAACAGAAACCAGCTCCGTCATCAGTACTTGAAGAAAAGGCACGAACTAACAACGATTCACAAGAGCTTGGTATTGGCTATGAAAAAACAGGGAAACAAATAAGGCAGGTAATTGAAGAAGCATGAGGCCAGGTTTGCAGAAGCATTTATGTATTTAAGAAGTGGAACTTGGGAAGTTTTTTTTTTTTTAAACATTCGGGGGGTTTTCGGACTTGGGAACTACAAGGAACTAAAAGCACGCCAGAGGGATCAACTTTTCTTTGTTTTGGCCTTGGTGCCCAAATTCCAAGGCAGTGTTCTGTTCTCCATTCTTTACAGCGTGCATATTCCGCGGCGCTAAAAGTAACATAATTAGAAAATTGGAGGTTCTAGAATGTTTTTGGATTGTTACTCTCTCTCTCATTTTTTTTTTTTAAATTATGGCATTAAATAGTTAAAGTATTTTTATTAAATTATCTAAAATTAAAAGATAATTTTAATTATTGTGAAAGGAAGATCCATTTTTAATTAGTTTATTCACATAAATTTCACGTTAAAATAGTTTTATTATATCATAATAAAATAAAATAATAATAATTTAATTTTGCCTATTCATATCAAATTTTTATATTAAATTATTCATTTGTTTATTATATAGTAATTAATAATTAATAATTAAAAAAATATTTATTATTTATAGTTATTAGTTTATTTTATTTTATCATTCTATCTATTATATATTAATTAATAATTATAATTCAATTAAAATATAAGTTGAAAAATTAATTAATAATTATATTTTATTTAAATTAAATTATTAATTAATAATTTCCTATGCATTGGAATGAACAATGAAATCAAATAGAAGCAATAAAGATAGAAAACAATGATTATGTTATGAGAAATAAAGAGAGATAATAAATTAATAAAATAAAATTTTGACATGTGAATAGTAATTTTTAAAGATGAAATAAATTTTGATAATACTGTAGTAAACTCTAGAATTTTTTAAATTTTAGTTAATTCAATGTTGTTTTATTTCAAGATTTAATAGTTAAAAATATATTAAATTCAATGTAGTTTTATTTCTAGTCTGATCTAGTTTGAATTGTAATTTTATCTCATCCTAATTCATTTTATCTCAAATTCATTTTTATATTTTTTCAAAATTCTATACAAAATATAATTTTTAATACAATTTTCTTAAATTTCAATGCAATTTTTTAAATATTAATTTAACATTTTTCAATTTTAAAATAATAATAATAATATTTTATTTAAATTTTAAAATTCATCTCAACTTATTTTATTTTAATTTTAAATTTCAACTGGACGTTATTCCAAGGAGATGACCTTATTTCTTTGGCAAACAAATACAATCAAATGGAATTGGGATCCGCGATCCGTCCAAGTTTCAGTTTGGATAAGAATGCGAGCCTGTCTGTGAGTGACATATGTCACATTAAAATTTGTAAGTGGGAGGGCGCTTCTCACGTGATGTTGATGATATGTTCAGTAAGTATTTTATCAAAAATACGAGGACAGTCAAAAAGAAAAAAAGATGAAGCGTGTAATTGCCAAGGCCGGTTGGTCTAATGGCACAAAATCCATTTTTCTAAAATGAAGAACTCGGATTCGACCCCCTCTTCCTAAATAAAAAAAAGTGTTAGTCTAAATGTGAAAACTCGTAAAACAGGTTGGAACATGAGGTAAGAGTCCTTTCCGGCTTACGAATATGGTATGGATCGGATGAAGCGGGCTAAAATCCGTGATAATAATTCGGGATGTCGATCCGGTATTCTTATTATTCATAATACTAAACAAAAATAAATAAAATAAAATACAAATAGATATAAATTACTTATACGAATTTATGTAATTTGGCACACAATCTACATCTACAAATTACTTGAAAGACAAATTTATTATAATATAAGTATTTTATGATCTCTTATAATCTTAACGCGAGGTTAAAGATAATCACTTACTTAATCCATTCAATTTTTGAGATTTTTTGAAGAGTTAGTTCGAAGTTCAATTTTATGTCACTTTTATCTTTACATATTTGGCTTACTTTCTACTTATTATTCTTTATTCTTATAGAATAATATTAAACATAAGTCTTAAATGAAAAAAAAATCTCATACAAACTCTTTACAAAATAACGAGTCTCGGTATTCAAAATTAATTTGTACAAGTTTTCCATTTACATCCTGATTGAACCATGGGCTGGTCCTTGTATATATTCGATTTGGTATTTTTAACCCCCAACAAGGAGAGTCAAATCGAGTTATTAATTATAAATTTTAATGAATAAGTCAATAATCATTACGTAAATTAATGATAGTTTCTAGACTGATTTCATTAATTTACTTAATGATTGTTGACATATTAGGTTGGTTGGCAGAAGTTTTCTCTAATCCATTTAAAAAAGATTACCGGTCCACAAAATATATTATATATAAGTGCATACTATTTTATAGCTTAATTAGGTTAAGAAATTGACATATATCTTTAGATATATTTTAACTCCAAAAAATTCATCGAAGTAAATTAAAAAATTGATGAAATAATTTGATATGATATATTAAATTGTAAAATTAATTTGAATAAATTTATTCATCATCTTCTCACCATTTCATGATTTGATACTAAATGATAGATTAATAAATAAAATATAATAAATCATTTATAATCATTTAATGTCACATAATAAGATAACGAGAATATGATAAAAAATTAGATGATGAATAATAATACTCAATTAATTTTATTATAAAATAGACTATCAAATAATGAATCATATAAAATTAAATTAATTTATAAATTTATTTTTATAAAATCTATACACGTGAATCCGTGATCATCTTAATGACTAATAGAGGATTTCCTAAAACCTAGTGCGAAAGAAAATTACGGCAGTCTGTGGAAAAGAAGTCATAAAGGGGGTTTTAATAATTTCTTCACGTTGATTTCCCAAAAGTCCTTTTTCACTCATTCTTAGGGCATAATATTATTGAACGCTGACATCTATTTATTTTTTTAATAACTGCCATGTTAAAACAGATAATTCGACATGAATGGTGCTACATCTCCCGAGTCTACCGAACAGATAATCCGAGGGGATGTAGCCCGAAGTCTCCCGAATAGAGTATATTTTTTTATTTTATTTTATTTATTTTTTAATATATGTAAATATTTTTAAAAAATAAAAAAATATTACATCATTATTTAAAAATATTTTTTTAATTATTAAATAAATAATAATTAAAAAATAAATTTTTTCCCATTCGAGAGATTTATTCGATAAAAATACTCTAGATGTAAAGCATTTCGAGAAATGATAAATATAAACTATAGTCGTGTTTTTTTTAAAGTGATTATACGCTGTTTGTAATTTTACAACCATAAATGACATTACTCTTTCTCAATTTGACGTTATTATGTTTGTGTTTTCAATAAATTTATGAAAGTTAATACGCCACAACGGACAGGCGAAGATTACGACCAATGCCAACACGAAAGGTTAATTAGGGATTAGCTTCGAAAATTATTAGTCATCCTTATTCTAAAAATTGCTGTCGCAACCTTTGTTAAATTCCAATACTTCAAATCATTGAAGTTTTTCATCTTGTAGTACGTACGTTAAGGCCTCTTTGTTTTCAGAAAGGATAATGATAATCCTTATTTTTTCTTTATTATTGTTTTACTATGCAGTTTTTTTTTCTTTTACCCTTTGAATATGGATTGAAATTACGAAGAAATGATATTATTGCATAATTCAAAAGAAAATAGATTTAATTAACTAACGTAATCATATGATTTAATTAAAAAAAAAATCATTTTGATAAAAATTGACATTCTTTTATCTTTTGAGTCAGTTTTTATAAAATTGAATTTATTTTTAATTATATTGCGCATGATTATGCTGGTTGATTGAAATTTTTTTTTTCTAGATTAAGCAAAAAAACTGATGCTATGAAATTTTTAATCATGATTCATAAAGCAGAAAAGGAAAAAATAATTACTAGGCTAGTAAAGCAATAGTAAATGGGTTATAAGCCCACATATCCATCATTACCCTTTTAAGGAATTTCTGAAGTTATCATTATAATTTTATTAAAATTTTATATAAAATAATATAAATAATTTAATTTTTTTTAAATATTAAAATAAAAATAATCTTATAAATATATACTCTATCAATATTTTTTTTAATTTTTATCTTAATTCATTTCATCTTATCTAACGAAAAACTAGTTATTACAGTATGATATACTAACTCTCGCTTAAAACGATAAGATCGTCCAAATCCTTAATTGTGAATATGAATATAATTAATTAGGGACTTAATTGGCACCAAAATAAATGTGGAAGATGGCTAAGCATTATTTGATTCTGGTATTTCTTTTTTTATTTAATAAGGTTGACAATATGGAAATTTATTTATTAATTACTACTTATTTATTAATAAGAAGTTATAAATAATGCCATGCAAAGCCGTGCTTGGTACTTGCATGTTACTTATAATTGAATTACATTAAATGAATATATGCTTTTCATATTTTCCCAACACTCATCCATTTTACTCATCCTAAACAGTGGGGGCTACCAATCACAGGTAGGCCTGTTCATTCGGATCAGGTACAACTCGGCCTAGTTTAAAATTTTATTTATTTATTAATGTTTTTGATTTTTTTTTTTTAATATTTAAAAAAATTTTGAATCCAGATTCTAGATTCTCAAATCCAGAATCCGGATGAACACCTTTAATCACAGGTCTAATTCTTTTACGTGAGAATTTAAAATAATTATAATAATGAAATTAAATAAGACAAAATTCTTTTACTGTCCAATCAGAACTGATCATCTGTAGCTACAATTTGTCTATTAAAACTTCATAACCGGCATATCATATTGTTATTATTTAATTAAAATAATCGTTCTCTGGCCAATTGGTATTATTGGGCTATGTAGTAATATCTACAGTGCATATGAACGAAACTACTTTGTCTGATATTAATCCCACAACAGCTGAAATTACTGATTTGAAGTCGGGACGGTTCATTAATATTGTAAGGTTTTTTTATTCCCTTTCTTCATCTTAATAAGACTTAGTCAAACTAAATTTTTAGTAAAAATTTTGGTTTGAAATCTCTTACAACTACAAGAAAACCAAGTTTTTGGCATTTTTAAATTACAATTTAAATAATTATTTACGATGAAAATAATATATTTTTATCGTAAATAATCTTTTTAATTATAATTAAAATATCATAATTATATTTTTTTTTTCTAGTGATAGTGAATATTGTTAGTTAGATATGTTCATAAGATTTACAAGTCTCACACATTCTCTTCAAAAGAATAAAATTCATTATTAAAGATTTTTTTTTTTGTTATATGGACTCAAAGAAAAATAGGCTTAAATTCAATGGGTAACATAGGCATTCAAATTTATGGTCCAAGCGTAGAGAAGAACAGCAATTATTGTGTCACACCGAAGTTGCGTGGCGTAAGCTCTTATGTGATTCAAAACGAGAATGAAGGAAGGCTGACTGCGAAGACTATTTATATATAAGGAATTGAAGCCGATTGTGAGGAATATTATGAACGATTTTGACATTTTCCAATATAAGAAGCTGAATTCTAGTTCAACCATTAATTCAAAGGTTCCATGCACCGTGGGAATGGGGAAACCTTTCAGCAGACAGATTAAGGTCACGAGCAACGAAATTCGCAAAAAGGACTATTCGAAAAGTATACACTTCTCGAATGTTTCTTTAACTTTAGGTCATTGCATATTTCGTTTTGGCCATGGCTAGCTATCTGTTCAAGTATATATTAAAAAAATAAAAATAAAGACTTTTATCATTAATTAATTGTAATAACAAGAATATTTACGATTAATTTTGATGATAAATAATTATTTTGTTGAAATTAACTAATTACAAATAAATAATTTTTTTGTAATAATATATAATTAGGCTAGGCCATTTGAGTAGTGCAGTATTCTCTCTACTATTATTTATTATATTATTATTATTTATTATATATTATTATTATTATTATAATATTTTTATATATTTTTATTCATTATTTTTTATTACTATTTACAAATTAATATCCTAAACTCAGCCAGTTGTGGCCACTAGTTGAAACTTTCAAAAACCTTTTTTTTCTCTCTCACACATTCGAAGAGTACCCTTGTCTTCCAAGTTCCATCTCCTTTTCGTTGAGATCTTTCCGTAGCTATATATTCTGGGTACGTAACCTTGAAGAGTTGTTTAGATGATGATCTGACGTAAAAAGTTCCGTAATCAAAGTTAAACCAATTAAAAACATGTTATAGAAATCGTCAAAAGGAAAATGATAATTATATCCAATATTTCTTTGTTTTTTCATAGATCTTTTAATATTTTTAAATATATATATATTTTTTTAAAAAGTTCACAATATATATGTCAATATTATTAAAAGATAATTTCTTAATTATTTAGAAAAACATTGTGGGAATTCAATCTCATGTGTGGATTTAATATTTCTCATGTGAGAGACTTTTAAAAGCTAATTGAAGATACTCGAATCTTTCCAACTAAGATGAAGCACAACCAGCGGCGGTGCAGCCATTTTATTCTGAAAATGGCCAACATGCATTGTGACACGAACAACAAGGGATGTGCAACATGCAACATATGATATTATAAACTTCAATAATGTTGCCTTTGGAATCACTATAATTATTTCAATATTTATCAGTACAAGGCCAACAATAATTATATATATATATATTGTTATTATTGTATTATGCCGATGTGACTACCCATCAATTATAAAGTTAATTTTTATCCAATAAAATAATAAACACATAAACTAGAATAATTTTATCTAACGGAATTAAATAGAAGATCCAAAAAAGGCAAGCCTCGATTCTGATTGTATATGTACAAGTGAAATTTTTGCTTCAAAAATAAACAAAGGGGAAAAAACCAAAACAAGTGACAAATACGGTAGAGTTAAATCTCCAAATAACACCCAGCTTGAACATGTCCAGAATACTTCTCAGGGACCTCTAGTTTCGTCCATGCATAACTTTTCAAATCTAGCATGTAAGCCACGTGGGATCCACCAAAGCCTGCAGAACCAATCACCAATAACTTTCCCTGCCACATCCACGTGTAAGCGGTATTGCACACATCAGCAGGTAGCTTGCCCACCACTTCCCATTTGGTACTTTTATTCGCCACCACATCAGCTTCCCTGCACATGTAAACAGTCCCGTCGTCGCCTCCGGCACAAGTGCGTGGACACTTGCCAGCTTCTAAGAAGTCCTCCTCTATATGATTCCAACACCACGTGGAAACATCGAACTCTTCGGCCGTTTTCTCGAACTTGCCTTGCATTTCTGTACAGTAGCCACCGATGATGCGGAACTTGCCAGCGTGGAATATCGCCTTACACTCGTCGCGATCTCTTGCCATGTCAGGTAACATGACCCACTCGTCTTTGTCCACGTCGTACGCCATAGCGGATCTCATCGCTACCTTGTCCTCGTCATGTCCACCGGCGACATAAACCATCCGTCGCTCTGAATCCGATGCGCACCCGAAGAACGTCCTGGGCTTACCCGGCATATCCACTCCACGCCGCCACGTGGCAGTCAAGAAATTATAGACGAACACCGAATTGGAGACAGTCCACGTCGCCGGATCCCATCCACCCATCACCACCAAATACGACCCCGTTCCGGCCAAGCGGCAAAACATCGGTAAGCCGGCAGACATCTCGGGCGCCAACGGCAGCTCCCTCCAAACACCGGTGTCCGGATCGCATAAAGTAAGGCGGTTAATCGGGGGATGAACCGAACACTTTATTACTCCGAAAGTCCGATTGGGTTCGACCCGTGCTTGGGCCATGAGAATGAGTTTCTGAGCATGGCCAGAGTTCTTCCGTAGCCGGTGAAACTCCGGGAGTTGAATCTCGGCCATCCAATCTTTACACACTGATGCGATAGTCGGGAACCCATCGTAAGAAACACGAGTTAGACAATCGCGGACTATATCTTCGGGAAGAACTGAAACCAGCTCCATCATCAGTAGTTGAAGAAAAGGCAAGAACTAACAACGATCAACGATCAACAAGACCTTGGTATTGGCTATGAAGAAAAAATAGGGAAACAAAAAAAGGAAGGTAAGTTTGAGACCAGGTTTGAAGAAGCATTTATTGTATGGTATGTATTTATAAGAAGTAGAACTTGGGAACTAGAAGCACGGCAGAGGGTCGAGTTTCCTTATTTTTGCTTTGTTAATAGGTGTGTCCAAATCGAAGGCAGTCAGTCGTCTGTTCCCCATTCTTTACAGCGTGCATATTCCGCTGCGCTAAAAGTAATCCAATTAAAAAAATGGAGTTTCTAGAAATTTTTGGATTGGCATGACAGAGACCACGGGATATCATAGAAACTGCTTGTGTAAGGTGTTCCTGATCTCTCTCTCTCACACATACTTTTTTTTTCTTTTTTTTTTTTTTTTTTCAATTAGTGGGAGAAGAGTTGGAGATAACATCCTGTTGGCACAGTTGTTGAGGAAGTATCACGGGAATAGAGGCATGGCATTAAATAGTTACCAATTTATTTCTTTGACAAACAAATATAATCTAATGGTTTGGGATCATCATCCTAGTTTCAGTTTGGATAAGTATGTCATGAGTCTCTCTGTGACAGTCACGGTGTCGGGTTTTAAGAAATACTAGTAGAAGACATATTTATGTACATTATATTAAAAATTGTAAGTGGGAGGGTACTTCTATCGCGATATTGATGATACGTTCTGAAAGTATGTTGTCAAAAATATGAGGACAGTCAAATCAAATAAAAAAAGGAAAAGTGTTAATGTGAATGCTCCTACGAACATGTTGGAATAGGAAGAAAGTCACTTTCGACTTACAAATGTGATCTGGATTCCGATGTATCGGGCTAAAAGAAGTACGGTGATCCGGAAGGTTGATAAGGTGCCTGTACGATCTATAATAATAATAAATAAATAAAACATTAGAAATGTGAATGGAGATAGAAATACATGAATTTACTGTGTTTTAACATAGTATCTAGGTCAACGGATTGTCTGGAAGGCAAATCTATTGTAATATGAGTATGTAACAGTATCTAAATCATGTTTCTCTTATTTAATCCGATCAAATCCCTTAGAGAAACGCTTTAGCTAGGTGTCACCTACAAAAGCTTGTTGTTGGAAGCCAATAAGAATTTGCCACGTAAAAGACTAATCAACAAACCAGACACAATGCATAGTAGGGGATGCATTCTAGAATCCTGCCGAGCCCGAAAACGAGTTCCTCTCTCTCTCTCTCAAATTAACCTGCATGAAGAGAATGAAAACAATACGATCGAAAAATCCAGATGTGATATCCTATATGAGAATAATAAAATAGGTAGTGTATGAAATTCTACATTACTTAAGAATGAGAGTTTATTGCTTTTTATAAGGTTCTAATAAGACTCCAATTGTATCATTGACTAGTCCTTTTGGAGTATAAGTCATGTGATTTGGGCTTTTCATTAGGGCGTTACAAATTATATCAGAGTCTATCACAATCAGAAATGTGAGATTTGAGCCGTGCCACTTACAATAGACAAGCCCGACAAGGACGTGGTGCATTTAAGAAGAATAGATTGTGATACCCCATATGAGAATGATAAGATAGGTGGTGTATGTGATCCCACATTATTTGAGAAAGAGAAGTTCTTACTCTTTATAAGATTTCAATAGGGCTCCAATTGTAATATTAACTAGTCTTTTTAGAATATAGGTCATATGCTTTGGATCTTCTATTGGAACGTTATATCAGATCTAGTAAGAGAAATTTCCTTATGATAGACGAAAAACTTGAAATCAAGAAAATCACAAAGTGAGAAATTTGGTTAGATTTTTTTATTTGAACTTGAAATCTATCAATTTTTGTAAATTTGGGATACAATCAAGAGATTATTTTGTTGAAGAGCAAGAAAATTGAGAGGAGGTGAATCAGTAAGGATGACGGGGATAGAACCTGATAAGGAATTGAAACTAAGATTGAGCCTATTAAGCTTGGTTGAATTTGCAGGAGTAGCTGGGATTAATCCATGTTATATTAATTCCTCTCTCCCCTTTTTTTTCCAACTTTTTATTGTTTATATGCAGTTAAAGTTGAAAATTTCTCAACTTTCCAAATGGTCCCTCTACTTTTGCAATCGTTGTTGAAGCTGAAGATGCGCCCATAAGACTTCAGGTTAAATTCTTTTTATGGGAAAATTCTTGCTTTGATTTATAAATTCTCGTTTGTGTTTTGTTCGAAGAGAGAGACAGATAGATTCGACTTGGGAGGGTGGCTAGATCCCCTGCAATGCGTTGTGTTCGATTTATTGATCAGTCTCTTACATGGCAGGTTAGCATTCACATTGAATTAACTATTATTATAATATAAATTTAGTTAATAGGATTCAAATTTTAGCTTTTAATCATTTCATTTACATAAATTTCATATTAGATTTGCTATTTTTTTTTAAATTATAGCAATAAAATAATATAATTAACTATTATTTTGATTATTCACATCAAATTTTTATATTATATTATCTATTTATAAAAATACATGATAATTAATAATTAAAAAAATCTTTAAATATTTGTAATTATTAAATTAATTAATTTTATTATATTTAACTATTCTATCTATTATATCTTAATTAATAATCATACTTTAATTAAATTATAAATTTAAAGAAAGAATAAAAAGATTTGGCCAAGAGAAACAGGAGTATAAAAGAGAAATAATAAAATAAAGGTTTTAGTCATTCTAGCTAACCGGCAAAATTTGGCATTTGATATAGCTTTATTGTTTACAAAAGCTAAAAATTTTGGTCTTTATACAATCTAATGTAGAGTTAAAATGATTTTAAATGTCTAAATTCTTATTGAATTTGGTTTGTAGCTAATCTAATGAGAACGTTCTTAGCTTCTGATAACAAGTTTTTATAAGTGATACCGGTCAGAAGTTATTATCAATCCCTTAGAGTATTAATATTGGTCTTATTAAAATAAATTATCAAAATTTGATGAAAGGTACAAATTTGATAAGAAGCTAACACCAAAATAAACTTATATTGGATTCATCAAAAATAATTTCGTCATATTTGATCAAAAATGAGAAAAAAAAAAGTAGAAAAGAATAAAATAAAAATACTTTTAGTTTTACTTTTGAATAGAAACTCTTCAAATTATCAAATTTTGATCATTTATTTTGATGAGATTAATCTTAATACCCTTATTATTGAGATCTCTTGAATAGCTGGTTAGAAATTCAACACTTTTTCTTTTATTTTTTAACTCACTTTCTTCTAATTTCTCATTTTTCTTGTGGAGTAATACTAGATGAAGTTTTCAAATATAAAAAAATTTTCATACAAGTCATTTGTAAAAAAACGAGTCTCATTAATAGATGATAGTTTTTTTAATTTTTAAAAAAATATTTTTTTTTTATAAGGACTTGCCCATTTAAAATCTAGACACAAATCATTTCTTAACTTTTCAAGTAAGTTCTCTTCTTTTTCTCTACCGGCGGCCTTACTTTTTCTTTTTATCTTGTCTCCTTTCCTCTATATATTTTTCCACCCATATACATCCTGATTGAATCTTGGGCTGGCTTTGTTATATATAATATATATATTATATATATATATATAATCGATCAGGTATTTTTAACCCCAACAAAGAGAGTCAAATCGAGTTATTAATCATAAGTTTTAATGAATAAGTCAATAATAATTACGTAAATTAATGGGAGCTTTTAGACTGATTTTACATTTAAATAAGATTTGGAGCTTTCGTGTGGAGTCTAAAAACCAACCATACGTGGAGTCTACAAATTTCTTGTTCTCACGGTATATATACGAATCGGGTGCCGACTGCGAAGCCAGGCAGGCAGGCTTTTCTTTAACTACAGGAGAAAATCGATCACATGATCTTTAACTTAAGAAATTATAAATGTCTGCAGACACGTTTAATGATTCTGGGTCTTCAGTTTTCCTTTTGTAAGAGGGAGGGGCGCCCACATGGGGCTGTCCCCCTCCATGCATGCTTCAAACGTATGATTTAAAGCCCTTATTTGGATTAAAAAAATAAAATAAAATGAATTGAATTAAATTTATTTTTTAATATTATTATTATTTAAATATTTAAAATTTTAAAAAAATTGAATTAAAAATTTTAAAAAATTATATTAGAATTTGAAAATTCTATATTATAATTTATATTTTATATAAAAATAAAAAAAATGCAATAATAAATTTAAAATAAGTTAAACAAACTCATTTCGTTTTCAAATATAATGAAGCCTTACAATACGTTATCTTGCTTGAAGCGTATAATTTTAAAGCATATATGCAACAACAAACTATAAATTTATTACACATTAAGGGTTGGCCTTTACGACCAATCATATAGGGAGGTTATATATAATCTCTCTCAGATATTTTTTGAAATTATTTAAAAAAGATAAAGTTCTCTCTTGATAAAGTTTTTGGATTGTGAACTTGTTAAGTGTCATTCTAATTTTATATTATTTAGTGTATTTTGTCACTAAGAAAAAACGCTTGAAATTTTCCAATTTGAAAAAACTTATAAAGTAATTTTATAAACTAATTTTATAAACTAACTTGAGATATTTTTTTGCTTTATTTTCTTACACTTTTTAATTCTCTCATGATCCTATGTAGTGTGCATTATGCTATACTCGGTCCCGCGACAGCCCCCTAATCTTAAATATTTGTTGGGTAACGATACTTTTTTCTCAAATGATTAGGTTGGCTAGTTGGCAGAAGTTTTAGATCTAATCCATTTAAAAAAATTACCTGTCCATAAAACTATCGCCACATTTAAATTTAGAAGTCAGCTCAATTCACTTCTATTTTATAATTATATTTTTATAATTTTTTATATAAAATATAAATTTCTATAAATCTTTTTCAAATTTTAAAATAATAATAATATTAAAAAATAAATTAAACTTATCTCAACTCATCTCATCTTCAAATCCAAACGAGGCAATATGTACATACTTTTTTTATAG
This sequence comes from Platycarya longipes, assembly GCA_036559045.1. Lineage (NCBI taxonomy): Eukaryota > Viridiplantae > Streptophyta > Magnoliopsida > Fagales > Juglandaceae > Platycarya > Platycarya longipes. Next base: position 50,178,784 of record CM071789.1, read on the forward strand.
CTTAGTTAGGTTAAAAAATTGACATATTCTCTTTAGTATCCGTTATAAAAAGATTCATGAAAATAAATTAATAAATTAACATAATTAAATATATTATATTAGGTTGTAAAATTATTTTATTCATATAAAATAACACTAAAGTTAGGGTCGACTCAATAAGTTAGAGAGCCTAAGACTAAAATTATGATTGAGATATTTTTTTAAGTAAAATTAAATATTTTTATTTTTATTTTTACATTATATTTTTATTAAAAATCTATCATTTGTCAAGTAAATTACTACTTAAGATTTTATACTATATTTTCAACTAATGTTTTTAATTAATAATGACATATGTAATATCAATTTAATAATTTTTATATTCTTTTATTGAGTTAATTAATATTTTTAATTAGATATTTTTCTTTATTTTTTAAAAAAAATTATACTTCAAACTTTTTTTGAAAGCCTTCTTATATTAGAGGAGGGTCTTTAGGCAATTGCATGCTTGAGTGGCTCGATAGAAGAGTCCGCCCTAACTAAAGTAATGGATCATATAAAGTCATTTATTTTTATAAAATCTATTTATAGGACTTTTGTAAAACACGTGATAATCTTTTAATTAGTAATATTAGAGAATTTCCTGAAACCTAGTGTGAAAGAAAATTGCTGCATTTTGTGGAGAAGAGGTCGTAAGAGGGTTTTAATAATTTCTTCACATTGATTCCCAAAAGTCCATTCTCACACAATATTCTTAAAGGGGTCGTATTATTAAACGTTGACATTTATTTATTTATTTAATAACTCCCATGTGTAAACAATTCAACATTAATTATTCTGTTTGTGTTTTTATTTGATGGAGAAGTCAATACGTACGTCACGGCAGAGATTGCGGTCAATGCCAAACAGTGTCATTAATACGGCAGATTAGGATTACCTTCCAACATTATTATAAAACATTATTATAAGTTATCCTTCTTTTGAAAATGCTGTCGCAACCTTTGTTAAATTCCAATACTTTTTTTTTTTTGAAGAAATTCCAATACTTCAAATAATTGAAGTTTATCATCATGTAGTAGTACGTTAATTAATTATTACAATATGATAATACTAATTCTCTTTTAAACGATGAGATCATCCAAATCCTTAATTGCGAATATGAATATAATTAATTATACAGTGACTTAATTGGCGCAGAATAAATGTAGAAGATGACTAAGCATTATTTGATTCTGGAATTTCTTTAACTATTTAGTAAGGTTTTTTGAGGGAAAAAAAAAAAAAAAAAACCTTACTAAATAGTTATCCTTCTTTTAATATTTCCCCAACATGCATTCATTTTACATCAGCCTTTTTCTAACATACTATCAATTTTTTCTCCCAGCAGTTGGCACATATTCAAAAATATTGAATTGTTTATAATATTTTTTAAAATTTTTTCAAAAAAATTATGATGAGTAAATGAAATAAGCTAAAATATTTTTAACATCCAAATGAAACTGGTCATCGGTAGATACATTTTGTCGATTAAAACTTAATAAACAACAGATCATATTGTTATTATTTAATTAAAATAATTGCTCTCTGTCCAATTGAAATTATTGGGCTATGTGCAATGCATTATATGATAAGAATAATAGTAGATGATGTACGAGATACTACATTATTTGTGAAAATTTTTTTACTCTTTATAAAATTCTAATGAAACTTCAATTTTATTATTGATTAATCTTTTTAGAGTATAAATCATGTAATTTAAATTTTTTATCGGGCCGTTAACCCGTTATAAATGATATTAGAGTTTATTCAACTAGAAATGTGAAACTTAAGTCATGCCATCTATAATGAACATGTCCGATAAAAAAGTAAAAAATTTCAGGAGGATAAGTGGTGTATGGTATCATATAGAGAGAAATTCTTATTCTTTATAAGATTCTAACGAGGATCCAATTATATTATTGATTAATTTTTTTGAAGTATAAATCATATAATTTGAGTATTTCATTTAAATATTATACTATGTGTAATATCTATAGTGCATATGAACGAAACTACTTGTTTGATATTATCAATCTTACAATCGTTGAAATTATTGATTTGGAGTCAGGAGGGTTTATTATTGTAAGGTTTCTTTTATCCACTTTCTTCATCTTTAAAAAAAGTTTCACTCGCCAACGAAATGTAGATTGATGACAAAGTTTCACGTCTCCAAAATGAAGATCGTGAGTTCGATCCCCCTCCCCAATATTTAATTAAAAACAAAGAAGAAGAAGAAAACTTTCACTCAAATTAAATTTATTAAAAAATTTGGATCGAGATCTCTAATCGTAAGTATTGTTATATACAGTCATAAAATGTACAAGTCTCACGCATTCTCTTTTAAAAAATAAAATCTACTATTAAAAAAATATTTTTTTATATTGATTGATCTTAAGTTTATCTAATTTTTCCAAATGAAGTCCTAAAGATTTGCACACCACAAATATCCTCCCTCGTACTCATACCAATTTATTACAAAAGCTTTTAGTCCTTCGAAATGGCAAAATAGGCTTAAATTCAATGGGAAACATGGGCATTCAAGGTTATGTTACTCCAAGCTTAGGGAAGCACAGCAATTATTATATATCGTCACACCGAAGTTGGCGTAAGCTCTTATGTGATTCGAATATCGATAGAATGAAGGAATACTGACTGCGAAGACTATTCAAATCTAAGGAATAGAAGCCGAAGACCCAAAAAATTGTAAGGAATAATAATGAACGATTTTGACATTTTCCAGTAGAAGCCGAATTGTAGAACCATTCAATGGTTCCACCGTGGGAACTGGAAAACCTTTCAATAGACTTTGAATCTTTGATTAAGGCCACAAGCAACGAAAATTCGCAAAAAGGACTGTTCGAAACCTACACTTCTCGGATATTTCTTAACGGAATTTGTTATGTATAAGTGAATTTGCTGATCGATCTACGTATTAATGTTGTTATGATTTTTATATCTAAAATTTAAATTTGTACTATTTTTATTAAAATCTGACTTTTTGACCAATCACGTATTTGAATTAGATTTTTTTTTTTCTAGTCAAGCAGGCATATTTATTATAAGATAAAACGATTACAAAGATATAAGATGCAGTAAAGTGGGAATACCCAACAATCTTCACAATTCAACAAAGACACAACAAACACCAAAATAAAAAATGAATCTAGAATCACAAGTGTGACTCCTACCAAATCCAAAAGAGAGATGTCGCCTAAAGCGATTATAAAATAGTTTGATAAACAGACTATAAAACTGCGATAAAAAGTCACAGCGAGAGGAAGTACGCTGCATTCTATTAAGTCAGTCAGTCTGAAGGGGAACCTAACGTCCACGTCATCTAAATCCCTATTTAGGGAAAACGAGAAACAACAATTCAAAGAAGAACCGATACGCATCGTACGTAGCGGGATGTGGGGAAAAGAACCACCACTGGCTGTAGCGGCGCGTGGGGAGCACGCACCGTACTAAAGAAAAAACTAGTCAGACGGAAAGGAAGCCCAGAAGCCGCTGCCCCTAAAAAGTCACGCGTTGCGGCAAGGAAGTACTCCAGGTGTGGCGGCGCGTGAGAGACATGATGCTTCCCTAGGCGCGTGAGATCAACACCCAGCTCATTTGAGAGCTTTCTTCCTCCTCGCCCATAGATCAACGGTAGTAGACTTCAATAGACTGGTGTGTGGTGGTCTTTCTAGCTTGAAAGATGGTAGATCAGTAAATCCAAGAACACCAGACAAAAAGCTATGAGAGCTTAGAAAAAAACTAGAGAAAAAAGTAAAAAATGAACATTAAAAATCACAGAGGGCTGGGCGGGAGGGAGAGAGGAGCAAAGGCTCCACCCTCCCTCGAAAGCTAGCGGCTATGTCGAACGTTTAGAGAAAATGTGTTCGTACGTCTAGAGAGAAAATATGTGCAGTTGGATAATATTTACCTATTCATATTAGATAAGTGTGCATATTGAGTGCGAAATCGCTTACAACCAGTTTTTTCTTTTTTTATTTTTTGTTCGTTGACTGCAGTGGCAGAGCCACGTTGGGGCAGGGGGGGCAATGCCCCACCCCTATTTTTTTTTAATAAATTCTAATATATGTTATTTTTTAAAAAATAAAATAAAATATGTTTATATTTTATAATTTTGTAGAATAATATTAAATTTATTTTGTGTTGGCCTCCTCTCTAAAAATTATTTTGGTCTCCCTCTACAAAATTAATCTAATTTAAAAATAAAATACATCTCATATAAAATAAAATGATATAATAATATGATGATATGTTTTTATTATAGATAAAAAAAAAAGTTGAATGATTTCTAGTATATTTTTAATATATTTTTATTATGATAACATATTCTTATTATATTATATATATTTTTAATACATAAGTTGTATTAAACGTATTTTATTTTTATTGTAAATCTTATTATCAAATTATTTTATACCACATAAAAATTGTATATAAATAGAATAAAAATTATTTTATATATTTTATTTTAACTTTATTTAGCCCCCCTAACCCAAATTTATTGCTCCTCCACTGGTTGATTGTTTCGTTTTGGCTAGTTGTTTGAGTATATAATTAAATGTTGTGATTAGGCCTGTTCATCTAGGATCCAGAATCCGGATGATTAACGCTCTGTTTATTTTTAGAGATGAGATTAAATGAAATGAGATGAAAGTTAAAAAAATAAGTAAAATATTGTTGTAATATATTTTTTTAATATTAGTTTTATATAATAATTTGAAAAAGTAGTTTTGAAATTTGAAAAAATAAAATTTTTTATTATATTTTGTATGGAGATTTGAAAAAGTGTAATGATGAGTTTGAGATGAATTTTTGATTTTTGATTTCATCCCCAAAACAAACCGGCCCTTATTTTCTCGAACTTTTTTTTTTTTAAAATTTGTTAAAATTATTGGAAGGAGAAAAAAAACATTTGGGCCAAATATAACCGTCCTGGATGAACAGGCCTAGTTGTGGCCACTAGTTTAAATTTTCAAAACTTTCTTTTTTTAATCTCTCACGTTCAAAGACCCTTGTATTCCAAGTTCTCTCTCTCTCTCTCTCTCTCTCTCTCTCTCTCTCTCTCTCTCTCTCTCTCTCTCTCTCTCTCTCTCTCTCTCTCTCTCTCTCTCTCTCTCTCTCTCCATAGTTGAAGTTAAAGCAATTAAAAATATGTTATGGTAATTGTTGAGGTCGTGTTTTGCAGCCTGGGCTGCTCGACGATGTCCAAACAAACCGATCTTATGCAGAGATTAAATGAGTGGAGTAATGAAGTCTTGAGAACACTTCGATGTCTAAGTCAGTAATATTATAAAGAGAGTATGAAAAATAAATATGAAAGTGGAGATAGATGGATTAACCTGTGAACCGTGGAGTTTCTGACTATTTATAGGGGTTGACGGGCTATGGGCACGTCCCTGAAGGGCATCACTGATCTCTTGTCAGTCCGTTAGGTCATTATTCTTTTTTGGCGTGTCTAGGCGAATCTCGCTATCGTACTGATCCGACGGCAAGTTGTCCCATCTTCAGTACCATGTCAGCTCTTACTTTACTCTAAGGGCGTGCCTGAGTTCCTGACTTGTATTTAATATAGTGAGGGGGATTCTGACTATGCATTTAATGTGCTAAAGGCTTCAAACGCTTATGCTTGGTTTCGCATTAAATTGGGTGTGACCTTGGTAGACATTCGCATTTAATGCGGCGTGGCCTCAGTAGGCCTCCACATTTAATGCGGCGCAACCCAAGTCGACTTCTACATTTAATGCGTCGTAGGCGTGTCTGTCTTCTCTTAACTCGGCCATGACCATCGTACGACCTGTCGTATTGGCTACCTCTCGACCGGTCTACCCTGGGGTTGCCTTCTGTCACGAGTTCTTAACCGGCCATCTTGATAGAAAGAGTGAGACGGGATTTCCTTGGGATGTGGGTCTTTCTAGGACTCATGATGGGCCTAAGGCCCAGCCTTCTTTGGATGGGCTTCCCCTCACAATAATTGCCAAAAGGAAAATGATAATTATATCCAGAATTGCAACCAATATCTTTAAACTAACAGTGCTGGCATAAGCTATTGTTTGATATTTTCTGTTTCAATGAAAGGAAGAAAAAGGGCACATAACTAATTGACGAAGAACTAATAGAAGTTAAATGAAAGGGCAGTGCTAGGGATCCTGTTGGGGCAATCATGTTGCTTAGCCCATTTGGCCATTTTTGTTTTGTTTTATTTGTTTTATTTTTAATATCATTTTTTTAACACTTTGAAATATTTTTAAAAACAGGAAAAATCATATTATTAAATAACACTTTCTTATTCTTTGAATAAATATATATTATATATGTGAGCAATACTAGAGATTCTTACTTTTATTTCTTATTAACTTTTTTTTTTTTAGTTTTTAAATTTACATGATTTTTATATAAGTGTTTTTAAATAATGTTGTATTTTTTTATATTTTTAAAAAATATTTTAAGATGTTAAAAAAATCGTGTAAATAAAATATATTTGATTTACATGATTTTTTTAACATCTTAAAACATTTTAAAAAAATATTAAAAAAATCACAACATTATTTAAAAACACTTATATAAAAATCATGTAAATTTAAAAACCGAAAAAAAAAGGTTAGTAAGGAACAAAAAAAAGGATCTCAAAGTAGGAAGTCCTAATATTATATATATGTATATATATATATATACATATATATATATATAATATTATTAATTCTAGGGGGAGTCGGTTCTAGGGAATCGAATGGGAGTCTTCTTTAGTTTTAAATTTTTTTTTCTCATTTTTAACATTGTTTTCAATTTCTATACCAAAAACAAACCAATAGAATTCATTAAATTCATGAAAACAATGTTGAAAATGAGGAAAAAAAATTTAAACTAAAAACAAGGTTGAAAATGAAAATTTTTTTCCTCATTTTCAACATTATTTTCAATTCTTATACTAAAAACAAACCAATAGAATTCATTAGATCTATGAAAACAAGGTTGAAAATGACTAAAAACGCTGAAGTGGAAGCTTGCAGTCCTAATCAACAAAAATGTCTTTAAAAAAAAAAATGTGGAGGCAAGTCATAATAACTAAGTGTATTCTACTTATCATCCTCATATATCATAAAATAAACTGATTTTATTTCCTATAACAAATATATATTTATTGATGATAAGTACAATACTCAATTAGCTTAATAAAAATAAAATAAAATAAAAATTAAAAGAATACTTAATAATTTTAAAATATATAAAATATGTGGTGTGAGGTAAGAAGTAATATTTTTCAATAACTAAGAGAGTGTGGGCTGTATTTGCCCATAATATGATTATTATTTTTGTAAATATTTTGAAAATAAAGGAATGATTTTTCTTGTTATGGGGCCTAGTCTGGGAATCTGCTTACCAAAAAGGTTAGATCATTAGGTAGAGAAAAAAAAAATTGGCAACTCATGATCCAGAGGTGGGTTTCGACTCCAATAGAGTCGGAATATCTACATTCGACCTCGACTCTAGCTAGGAGTCTGAGATCAAAGGTCAAAATACCTTCCGACTTCAACAAGGATTGGAGGTAAAAATAACTTCCGACTTTGATCAAGGTTTTTGATCGAGGTCCAAAGCTCTGATTGGAGTAGAAAATGGATTTTTTCAAGTCAAGTTGCCCTATTAAGATTGTGCCGGCCCCCTAATCCAATATTAATTCATATTTAAAAAGGTAAAAAAAAAAAAAAAAAACTGTAAAAAATAAATCAAAAAGCTAAAATTTAATTAGAATGATTAAATCAAACTACAAATCACAAACTATAAATTTAAATTTAAAACTACAAATCGTAATAATTTAGATTTATAGCCCCAAAATGAAGAATAATGCCACAGATTATTCATTTCATTCAAATGTGAAATAGCCATAATCTCCCACAGTTCATGCATTTGAGTTGATGACAGCTTGATAGTAATTTTCAATTTTCTCTATAAAGTTCATTGATCAGATACACTAATTTTCTTTAATTATTTGACTTCTAAACCCTCATCTCCACCTCCAATTCTAATGAGTTTTGCATAATGGTAATCATTAGGGGAGAGCTCGGTCCAGTTCTGTCGATCCTGGGAGAGTTTGCCGAACCGGACCTATTCGGTCCAGGATTTTCTCACCTTGGACCGGACCGAGAACCCCTAGGACTGGACCGGACCAGTCTATTTCGATCTGGTTCAGTCTGGTCCGATCGGTTTATTCGGTCCATTCCAATATACATTATACTATTATAAATATATACATATACTATATACTATATTTATATTATAAGTTTATAACTATTAACTCTTATAATATGTTAATAAATTAAATTAATACAATATATACTAGATTATTAATATGATATATTTAGGAAATTAGTTTTAATGTATTATTATTATTCTTAATGTATAAGTTAATTAAATAATATATAATATATTTAAAATATATATAAGGTATGTCTGGTCCGGTCTGGGGTGGAAAAGACCCAGACCGGGACAGGGACCGAATCTACCCAGTCTAGAAATTTTGGACCGGGACCAACCAGGACCAGTTTTGATTAGGTCCGGTCCGGTCCGGTCCAAAATGACCGGTCCGGTCGGTTTGGCTAGTCTGGACCGGCCAATGCTCTCCCTTAGTAATCATCTCATGGCACATCCATTTCGGACTCTTAGTCATTAAGAGTATAAATTTAAACTGGAGAACCAGACCAAATCGAATTGGACTGGACCAGAAATTTCGATTTTGGATCAATTCGGTCCAGTATCGATTTCATAAATTGAAAAATCGGATAATATTGGTCTGGTTCCGGTTCTGTCCATTTTAAGACCGAACCGGACCAATTCTATTTACTTTTTTATTTTTTATTATTTTTTTAATCTTATTATATAATATGTCTTATACTATATATAATAATATAAATTATAATTACATATGATATAATGTAGATTTTTATAGAATAATTTTTTATTTTATAGCATTTTTTTAATGGAGAATTTTTTTTATATAACAAATTTCGTTAAAACAGATTTTTTTTTATATATAACAGTTTTTTTGTAGAATAGTTTTATTTTATAATAATTTTTTAATGCAATATTTTTTAAATAACAGGTTTTTTTTACTAAAACAGATTTTTGTAATGGATTATTTTTCTTTATTAAAACGGAATTTTCAAACCTTTTTTAAAAAAACAAATTTATTTTTTTAAATTTATATTGTATTAAAACCAGATCGAAACCAATAAAATCGATGCTATTGATTTTGGAAGATAATCAAGACGTAATCGATTTTAAAAAATATAAAATTGATGGTACTGGTTCAATTCTTAATTTTGTTTAAAATTAGATCGAATCGGACTGATTACACCTCTTTTAATCATCCATAATTAGTCTGGAGTTCATAGCTAGGTCTACAAATCTAATTGAACCAGCGGAATTAAAGGAACATGCAGAGTCTGATCAATGGCGGAAAAAAATCTCATGCACTAAATCTTGGTTCCATATTCAAGTTGCTGGTTTGACAATAAACTAACTGTAGCAAATGAGATAAAAACTGGGGATGGTGCGGTTCTATGGTAACTTTATATACGTAGTCGGACATATTAACCATTCGTGCCGGTCCACTTCGCGGCCCATCAGAAAAAGAGGCATATTGCAAGAGAAGTTGGAAAGAAGATCACAAACGTCAATACGCTATAGATGAGGGGCATTAGCAGCAAAACGGTGGCACAGAAAAGTGGAACGCCACAGCGCAACACACAGATTCTTTATGGAACTAGAACCCAGAACTCCGACTGTATCGACAGGCAAAGCGAAGACAACCGAAGGGTTAGTTCTCTTACGTTACTCTCACTTGATTTATTGTTTGCTGATGTTGTATAAGTGAGAAATTTTGACTTTCATGCTTTACTCGATACTCAATAGATCACTTGACAAACTGGAATTGCCTTGCAAATTTCTGGGTCCCCTTATATAGCAGTGGTTTTCAAGCCATTCCATCTGTTGTAACTAGAATTGTAACAATGTATCAGTGATTTGTGCAGTTTGTAACAGCTTTTACGGGCACGTTATTGTCTATAATTGGGACTGTATATCTTTACTCTATCAGCCTATATGTGGCATCTCTATTACATTCCTTCCATGGATGAGTTCAAAGAGAGAGTGATGATAGATAGATTTTGTGGAAAGAAACAAACCTGGGGATGGTGAGGATGGGACAAGAAATGAAGGTGAGAAGCCTAAGCAAGCCAAAGGGTATGGTAAAGGGCATACCGGAACCACAAACTTCTCTGAACTTGTACTAAAATACTGTAAATGGGACTTTACATTGTTGCATTGTTAATCATTGCTGAAGTATTTCTTTCTTATTATTTCTCTTGTTGCTGTATGCTATACAATGGGTCCTTTATATAGTCTAAAATAAAGAATTCAAGTTATAAGGGTTGGTTGGAGCAGATTCGTTTAGCAGCTTCTAGAGTCTTGTGGTTGTTTATGATTTCATTTTGCTCACTCGGCTGTGAGGACTGTGAGCTTTCTTTTGTGGTCCCTTTCCTTATTCTAGAAGGAATAGTAGCCTTAACAATCATTAATGCATAATCTCTAGAGGTTGGCTCAATTGGTAAGGGCTGTGGTCTTGGTGGGATGGTCTGTCCGGGTCTAACGTACAAACTCTTGGGTGCAAACAATTTTTAAGGGTCATGTCACGTAATGAGGATGCTTACACGGGTCTGGGTTTTACTGGAGTTAAAGGGATGTTGCGTTTGCATGATCTCCAAGATTCCTTGTCATAAAAAATCATCAGTGCATCATTTGAGTTGTCAGTATTGAGCTCATGTTAAACTTTTGTATGGGCAGGAAGGGGTAGTATGTGTTGTCAGGGATTGTTAATACCAAGCGCAGCATTTTGTGATCACACGCACTAGAAATGGGAGCAGAATATCAGGCTGACTGGAACTCAGATTGCACTCTCTTGGTTTGCACATTTCCCAACACCCCAAAGTTTCAACAAGTAGAGTTGGACTGTGGGACAATTGTTTCAAAGGGTCTCTCTCTCGCTCTCTCTTGCTTGAGATATGTGATATATAATTTATTAGTTTTTGAATTTTTAAGCAAACACAATTCCTTCTAGTTATTTGTGTCTGTTAAAGACTTAAAACTGGAGGCGAGGAGGATAGGTCTATGAGAAGACTCTATAATGCTTCATACTCTTGTTAATTTGTTGCTTTGTATTTATGAGCACTCTGGGATTGCTTTATATTTACTTTAGAATCAGTATAAACCCTGCTATCCAATCTGATTCTAAAGTAGATCTTTTTTATATGCTCCTTTTGTTGCTGTATATTAAACAGTGACAAGCTTCTAATACTGCCAAAGAGTGCTTCTCTCCTTCTAAAGTGAAATCGTGGGCTGTTGATGACTTGAGTAGAACCTTCTCATGGCTAGAGAGACAAGATGAAGAGGTATGCAATGTCTGTTGCTGTTGTTGCTGTCAGTAACTTTTTCGACATTCTAGTGAATCTAGTCATTGAAATATATACTGCATATTGGCATTATTTTGACACGCTATTTTGTAAATAAATAATACTAATTATTAATATTCATCCTGGGTTGAAAATCTGAATCCTATTGTATTTCAAATCTTAACTTGTCTTCTAGTTTATGTTAGGTTTCTTTCACTTATTTCTTCAACCTTTATGTTTTATCTATTGGTCGTTATGGTTTTTATTTAGTTGAAATAGTAAGATTTCCATAAAATGGTACGGTTATTGAGATAAATAAGGTTTTCCAGGGTTCAAACTAAACGATTGACTTTGGAGAAATTAGCAGTAGTTTTTGGAATTTGAAATTCATTTATTTCCACTGTCATTTGTGTTAGTGGCATGAAAGATGCATGATCCCATATCTTCCCTACTTCATTGTGTGTGCTAAACTTGCAGAATGTGTGTTTTTTATTTGTTATGTTGATCGTGGTTTTTTCTTTTAACAGCCAGGGCCAAGCGAGATAAGAAAAATAGCCTCTGAAGGGACCTTAGCCTGTTTTATTGTATGTGTAGAAATAGACTCTTCTCTAACCTCTCATGTAATCTCCTTACCTCAGCCATCAGCATCTTCATTCTGTTTGCAATTATTCTTTACTTCCTGATGGCAGACACCATAGTAGCCAAATCCCATTTCTTTTACAATTGCTACTGAAAGTCTTTTCTTGGCCCACTAATAGCTCCTGGTCAACTCACCGTCCGAATGCCCACCCATTATGCTCATGAAACAGGTCTCCACATTTTATCCAAATCTGTTTGCAAATTGGTGGTACAATAATAGCCTCGAATGCAGCAGCTTTTCTTTCACTTATAGTATTCTTTGCAGATCAAAGTTCAGACGCTACTTCGATTTTCACTAAGATTAGTCCTTCAGTACCATCAAAAGTAAAAGATTCAATAATCATTTATTCATTGTTGAGTGCTGATGATTTAATAACTGTTAGAACACAACACCTCATCAAAGTACAAAATCACAAGAATGTTCTATTCTGAAATTTGTTTTCAGCAGCATTTATGTGATTGCCGTATTCGATGTACACATGTTATTCCCGAACTTGTAATATTGTTGTCTGATTATACATAACTGAGCAGTGAAACTTCATCCCTCTTGTGGTTGAGGAGTTGGCACAGCTTGAAGTCGATGGAAATGATGTAGCTTCAATCTCAAAGGAGGAACTTTGCAGACAGACCAAGGCTTGCAAACAAATATATGACGAGAAACTTGGCACTTTTGATGATAATCCGTCGACCAAGAAGAAAAAGCCAAAGACTGGTGAAAGGAATGAGAGAACCAAAGGCAGCACCACGGATGCTACAGAGTATGACAACCATGAAACTGTTGAGATGACAGGAGGAAATAGAGCTTCCCATGAAACTATTGCGTCTATGATCTGTAAAATGTAAATGATTGTTATGAGAAAAGTCAAAAAGGGGAGGCGCGAAGCCCCCCATTCTCCTTATTTTTTTCCCCGTGTTTCCCTCCCTTTAAGCTTTGTGAATGACCATCGACACTCGGAACTCTCTGGATATGTGAGAGCTTCATATCATTTTGTAAGAAATGAGTATTCAGACACTTGAGGAAATAAGATTTGAGTACTTGAGAAATAAATGAGTTTCAAGCATTTCCTTTGTAAATTCTTTTATAATATTCTTTTCTTTTTAGTTTTATAACACGTTATCAGTATGAGGTTTTGTCAATTCCAAAACTAGTGGTTTTCTACTTCAAGTAAGTTTTTTAATATATTATTTACAGTTCTCGATATGAATATAAAAGATAATATTACTTAATAAATTTCTGCTTTTATTTTCATGACTATGAGAATATATTTCTTAGATACGTATTTATTTTCATAATTCATATATGTAGAAAATATCAAATTTTACAAAATTGAAATTTATTACTATTGACACTTTTAGAAAAAAAAAATGATTTACTCTAAATCCTTGATGAGCTCGATTTGGATATGATGAACTTGAGAGATACAATCAAATAATAAAATCACGTGTTCTTGCAGGACCGTGCTATGTATCTCACGGTGAAAATTTCTCTTACTTTGTGAAATGATTTAAGGGAGAGATATGAGTATTAAAATATATAATCCTCCCAAAAACTCGTTATGACTTATTGTACCTAAAATTGCAAGATTTTAAAAGTAGTAGTGATTATAATTCTGCACTCTTTAAAATCAGATCAATACTAAAATTATGCAGTGAAAAAGTCATTAATGATGATATGTTAAATAAAACATATATTATTTTTCATATCTCGAATGTGCTCTTGCAGCAGCAGTATCGAGAACAAAAATTCAATAAATATTCTGAACTTTTATCTTGTTTTCTAGTAGTTGAGTTAAATAATGAGTTTTTCTTAATAAATCATCAGTTACGTCCTACTGGTTCCATATCATTCTCTAAAATGAATGGTACTGCATTTTCATCATTTCCAGAAATAAACAGTGCATCCTTTCAAATGAATCGAGGGCGTGGACGTAGTATAAACTTTTTTAAAGAAGTGTGGGTCCCATAAGCGACAACACTAAAGATGATAATAATGGAAATACACCGTATCATCGGAAGTGATCCAACTCAGAAAATAGTAAACACCCTTAGAATAATTCTTCATAGAAAAATGAATATATATGTCATAGATGTGGTATGACTGAATATTAATCATGTACCTGTTATACGGTCAATCACTTGATTCACTTATACTAAGTTTTTATATATTATAGTAAAATTCTTTAATATTTTGAAATAATGAAAAGTCGATACCTGAAGCACGACAATAAATTACTTGGGATATTTAAGCACTGTCTCAATTTAATCCTTCTACAACTGAATGTAAATTAGAATTTCAGAATATTTTATATTTATAAAGTGTTGCAAATCAATTACCGAATGTATTTAATGACATTAAATATGTGGTAAAATCATATATTCTTATTATTAATGCTCCAACAAGGATTATAGTCCCTGAATAACAAGTTGTCAATACAGCAATAAAGAAGTCTAAGACACGCCTGAAGCGTGGACGATCTATTGGTGCAAAAGACAAAAGTCCTCGAAAGAGAAAAATACAAAATGAATTTGGTGTTCCTGAAAAATCCGTACCCACAATACAGGCGACAAGCATATTTGATGTTCTTAAAGAGATCAAATATTCTATTCTAAAATCTCCTAAAAATGGACCTCCTGAATAGGTAATTCGTGATATATTTTTTTCTGAAGAGGAATAAGTACCTGAAAATAATGAAATCTCGATACATTTCATGAGTATTGGAAAAATTTTGAATAGAAACAAAATTGTTATCGACAATATATTTTCATATAAAATGGTCATTGACATTACTAAAAGTAATAAAAAAAGTGAACAAAAAATCATTGAAGAATGTCGTTGTGGAAATGATTTGTCAAAATAAAAAGTAGCCATTGAAGCTAAATTATACTCGCTAACAAAGCGAGAGGTATTTGGACCTGTTTTCCAAACACCAAAGGTTGTAATGCCTGTTGGATATAAGTGTGTATATGTACTAAAACGTAATGAGAAAAATGAAATTGTGCGATACAAAGCACGACTTGTTGCACAAAGTTTCCTGCATAAATCTGAGATTGATTATGAGGAAGCATATTCCCTTGTTATGGATACAATGACATTCAGATTTTTGATTAGCTTGGTAGTTACAAAATGATTGGATATGCAGTTGATGAATGTGGTCACTGTATATTTATATGGACCATGTTGCCTAGATGACTAACACAAGAGGGGGGTGAATTGGATTATATTATAAAAATTAACATTTATAAATCAAATACACAATATAAAATATAAACAGAATATAAAGCAGCAAAAAATGTAAAGAGTAGGGTAAAAATAAGCAAACTCAAAATTTTTACGAGGTTCAGCCCCACTGCCTACGTCCTCGCCTCAAGCTACCCCTTGAGGATCCCAAATTCACTATTCAATCTCCTTTAGGTGGAGATAGAAATCTATTACACCTTTGAGCAGCACCGCTCCAAAGAATTCGTGTAGAACACTCTCTACAATTCCAATCACCTCACACTTTGTGATTTAACTATTCCTTGTGTAAAACACATTCTACACACACAAGGGTTATACACACCCTCTTACTGATACAAGAGTTGATAGTGGGTAGACTATCAAAATACATTCCTCAATGAGTGAGATAGAAACAATACAACGCAACCTATATCTATATCAAAAAGAACAAGAATTAAAACTCAAAATTTTAGAAAATAGAGAATGAGAGTTTTGAAATAATGATGCAAAACTTAGCAATAGATGTGTAAGCTCTTATTGTGATTTTGCAAAACTCAAGTTAACTATTTATAGACAAATGAGTTTACAATTTCAAATTTGAAAAGATTCACATATCAAATAAGAACACTATTCACTTTTCAAAAAATTCAAATAAAATCATTTCATTTTTGCATTTGTCAAAGACAACTCCATTCATTTTTCAAAGAAATCAAACTTAATCTTTTGCTTTTCATACATGACAAAATGAACGTGATTTATTTTTCAAACAAAATCATCTTCTTTTTGCAAATGTCAAAAAAACACATAACCACCCTTTAAGATTTTCAAACAAAATCATCTACCTTTTGCATTTGTCAAAAAAACACAAAACTACCCTTCAAGACTTTCAAACAAAATATGCACATGTCAAATATAATAATCAATCATCTTACAAATTCAAATTTTTATATAAAAAATATAATTTTCAAAATTATATTGTTTGATGATGTTATGCACATGTGAAAAACATAATTTTCAAAACTAAGACATTTAAAGATGTCTTGCTTATGTGAAAAAAGTAATTTGATGTTTTATGACAAAAAATAGTAATTTGGAATCTTAATCCAATTTCGAATTTTATCAAGAAATGTACAAAAATAATATATGAGTTTCATTTGTAGATTTGTTCTTTTATGTTTGACGTGCGCTTCGCTCCATTGCGTAAATAATTTGAGCTTGAGATTTGAATTTATTTGTTATTATCAAAATCTACACGTAGATACGAAATTTGAAATATTGCATTCAACAAATCATTAGATCATAATATATATATGAAAATCTCTGAAGAATATACAATGTCTGATTCATCTAATTCAAGTACATATAGAAATTCATCTAATTCAAGTACATATAAAAGTATGTACTCTATCAAATTTTAAAAGATCTTTATATGGGTTAAAGCAATTTGAATACATGTGGTATAATCGCCTCAGCATATATCTATTGCAAGAATGATTCGAGAATAATCTGCCCATTTGTTTTTATTAAGAAATCAGAATTCGGATTTGCCATTGTTACGATTTATGTTGATGATTTACATATTGTTGTAACTCTTGAAGAGATCATAAGAACTGCTATATATTTAAAGAATGAATTTGAAAATGAAATATCTTGTTATTCAAATGCTAAATGACTTACAAAAACTTGAGACTTTTAACCTCATATTTCAAATATATTTGCTCTTCAAATATTAACATATCATATTTGTCTAAAAAATTAGGCAATCGAAATGAAAATGTAAGTAAGAATTTTAAATATTTATTCTGTTGTTTTAATTCTACAATTTTTTTATTAAACTCTTGAACAAATCATTGGAGTACAAAAATTATCTTGTTAAGCCCTTTAGCCTCACGAGTTTTAGACTTCAATTGATCGAAAAATCCGATAATGGATGATGAATATCGAGTTCCAAGAGTCACTGGTTCATAAATGGCTTATTGATCTAACTTATTAGTCAGATCATTCGCTTGCTGCAATATGACATCTACGGAAAATGAAGGAACAACTTGTGACTAAGGTGAACAATACCTCATATCTTGATCATGATGGATATCGAAAGGAAATTATGAGCCATTGAAAATTTGTAGAATAATAATGTAGATGCATATGAATTATAGATATGAGAAGATGATTGGATGCAAACTAAATGAAACTAAAGATGATTCTTATAGAGATAGAAATAAGAACAAGACAAATCATCATCAGCTTAGTCAAGATTACAAAATATGCTGGATGCATATTTTCAATAACAATTTTGCTAAGCTAACGAGATTACTTGTAGGCTATATTTTTCTTGTAAACGCTGAAACTCTACTGTTAGCTACTGTTATTGACTTTG
Source organism: Platycarya longipes (assembly GCA_036559045.1). NCBI lineage: Eukaryota > Viridiplantae > Streptophyta > Magnoliopsida > Fagales > Juglandaceae > Platycarya > Platycarya longipes. The sequence goes on from CM071789.1 coordinate 50,196,491, forward strand.
TGTTTGAGCTCTCTCTTGTTCTAACTCTTCTGTTCGTGGTTTCAGGTTACAAAAATATCAGTCTGTAAATTTCTTTTGCTCATTGTTTTCTTATCTTAACTTTTTATTCTTTTTATCTTTAATTGTAAGCTTTTGATGCAATTCAGATATTTGATTGTTAAGATGATCAACCTCACTCACTCTTACCAATAGCCTCCGAGATGGTTGTAATATAAGTAGCATATTGAGTACTGAGGGTTTTTGATACTGCAACAATTTCATAATCAGTTTTACTAGAAAGATGCATATTTGCTCCTATTATGGAGTTGACAGTCTCGTGAGAGAAGATGAGTGGTTGAGGTATAAAATATTTTTGATTCAAATCTGAAACATTAACAAAAGAATTTCTCTTAATCATAGTATCGTTATGGATGAACAACAATTGGATCAATGAGAAATGTGAAATCTTACGTAAGTATCTGATGAGTGAAAATGATCACCTTTAAACAGTAATTCAGAGCTTTCAAATCTCCGCAAATATCTCATTTGTCAAAAATAGCAAGCGGATTTGAATTTTTTTCCGTATCGAATCGATAGAATTAAGTCTCAAGCTTTTATAACTTTTGTCGAATATTAGTGGTTCTCAATGATTATTTTCACTATGCATACTCTCCCTAATAATGTCAAGAGACGGATATATTTTATATGAGAATATTAACATGTTTTCTTTGCATTATTTAGATATAAATCATATTTATTTTTACTTGAAAAATTAACGCATATTTTCAGAGGGAGTTTAAATATTACTGCAGGTCTCAGATTTTTACTAAATCTGTAGAGCAAACACTATCTGCCACATCTTCAAATTACTCAGAGATAATTGCAATTCATGAAACAAGTTTAGAATTTATTTGACTAAGATCAGTGACTCTACATATTTAATAAAAGTGTGGTATTCTCATGATCAATAATAGTCTAATAATATTGTACGAAAATAATACTGCTTATATTACTCAAATAAGAGGAGGATATATCAAAAATACGATCAAGTGATAATCTGACAGATTTATTCACGAATACATTACCAACTACGATATTCAATAAAATTGTGCATAACATTGGAATGCAAAATTTAAATATCTATCGTCATGTACTTTTCAGGAGAGTAAATATCTTGAAAACTTGTGCTGATTGTACTATTTTTTCTTCGCTAAGGTTTTGTCCCATTGGGTTTTCATTTGCAAGGTTTTAATGAAGCAATCTTAAAGCACTTAGAGGTACATAAGAATATTAGACCATTTTTCTTCGTTATTGATTTTTCTTCCTATTGAATTTTTCTTTGATAAGATTTTAACGAGATATATTATTTATGAATGGTCATTCAAATGGAAGTGTTATGAGAAAAGTCAAAAAGGAGGACATGAAGCCCTTATTCTTATTTTCCTTCCCGTGTTCCTCTCTCTTTTAATTTAATGAATAACTATCGACGCTCGAACTCTTTATATATATGAGTTTCAGATCATTTTGTAACGAATGAGTATTTAGATGTTTGAGAAAATAAGATTTGAATACTTGAGAAATAAATGAGTTTCAAGCATTTTCCTTGTAAATTTTGTTATAATATACATATTTTTTAGTTCGTAACAATGATGAATTTATTTCTTGATAAAGAAGGTGGTATTTTTGTGAGCTCGTTGTGGATTAATATTCATTTCACACCTATAAAATTTTGTCTACCCAGATGTCCAGTCCTACCCCATAACTTTTCTTGGTAGGCCTAACATTAGGTCATGACTTTATTTCTCCCTTGTGTATTTAGGAAGGAATTTCAATCAAAATCAAAGAATCTAAACATATTTTCTCTGTTATAGATAATATAATTTATAAGCATTTTAATTATAGTCTTTTTATATTTTTAATAGGACAATAAATAATTACTGAATATTTTTTTGCATTTATATATAACATAGTAATTGACTATAATGATTAAAAAATAAAGAATAATTATTAAAAACCTTACAAATGAGAATTTTTTCGTGTATAGAACTAACATAAAAAGTCTGTTTTTATACCATTGAACATGACATAAAAGCAAGGACCAAACGGATTTGTTTGGCAAATGATACAAAATGTCACCTCTATTTGGATAGTAAGACCTCTATTTGGATATTTGGATAGTAAGACCTCTATTTGATATTTGGATAGTAAGAAGAGATAATTTTATATGATAGTTTTTAATTTATATAAAATATTATATTTTAGTATTATTTAAATATATGAAATTTTAAAAAGATTATAATAATAAAATAAAATGAAATTAATTTTATATTCTGATCTTAATTTTACTTCATTGATCTTCGAGTCTTCGATCATAAAAAAAAAAAAAAAAACAAGAATAGAAGTAAATAACCCCCTAGTGCGCCAAGTCCCAACCTTGGACGCTTTGCAAATCGTTCGCAGTAGGGTTGAAGTAGCAGCAGATAGAGGCTTCACGGTTCACGCTAACTCTATCTCTCTCATCGCAGCTCTTAATACAAAAGAGAAACCCCAACTCTGTGAGACTTCTTTGTCTCTGTCTCTCTCGCCGTGAAACAATGGGTGCCTCTCTGCCTCCCAAAGAGGCAAACCTCTTCAAGCTCATTGTTGTAAGCTCCGATTCCCAACTCCTTCACTCACTCACTATCTAGCTGTCTCTCTGTCAATCTCTTTCTACATCTTCACTTTTTATTACGGCACAACCGAAGTTCGTTCACTTTATCTCGCTTATTTTCCCCACTACACACTACCCAAAACCCTAGATCCTTTTTTTTATTATGTAGCTTTGTTTCTATCTTTTCCTTTCTTTGTTCTTTTTCTGGAGAATGATTAAGCGAACTGGGCTTTGAAGTGATGCTTGGATTCGTGCTTTTAGTTTTATATAGGAAGTTAGTGGTGGGAAGACGGATAAGGAAAAATGGGAAGTTTCTGTTTCATTGCTTTCCGTTTTCTCTCGGCACATGTGATTAATCAACTACAGTTTGCATAGCTGTGTCAATCTGCTTTAATGCGTGCTTTTCCCGTGGGATTGGATAGTTTGAATGGAACAACAAGCCATACGAGTTTGGATTTTGTCTCTCTGTTTTTTCTTTAAATCTTTTATTTAGATTGCTTCTAAATCGAACGAAAATTTAAGTGAAGGAAAAATTGGGGACTTTATTGGTCATGGGTGAATGAAAGTAATTAATTAAAAATGTGTTGTTGTTGTTTTTTAATTTATTTTTATTTTTTTCTCTAATTGTGCACAATTGCTTGAATTTTGGTTTCTAGAAGAATCATACGGGTGTACTTGCGAAAACAGGGAAGAATCACATGGCTGTAGAATAATTACGAAGTGTGTGGGTGTGGTCTTCAATGGACTTCTTTATTTTGTGTTTATAACTTTGATTAATGTTACTGGTTTAGTTATGCAAAGTTTAGTTTTGAGATAAAATGTATTGAAAATGTTATTTTCAACTTGAGATAGGATTTTTTTGCACTATTCTACTGTTTCGTCCGGATGCAATGTATGCTACACTTGAAATGACCTGTCAGGGACAGCGTATGGACATTCATATGCATATATATATTTATATATGTCTATATGTATTTCTTATATTGTGCCACATTTCTTTTGATATATTTGCTGGAATATTTTCTACATTAACTAGAAAATCTACTTAGGGAACTAAAACGAATGTGGATAAGATTCTTAACTGTAGCTCATTTTCTATGTAGAAATCATATGAAACTAAACAGTATAAGAAGGGGCTGAAGGCAGCTGATTCCATATTGAAAAAGTTTCCGGACCATGGAGGTAATTTTCATTTCACGCGCCATCTGTTTCAATTTCTTTATATTTGTGAAATTGAAGTACTTTTGGTTTGGGAGTTATTTTTCTTAGGTGCTAATTTGTTGGTAAGTAAATTGAAAGAGACTTGATGAGAAAAACACCAGAAATGAACATTGTAGTAAGGAGCCCGAAAAGCTATTGGAGCTCTTTTTTTTTTTTAGCATTTCTCGAGTTGATATGTCTTTTTTATGATACCCCATTTTCGATAAGTGATAAAGATATGTGATATATGAGATCATATATTGTTTGGGAAAGAGAAGTTCTTGCTTTTTATAATGTTCAATTGGACCGCTAATTGTATCATTGACTAATTATTTTGGAGTATAGGCTGTGTGGTTTGGACCTTTTATTGGTGTGCTATAAATGGTATCAGAGACTATCCCAACTAGAAATGTTGGACTTGAGCAGTGCCACCTATGACGGATTGGCCTGACGAGAACGTCGGGAATATTAATTTGGGGGGGGGAGATTTTGATACCCCATTCTGATAAGTGATAAGGGAAGGTAGTGTATGAGATCCTACATTACCTGAGAAGGAGAAATTCTTGCTCTTTATGGTTTATAATATTCCAATGAGACTCCAATTGTAATTGATTAATCCTTTTGGAGTATAGGTCATGTGGTTTGGGCCTTCAGATTTTGATACCCCATTCTATTTATTTTAGTTGATTTGCAATTTTCATTTCTTTATGTTTGTCTATTTATGTTTTCCTCCTGTTTACCAGAAACTTTAGCAATGAAAGGTCTAACATTAAATTGCATGGACCGAAAATCTGAAGCATATGAGCTTGTTCGGCAAGGATTGAAGGTTGGGATGTATTTCCAATTCATTTTGCTTAAAACGTATTCATTTTATGGAATCATTTCTTTGCAATGTGATATTATGCCTGAATTCTTGTCTTGATGCAGAATGACCTCAAAAGTCATGTTTGTTGGCATGTTTATGGCCTCCTTTATCGGTCAGACAGAGAATACAGGGAAGCAATCAAATGCTACCGAAATGCCCTGAGGATAGATCCTGATAACATTGAGATACTAAGGGATTTGTCACTCTTACAAGTATGCATTCAATGCTGATCTCTTCTGTTGATGACTGCTTACTCCTGTTAAAATAGCCAAGCTCTGTTCTGGTAAATTACAATGAATTTCTGGAACCATGCATGGATATTTGTATTTGATATTGGCATACCGCATGGCATATACCAAATTTTTGTATGCAGTTTGTGCATTAGTGTTTGCTATGGTACGTATTTGTTAATAGTGTTCTGTTACTACTATTGTTTCTAAGGATGATGTGTGCGTTCTGCTTCTTTCATACTATTCCTTACCCTTGGCTATTGGGATATATTGGCAAAGCTTGGGGGTATATTTTCTATGTGTCTGTACATCTCTCGGTCATTCGAAATGAACATGATCTATTTTTGTAGTGTAATGTACTTCTACTCTCTACCTCTAGAGTGTTGTTGTTAAGTAGGTTGTGCCTTTTCTCGATACCTTGCATTGTTACAACAAGAATCAATCCCAATTTGTGTGACCTTATATTCAGCTAACAAGTCTGTCCATTTGAGTCAGATATGGACGTAATTAAATTTGTGGATATAAGTTGACATGACGCATTTGGGGCAAGGGAAATGACCACGTGCGACTTAGATGATTCCTCATTGTTTTTTCTTGTCATTGGGGTTTAGATTTTGTTTCATGTTTCCATTATGTGTGCATGCTTTTGTCATTTTTCATATTAGTTTTGGTAATTATTATAGATTTTTCCATTTGGCTATGTTTCAGCAAATGGTTCCTTTTACCTTCCATTTTACAGGCACAAATGCGGGATTTGACTGGTTTTGTCGAGACAAGACAACAACTTCTGTCTCTTAAACCAAACCATCGCATGAATTGGATTGGATTTTCTGTTGCCCATCATTTAAACTCAAAGTATGGTTGGATCCTTGGATTTGAAAATTTGAAAATTAATTGACAATATTTTATTGTGCATGTCTATTTTAGTTTTTATTCATGAGTTCTGGTTATGATTGTTTCATGGTAACTGAATAATAATTTATTTGTGCGTACCAAATATGATCATGGAATTCATTAAATTTGAGTCGGCTGTCCTTGTTCATTGTGGGTATTAACAATTTCATGATATATTTATCTATGGATAGTTTAGCAGTTTTTTCAAGATATTGAATATCCTGTGGTTGATAGTGACAAGATATTTATCTTCCACTAATAAAAAAAGAAATAAAGAAAAGAGATATTTATTTTCCACTCCATACTATGTTTTACCATGCACACAACGGTTCATTTGCTCCTTGAATGATAAAGATGTTATATGATTAACAAATTCATCTTGATCAATGACATTATATGCATCAAAGTCATCATTAAACCCATGCAGACATGAAGTTTTTCTATGGGCTTTATGTTGAGAATACAGTTAAAAGGGATTGAAAAATTGAGCCCCTGAAAGAAATCTGAGCAAATTTTCCCACGTGGATACTTGGATGATCTTGCTACAAAGGGATCTCTCTTCTTCTGATGGTATTCTCCTTTGTTTGCCACAAGAATCTGAAGGAGAGTACTATTTAAACAAATGATAATCCTCTTTTTTCTTTCTCCATTTTTTTTATTAGTGATAACAGTTCATTAACAAGTGCCAAAGGCATGCCAGGTACCTTATTATCTACTTATACTGACAATTCCTTATAAACTTTATTTTGATTGCTAAATGCAACTCATATAGCACTCAATGTTCACTCTGGCAATTAAAATTTTTTGTTCTAATTTAGTGAAGTAATAATTTAGATTCGCAATTTGTTTATTACTCTAATAAACTTCTGTTGATGCATCAGCGCATCAAAAGCAGTTGAAATTCTGGAAGCATATGAAGGGACGCTAGAAGATGATCATCCTCCAGATAATGAACGTTGTGAGCATGGGGAAATGCTCTTGTACAAGGTATGATCATTGAGTACATCCATCTGCCAGCCCTCATCTATACTGGGATCCTTTTCAGTTGTTTGATGCTTTATTTAGATCTGTATATAAGAGTTATTTGGTTTAATTGCATATACCTGAACTTGCGTATTTTGTGATGTTTTGAACAGATTTCTTTGTTAGAGGAATGTGGATTCTTTGAGAGAGCTCTTGAGGAGTTGCACAAGAAAGACTCAAAAATTGTAGGTGTTTTTTTTATATGTTTCTGGGATGATTTTCTACTATCGACTTTGACTATTGCAATAAGGATCATCAGAGGCCAAACTGCTCATGGTTTTTAGGTTGACAAATTGGATTGTAAAGAGCAAGAGTTTTCTCTTCTTTTGAAGCTTGGTCACCTAGAAGAAGGGGAAAAATTGCTCCGAGCATTACTTTTCATGAATCCTGACAATTACAGGTACTTTATAGTCAGTTTCAACATTGACATTGAAAGAGCCTCTATCTGAATGACTAATTAAACGAGAAAAGATCTCTGATCTACTTCGATTCTAATAATGGAATGAGCTGACCTAAAATGGCTTGATGTTAATTGTTCTTTTTGGTGGTTCTTGAAGTGTGGTAAAGACCAGAGATTTGTTCTCATTGAAAAGATCATTTATAGGAAATGGAAAATTAAAAGCTTTTCCCAGACTCCGTGTGCTTGTATGCAGTTCCTTCTTCTAGTGATTAAAATCTATAGTTGGTTTTAGTTCTGTGACTTTTGAGTACCTTAACTCTTTTGGACTGGTTATTGACCTCATGATAATTCCCCAGATAGTGTAGATCAATGCAATTTTAATCCTTGTTTAGAAAACAGTTGTTATTATGAGCACTTATAGCTATCAATAGAAGGAAAGAGAAAAATGTAAATCATGGTTGGACACCTGATTGTTTTCACTTGATCTGCTGTCTCCAAAAGCCAGATCTACAAGCAAAAGCTTTCGTAATTTTGGGCTGTCTTAAGAAGTTCTTTCACCATATTGGTGCTGTTGTTTACTTGTCAAAAACATGATATGTGCGCCAGCTTAGAATATAAGCAACTCTAGCTCTTTTAGCAGGAAAAAATATTTGATGATTTCTCTCTTGATTGCATATATGATATATACATACTTACCTGCAATAACATATATCGGACACTTATGCATCTGTGCACACAAAAAGTTAAAAACCTACATGATGTGACTACTACTCTCTGCAATTTGTTGAGTTATGCTTTGAATTTTTACTATTGGACTGATTTTATTTTTATTACTTCCATGCTAGATATTATGAAGGCCTGCAAAAGTGTGTTGGGCTATATTCAGAAAATTCCCATTTTTCTCCTGATGAAATTGATCGGTTAGATGCCTTGTACAAATCGCTTGGGCAGCAATACCAGTGGTCATCCGCTGTTAAGGTAACATTGTTGTTTATTGCGTCTTCCCCTTTTTTTGGATAATCTAATACCATCTTGTGTTGTTTATTGCATCTTCCCTTTCTTTAGAATGAAAATATCATTTCCCGCTGAATTTATTACAAGGCTTTCAGGGATGGGTTTAAAATATGCCTCCAGAAATTTTAACCATCTCTTCCGCTTTCTAGTTGTAGTAAGTATTTCCTTTGTATACTTCCTGTATACTTGGGCTGTGCCTATTCCTGGTAATAAATTTTTTATTAATTATAAAAAAAGAATTTTCAACCATCTTTTACTATCTCTGAACTGCCATCCTGCTAAATTTTATGTGCTTTGTTAGTGGGGATTTTTCTTCATTGTAATTTCTCTTTCTTTTGGGCATCTCATACCTTATCTTCATGAAGACCATGTAATCAAACTTAAAAACATTTTTTTTTCTTGGTGATAACCGTATGCAACGAGTAGCATTTTAAAAGGTTTTTCCCTACAAAACGAGTCCTTCCCAAAGTGATCTTGGGTCAGATAATATTTACTAACCGAACTCGGATGAGAAGGAAGTTTTTTTTTTTTTTAAAATTTATTTTTATCCGTAAACAACTTTTTATTGATCAAAAGAATAGGGATGACAAGGAAAATAAGAAAAAAAAGAGAATCTAGGGGACAAAGTGTCATTTCTTAAAATCAAAGGTAAGCCCATAACACATTTGCAATTTTTTTCATATTTATTGTTTGTTCTTGCTGTTGTTATCACCACCATCACTGTGATGATGGTGTGCCTAATTTCTTTATATTGTAAAATTGATTTTTTAGATTTGACCCTTTTTTCCCTGGCCTCAGAGAATACCACTTGATTTTCTGCAAGGCGACAGGTTTCAAGAAGCAGCAGACAGTTATATTAGTCCTCTCCTAACCAAGGTATTTATGGCTCTTTCTTTTGCAACTCTTATTGGTCTGTCTGGTTTTGTGTTTAAAGTCATTACTCTTTTTCTTGGGGGTGTTTAGGGAGTTCCATCATTGTTCTCCGATCTCTCTCCCTTGTACGATCATCCTTTCAAGGTTAGTATGACCATACTTATTGTTCATCTGATAATAAGGGTGGTATTTTCCTTGTATGTTGTAGAACTATGAGAAGCAAAATATTTTTGAGTTGGCTTATTATTGTTGTTGCTAACTGTTATTGTTGTTATTATCATTGTGATTGTGATTGCCAATTTTGTGCAGGTTGATATTCTGGAGCAACTTATGCTCAAGTTGGAGCATTCACTAAGGACAACTAGCCAATACCCTGGAAGGTTATATATGCTTTTCACACTCATATTATATCGTAATAGAAGTATCAACAAAGTTCTCTTTCAGACTTGTTAAAACAGTAGACAATATTATGCATGTGGAACCCGTTAAAAATAGTGCATTGGAGTATCTTGCACTTTGGATTCCCTGTCTCCCCGTTCTTGGAGCAATAAGGGCCACTGCTATTTTCTTATAAAAAATAGGGGTATGTGGTATGGGCCATCCATGTAGGAAGAGTGAAGCGGTTGAGAATTTCAAACTCGAAAGTAGAAAGTTGTGCTGGCATTGAGTATAAAAGATGTCTATCGTGCTTTTTTTTTTTTTTTTTTTGAATCTCAGCATCATCTGGCATTAATTTCTAATTATTCTTTCTGCTGATGACCTGTTGCTGTTATTTCTTTTAATCTCCAGGGCAGAAAAAGAACCCCCTTCAACACTTATGTGGTCATTATTTCTACTGGCTCAGGTTGTTTGTTGTCACTTGGATGTTTAGTTGGTCTGTTTATGTTTTTAACACCTTTATTCTGTCTACTTGGTAATATTCTTATAGATATTTTTCTCATGCAGCACTATGACAGACGAGGCCAATATGACATTGCTCTCTCTAAAATTAACGAGGCTATAGGACACACTCCAACTGTAATTGATCTGTACTCTGCCAAGGTCTGTTTCTGTTTTCAGCTTGTTGTGCATCCATATAATTTTCTTGTTCTTATTTAATTTTTCCTGTTTCTATTGGCTGTTAAGGGCTGCTTTGTTTATGTCCAAATAATCAGAAATACCTTTAATGACAAGTTCAGAATATGGTAATGAAAAGAGATGAATGACACATCAAGAGAACACAAATTCAAAAAATTATTGACCATTTCTGTTTTTCTTTTTTGATGCTCCAAGTATTTTAGCAAGTTGAGTAATTGTTTGAAAGCTTGTGATTCTGGTTCTTCCACAAATTAGTAATTCTGTTTCTGTCTTTTGACCAGAGTCGAATACTGAAGCATGCGGGTGACTTGGCAGCTGCTGCTGCATTGGCAGATGAAGCTAGGTGTATGGATCTTGCTGATCGTTACATAAATAGTGACTGTGTTAAGCGTATGCTGCAGGCTGATCAGGTTTTGAAGCTGCGTTTTAATTATCTTTTGTTTAAATATGTTCTTTTTTCATTTGTCAATTTGCAAGCAGTTTTCCCGCATATGTTTGTGCCATACTGGGTCTGCTTTATTAAGACTTCTGCTTTGAAGGTGGCTTTGGCAGAAAAAACTGCTGTATTGTTCACAAAAGATGGAGATCAGCACAACAACCTACATGACATGCAGTGCATGTGGTGTGTTTCTCTCTTTATTTTTTGGTGTCATGCTGTTTCTTGGTAAAAGTGCTATCTAGATTGCAGCTTTTTAATGTGTTTTGTGATATTCTTTTGCATCTGTGGAAGGTATGAACTTGCTTCTGGTAAAAGTTACTTCCGTCAGGGTGATCTTGGACGGGCCCTGAAGAAGTTTTTAGCTGTTGAGAAGCACTATGCCGATATTACTGAAGACCAATTTGACTTCCATTCTTATTGCTTAAGGAAAATGACTTTGCGTGCCTATGTGGAAATGCTTAGATTCCAGGACCGTTTGCATTCGCATGCATATTTTCACAAAGCAGCAGCTGGGGCTATCAGGTGAAACATTTTTGTAGACCGTTGTTTTTTTTTACCATTAAGACAATTTTATCAAAATAAGGCACAGAGGCAAACCCCCAAGTACAGGAGAAGTATATAGGAGAGCACGCAAATTGGTAGAAGATGAAGAACCAAAATCCGGAAATTCCAGAAAATTAGAAAAAGGAAAACTGTTATGAGCAATTGTCCAAAGATGGGGATTTGATAAAAGTATTTTAACTCAATCATCATCTTCTTGCAATTTGAAACTACAATCATTGCATTCCTATGGGATTTAAGCATAAACAAAAGAAGTCACTCCCCCCACTTATGAATTTCATTGAATACCTACTCGACATCCCCAACAAGCCATTAGCTCCCCCACCCGTTGAGGCATGACCCATCATATCTTAAAAGGATGGAAAATCAAGGCTACGTGGAATTATAATCTTAAATTCACTTGGAGATCTAGTTAGTGACGTACTACACTTTTATTCTGCTTTGTGTTTGATCTTTTTAGATGAAGCCTCTTTACATAATATAGTGCATCTTTGGAGTTTCTAGCGCCAGATAAAATGTCAACAAATAGTCATTTTTTTTTTGGTTTCAAGCTTCATTTTTGGCTCATAAAGATGGCAATCCATTGTGGATTGAGGTGTGTCAAAGGTGCAGGCATTGTGAAGGTTTCGTATTATTCCACAATTATAGCTTGGATCAGAGATATGCTCATATTTTAATTGTATCCATATTTTGGAGACATTGAGGAGCTGCAGGTAGTGGCCTAGTGAGAGAGGATCCTCAATGCTGAGTGATTTTAGCTCTTGAGATATGATGTGGTGCTGATGCCCAGAACAAATTAAATTCCGTTTCTTGTAGTGTACCAAGCATAAGGAGCACTCAAAAAACCTAATTGGTGGATGCATTGATCAGGGGCCATTCCTCAAGAAAATTGGTGTGCCCATGTTGCATGGGTTGAGTAATCTATCCTCTGGATTTGTGAAGGTATAGATTGGGTGTAGTGGTCGTGTGCTTCGAGCGAGAAGCATGTTGAGAAGCTCCATGGATGGGAGAGATTTTCAAAAACTGTTGGCTTGGTTTGTCAAGTTGCTTTTGAGATTGAGAGTGTTCAGGTTTAGAGAGGTTGAAGTGTTGGATATGAACATTCAAGGCTGTTTTGGTGGAAGGAGTATAAAAGAGTGTAGAAGCAAATGTAAATGTGGGTTGTTGATTGCAGCCTAACTTTTTTTTATCTTTTTTATTTTTTATTAGTGTACTAAAAATCAATGAATGGGCAAAAACTAATTACAAAGTATTTAGTGTCTATCAAGAAAGCACATTAGAAACAAGGAAATCATGAAAGTCTATGCCATTAAAATCCATGGCAATGGTCCAGGTACATAAAGTTCTAAAAAAAAAACAATCAACTCCTTCCGTGATCTCTCATTGTCTTCGAAAGTCCGCTCGTTACGCTCCTGTCACAGACACCACATAATACAAAGAAGGATCATCTTTCAAAAAACTTTGATATGTCTTGTACCTTGTATAGATGTCCAACACGCCATTGCTGTTACCACGGTTTTCGACATGACCCATGCTAGATTCAATCTTCTAAAAACTTTGTTCCATAGAATCCTAGCTGTCTCGCAATGTAAGAGTAGATTCACCAACTCACCCCCATTGCAGCACATGCAACACCAATCCACTTTGATGATCCTCCTTTCCTTCAGATTGTCTGTTGTAAGAATCTTACTTAACGCAATTGTCCACACAAAAAAAAACTGCTTTCGAGGGTGCTTGATGGCGCCAAAGCTTTCTCCAGGGGAACTGAGTTTCAGAAACTTGTGTAAGAACCTTATAAAAGGATTGGACGGTAAATATTCCCCTTCTTGCAGGAGTCCACCACAGGCCATCGACATTCTGGAAGTTTGGTCTTTGAGCGTAAATGAGACTGTAGAAATCTACGAAACTATTCAACTCCTAATCTTGCGTTGCTCTGTTAAAAGTAATGTTCTAGTGACACTCTGTCCCCCTTCTATCCCCACAGCTTCCGCTACAGTGGAATTCTTATCACTCGCAATCTGATAGAGGGAGGGGAACAAATCCCTAACTGCCCTGTCTCCACACCAAGCATCTTTCTAGAATCTAATTCTAGTACTAGTGCCCAATTGAAGTCTCGTATGACATTGGAATACCCCCCATCCACTTCTTATGTTTTTCCACACCCTCACCTCACAAGCCCCCCCTCTAACTTGATTAGTGCTTCCCCCCGCCCCCCCCCCCCCCCCCCCCCCAAAAAAAAATATTTGTGTTCAATCATCGCTTTCCACAGGGCCTTTGGTTAAACCGTCTCTCACTTGACTAAATGATACTTGAATTCCTCCCCCAAGCCATCCCACTTAAGTTCAGGATTTTTGAATTTTTGAGGGAGGAATTGGGTGTTTGGTGCTTCTTTTGTGGGATGGAGTAGTGGAGATTTCTGATAGTTATGAGTGATGATTACAGATTATTTTGGGAGGTGAAATGGAGGGCTTATGGATTGATGGAGAGACAAGTTTCTTAGAAATGCTACTGAGAGTGGAGTTTTCCTGGATTGATGGAGAGACAAGTTTCTAAGGAATGCTACCGAGAGTGGAGTTTTCCTATCTTAAACCTCAGACAAATGCCATGTGAATTGCTTACTCATTACCTCTGAGATTGTGCTTTTGTTGCCACCTATTGTATTTTTAAATCCTGACAACTTTTGTCTCGGGTGAGTTGTATGAAACAACCCACTATTTGGTTTTATTTTGTTTCCATTATTTCTTTCCTCTTTAAAAATTTTCTGAAAAAAGATATGTAAAATGGCTATCATCTCGTGGAAATAGATCCACTAATCCCTTGTATGAAAAATGCTATATTAGTTCCTCAAAAAAGAGGTATTGTGAAAAAAGTATTAAGTTCTAATGAAATGGATATAGAAATGGATTGAAGGAGAGGAATATTTATTGCTGATTGGTGCGTGACGTGTAAGAAGGATGGGAAATCAATAAAACATCTATTTCTTCACTGTGAAGTCAAATTCTTGTGGAATGAGGTTTTCAAATGGCCAGGATTTCTTTGGGTCATGCCTAGAGAAGTGGTGGATGTAATAGATGGGTGGAAGTGCTTGAAGGGCTGCAAGATAAGCAAGAGTGTTTGGGGGATGATTCCTTCTTGTCTTATGTGGTGCTTATGGCTTGAAAGGAATGGGAGACGCATTGAAGACAAAGCTCTATGGGAAATCTTAGGGATTTTTTCTGTAGCACTTTGTGTAGTTGGGCCAAAGCTTTTGTAGTGGAAGAATTATTCTGAATTCTGTTCTATGTTGTTTTCCTTTTTGTTTGTGGAAAGATGTAGGTATTTCTTTGTATACTCCGTGTACTTGGGCTTATGCCTATTTCTCTGGAATAAAGTCTTTTATTACTTATCCAAAAAAAAAAAAAAAAACTGATTGAAGGAGGATGCTTGACGAAAAATATGCATTAGGTTTTTGATAATCTTAATTTTATTTATAAAAAAAAATATGCATTAGATTAATTTGTATGTTTAAAATGTGATATGGTGTTTATTGGTTTGATTGTCATCATTCACTTGCACTGTGGTGTATGAAGTACTTTAATTCCTGTCCTTTCTTCATATTTTTGGTTATTGGCTTTTGAGGTGTAGGTGCTATCTAAAGCTGTATGATTCTCCTCCAAAGTCAACAACTGAAGAAGATGATAATATGTCAAAGTTGCTTCCTTCTCAGAAAAAGAAAATGAGGCAAAAACAGAGAAAGGCAGAAGCACGAGCTAAGAAAGTATTGTAGTTTGTTTTTATGGGCTTAGCCTATTTCTATTAATGAAATCCTTTTGATTACCGATCAAAAAAAAAAAAAAGTATTGTAGTTTGTTTTTGTGGCATCTGGGAATTCTCTGGGAATTCACCCTGCTTAAATTGCTTTCACCAAATGTTTTACATTCTTGTAGGAGGCAGAAGAAAAACACGAAGAAGCAAGTGCTGCTGGTGCTTCTAAGTCTGGAAAGCGACATGTCAAACCTGTAGATCCAGATCCGCATGGGGAAAAGTTGTTGCAGGTTTCTTCCAATTCTACTAGTGCATTTTAAATCCCCAGGGAAATATAAATATCAGTCTGTAATTCAAATATTGCCTTCTTTAGATTGAAGACCCGATGCTGGAAGCTACAAAGTACTTAAAATTGCTTCAGAAGAACTCGCCCAATTCCTTGGAGACACACCTGCTTTCTTTTGAGTTAAATATGAGAAAGCAGAAGATTTTGCTTGCCTTTCAGGTATTTTTTCTGTTCAATTTGAACAATAGAAGCCCTCTTTTCCTCTGTCATCTTTTTTGTGAGTTCTACCATGAATGAGGTTTTCTCTTTGTTAAGTCAAGTTATGAGGTTGACTGGTTTGCCTTTTTGCGTGAATAAAATTCTTACTACCTATCAAAAAAAAAAGTTGAGGTTGACTGGATGAGCTGAATGGTTTTGGTTCCACACCTCGTAGCTCAATTATACCTTTGCTTGGACCTTCAAATTTAATTTATGATGACATTCGGTGGTTTCCTTTTCATTTTTCTTCTGTCTTCTAGGCTGTAAAGCAGTTGCTGAGGTTGGATGCCGAACACCCAGATTCACATCGCTGCTTGGTATGGTATCTTTGTTGTTGTATAAGTCAACTGCTGAAATAATATCCTTTTTGCAGTGTCTGCTATGGATGTTGTTGGGGGTTTGTGGTGTCAGTCTGGATGTGGGGGATGTGTGTTTCTGTGCTTCAAAGTACCGAGCCTTCCTATTCCATTGACACTTATTAGCAATATCCTATGTTGCAGATTAAATTCTTCCATAAAGCGAGGTCAATGGCTACGCCCATGACGGATACTGAGAAACTTGTATGGAGTGTCTTGGAAGCAGAGCGTCCAACAATCAGGTTCTGTTGTAGATTTGTATTCTAATTTCAGTGCTGCTCTACAATTTCTCATTTTCCATTAATTTTTTTTACTGAATGTCTTTGTATGGTCTTTTTCTGTAGTCAATTGCATGAGAAATCTCTAACAGAGGGAAACGAGATTTTCCTGGAAAGATATAAAGGTCATATAAACCTTATCTAGCCACCGTCTGAACACCTTATTATTTGTTGCATTGTTGTGATGCCTCCCTTTTCCTCCCCCCACTCTCCTAATTTATTCATGCAGATTCTTTGATGCATAGAGCTGCAGTTGCAGAAATGCTTTATGTTTTGGAACCTGACAGAAAATTGGAGGCTGTCAGATTAATTGAAGAGTCAACCAACAACATGGTGCCCAAGTACTGATTTTTCCTAGTAATTGGCATTATATCTTGTTTCTATTTGACTTTGTAGATTGAGTTCTTCGCATTTTTTCACATCTTTAAGAATGCTTAAGCATTGAAGCTCTACATGCTCTATTATTATAGGAAGGGGGCATTTGGACCGGTCAGGGGATGGAAACTCAAAGACTGTATTGAAGTCCATAAACTCCTAGGCACGGTACTTGATGACAAAGAAGCCGCATTGAGTAAGTACTTGCTTCTTATGGAGAGTGTATATGACACAGAATGCTTGTTGAAGCAAAATATTAAATATAGCCTATAGGTGACTGGTTTGTTTGGGGAGCCCCAATATTTTTTTGATGACGAGAAATCCTGGAGAATGTGGGAGCTCCAAATATTATTTTTGCTCGATTTGTATTTCCTACATTCTCCTTGTTTTTTAAGCATCCATTGCCAGTTTCAATCCGCAACTTTAGAGATTTAAGATTAACCATTCTTTTTAGGCTCCAATAGTCAGAAAACAACTTTAATATTTTTTAGTGTTCAAAAGGCATATCATCATATGTGTGGTTGGCTCTTTTATGCTTGTTATTATAATTGGGTTCGCCTTATCTGTTCTGACGTGTTTTTTATA
Organism: Platycarya longipes; assembly: GCA_036559045.1. Taxonomy (NCBI): domain Eukaryota; kingdom Viridiplantae; phylum Streptophyta; class Magnoliopsida; order Fagales; family Juglandaceae; genus Platycarya; species Platycarya longipes. The sequence continues at coordinate 50,213,578 of CM071789.1, forward strand.
TATGCTATTTTGATGTTGTATGTGTAGTTCTAAAATATGGTTACCATTCGGTTTTATACTTATTGAAGTCTTGCATTTTCTCTTAAAATCATATAGTTGGTGCATATCAGTATTCTTTCCCTTCATTTATTACTCCGTACTTGATTGCTTAGCGTGTTCAAGCGTGGAGATCTTTATCAGTTGTCTCTCCATTGGTCTCATCAAAATTTATCATCAAAAGTTAATAAAAAGTACAAATTTGCACACATTTTAAAAATTTTTTGTTATATCTGATCAAAAGTGAGGAAAAGAAAGTGCGGAAAATAGCATAAAAGTGTTTTTTGCTTGACTTTTGAATAGTAAATAATATGACAATTTTTTTGATATGTGTGTCAATTTGTACTTTTTATCAACTTTTGATGATAAATTTTAATAAGACCAATGGGGATGCTCTTACGTTTATTAAAGAAGTAGACTATTGTATAATATAGCACAGGCACAGCAAACAGGGAAACTGTTTTCCAACTGCTACATAGTCCACATGGTAAGGTAATAGCAGCATTCTATTCAGAGGGGGGAAAACAGGAAAAAAAATTATTAATCTACTTTTCTTAACTAATGAAGCCCCAGTTGATCTCCTAGTGTTCTTCAGGTTCAGACTAATGTGGGTCAGATATTGTAATATATCCCTGGTACCATAATCAACATCTAATTTTGTAGGATGGAAGGTGCGGTGTGCTGAGTGCTTCCCGTACTCAACATACTTTGAGGGAAGCTGCAGCTCTGCCGTTCCAAACTCAGCATACAACCAGATCCGTAAAAGCTCTGAAAATGGGAGTGCAAACCATTTAGAAGGTGGTGAAACTGCAGATTCTCTAGCATCTAATGGAAGAATAGAGGCATTTAAGGACCTTACCATCTATCCATGATGTTGAACGTGCAAGTCTGCCAATGTATTTGCGAGTTACCATGTTTCAATACTAAATCACAGAACCAAGCTGAGACCGAGAAGTCAGGCAGTAGGAGAGAAGTTTGCAGCACATTGAAAACTTGGAACTTCTGTGCAGGTTATGGTGATCGCAATAACTGTTTCTTTGAGGTAGAATCTCTTTTTCACCCGTCATACCTCCCCAATTCTGAGATGCATTCCATTTGCATGTGTATAATTTTACCTTCTTGTGTTTTAGGGTTTTTTTTTTTTTAATTTATTTGCTTGCTCATGGGGTTCTAGACAAAGGTGCTCCCTCGGTTTGAAAATCATTCTATGAGATCAGTTCTCATCTTTTTGGGTACAGGGTAGAGCTAAAGAATTTTCTTTTCCTTTTTTTGAGTGCCTTGTCCTACGTACATCATGGTTGCCGGGCGGCCTTGTATTTTGCAGATTTTATTGGCGAATTTACCATGTATAAACATTAAATTATGTGAAAATTTTGCTGTGGAATTCATATAGGACGCGTTACTCAGTGAACAGCTTTAGTTTTATGGTATTCACGGAGATTAATAAAACCAATATGTGTTGCTATTTCGCTACAACTTTCCGGCTGAAAAATCAACAATCCAGAAACTTACAATGAGCTACTTTCAAGGCTCTCGAATCGTATGTTTTGCACACTCAGTTTAGTAGGTTGAGGATCATCCTTTTCAGTTGAATGAAACCTTTCATAGTTATCTAATGCTGCAGGATAATTTGCTTCTGTTTTCAGACGCATGCGGAAACAATGTAAAGGATCAAATGGTTAATTCTAGCCATTTCAATAAGAGCATTTGTAACGATATGAATTCCATTGCCTTATAAAGCTTGGGGAAAGAGCCAAGCCCTTCAAACTCAAGGCCACAAGGATTGTAATGGTTTAGTAATTGTAGTATACATATCTTTAGTACATATGGAACACAATAATTATAAATATAATATCTCATAATTATTTTTCTCACGAAATGAGGATACGTGAATGATCAAAGAAAAGATATCTAGAAAGGAAAATGATAGTTAGTCCAATGGAGGTCCCACTTTTGTGTACCACTTCTACTTTTTTTTTTATTATTTAATAATTAAGAAAAAATAATTAAGAAAATATTGTTTAATAATATTGTGAATTTTTTTCTTTTTAAAAAAATATTTAAGAGTTTAAAAAATGATGTAAAAAGAAATAAAGAACAAAAAAATGCACTAAGTGAGCACAAGAAAAGGACCCTCCATTGGATTTTCTAACATCTCCCATCTAGAAAAGATTAAAGTCTTCTAATTTGTTTAATCATTACATGAGATATCCTAAAGTAGCTTCAATCCTATCTAGCTTAATTTCTTCAAGTTGTGCGCTGATTATCAAAATATCCATCTTCTACCCAAAACCTAGATCTGGCAAATGTTTGGATATAGATAATAGACCCAAAATCCTTTGCAAGTCTTATACAAAGGACATAGACGTTTGAAGTAGTAGTAGTTGGCAACAAAAACAGGTCCATCAAATGGATGAAAAACTTGAGCAGACCCTTGGATATAACAAAGAATATATATAAGCAAAAAGAGAAAATCATTTTTTTAAATTTTTTTTACAAGTAAGAGAAAATCATTAGGCGTATGAATAACGTGAGACTTCTATCCAATCATGAAATTTCATGATATTAAAACTACTCATTAAAAGTTTTGCTACTTGTATGGATTAGTCCAGGCGGTATCATTTTACATGAAATAAAGTCATTAATGCCCGGCCCCGTCATCAGAACTAAAATACATGGTGACTTGTATGGTATCCACGTCAGCATAATCAATAGTTTGACAATACCTCGTGGCACTGATGCGTTATTCTGTAAAACGGGTCAGGTTTAACAAAATACCAACTGAAAATTTATAGAAAAAAAACCATCATCCCGGCCCGGTTTTTTTCGCAATGCTTCTATAATTCTATTGTATCCAAACTCTCAGTCCGGCCCGGCTTTGACCCCAACTCATACGTAGGGATAAGTATATCGTGAGATATATATATATATATATATATATATATATACCTCCTAATTACATGATACTTGTCAAGAAAGTGGATCAAATCAAAGCAAAGAAATTTTCTGAATTTTTACACCATTGACGCCCAAAAAACATTTAATGCTCTTGTTATGTTTTTCCATGCTTTTAAAACGCTTGCATTTGCCGAGTAATTTATGATTCTGTTTTCATGCTTTGGTCTTCTTCTCGTGAAAAACTTTCCTTCATTATTTGTCACTTTTATTACAGTACTGTTTTCACTTGGAAGATCATTAAAGAGCCAAAAATAAAAATAACCGCGCATATTAACGTCAATTAAACCGGCCTTTATAATATAAATATGTTTTTGTAGCAAATAATTTTTAGTATCATAAATACCTATTTTTGAAATTGGAGCTCGATCTAATGCCAAGTCTACGTTCGTACCCACTGATTACTGATTACTTTATGATCTTTCGCTACATAAATCCTGGTTTCCTGCTAATTGTACGCGCACTTTCTAGTTTCTTCTCTTCTTTCCGTTAATAATTTCTGATTTAAGCCCAACTTTTCGAAGCAAAGTACTGATCGATCATGGTAGATGCTAGCTACGTACTATTATAAGTTGTCTTTTATTTATATAGACTTCATTACAAACTTATTTTTTTCCCAAAAAAAGTAACCGACAGGCTGTTGTACTTTTGCTTGCAATTACCACCAAGTTTCGTGAATTCTCTTTTCCATGGCTAATTCAGCCACAGATTTCCCATGTAATTAATGCCAAGCTGGGTTCCAATGAAAAGCTTACACGTAGTACGCTCTAACTCATCCTACTTAAGAATGATGTGGATTAATTCACGTGTAATCGTTAACAAAAAAAAAATATATATATTTATGATATTTTAATTATAATTAAAATAATTATTAATGATTAAAATAGACTATTTTAATCACAAATAGTCATTCTAATTATAATTAAAATATTACAAATACTTATTTTGGTACTTCACATGCTTGTAGGTCCATTAATGCATGGCCATATGGCCACCAATTACACATGATCTTGTTCGGTCGACGGTTCTGATCATATGGTCAGCAACACAATGATTCATCTAGCTTAATTAGTACCGGCCTAAAGAAAAATTTATTGAAAAAATAATGGTCCAAGGTCGTCCATGGGACCATGCATATTGCTATACATGATCTCTGGCGAGAACCAATGAGACTGATGATATATATGGAGTGGTACCCTAACAGCTCCCTAGCTATGTATAAAGTGACACAGAGCAAATCTTTACAAGTTGGTTTCAGTGTCGATCGACCTAATTAAAGACAATGTGACCTATTAATGTACATATTGTTCCGGAAACAACTCCATCACGTGTGCCTTATGTGTGGGGCTTTCAGCTTTGGCGCCCTTGTATTTCATTCGACTTGTCTAGCCCAAATGAAACATATGCTGGGTTGGGAAGAAACATGCATGATCTGCATTATTAATCAGTTGGGAGGTTTTGCTTCCAAAATAATATTAATAATAATTACAATAATATTGGGCCCCAGTTTCAGTCGGTTACCTGCAGGCGATATATCGTATATCATGCATATATATATATGCATGTCAAATTATTTACTTAATAAGCAAATTTGAGAGAGAGAGAGAGAGAAATCAGAGAGAGAGAGAACTAGTGTTGTATATCTAATCATGCCTAACATGTTCTTTGGCGACTTAGTGCTAAATGAACTTGCTATAATAATACTTATTCCGTCATTAATGTAATCTCTCTGTCGAATCATTTGCTAGCTAGATACCAACATTAACGTTGGTATATTATTAATTAGCTACATAATTAGTACCAAATTTCGAAGTTACTCTGTACGTGGCCAGGTTCTTATTATAAAATTATATATTAACAGTTCGGGCAATATGATAAGTCAAGCGACTTTACCATTAATGATTAAGAAATAGTTGGACCAGTTGGCCGTGATAATCAAGCGCAAGCACACAAATTAATCTTAATTTTAGAAGCATATTGCATGTGCTTAAATCCCTATACTTAGAGACTTGTTCCAAAAGACTGTCTTATTGTCCAGTTATAACGATAAGACAATCTACTCCTCGATCTGATCATCTTCGATTGATGATCCCTTTAATATCATAATATATATATATATATATATATATATTGAAATAAAAAGATCAAACTCTTTTCAAATGCGCGTGCACATGCATGGAAGCATGATCATGTGCGCCTACTGAAAGTGTTCATGCTTTAACTTATTTTGCTTGAAACATCAATCATGAACCATTCCATGATTATGCCTAAACTAAAATTTCAATGTGCTTCGTAGTTCATCAAAGCATATAATAGGGATAATGCAGGATTGAAAGAAAGATTTTGTAATCATTATATATATATATATAGCACTAGGCAATTAAGTGTGTATATATATATATATATATATATTATCTTCAGATATAATAGAGTGGTTAATTAGGATATATGCATCGATCAGAAAACAAATATTCGGATTGATCATTGCCATTTTCTTTTTCGAATTCTACTGGACTTATATTATGCTTATATATCTAATTAATCTCCAACTGTAATTTCTTATCAGAATTGATTTTACAGATATACGCATGCTTCTCATGTTGTCTGTTCAGATTGAGCTATATATATATATATACACACACACACACACGGATTTGCAAATTAATTAACACGCCAGTCACAATGTCAATCTAAAGGATGAAAATCGACCCATCCTTTATCAAGATCATTATATTCCTAATAGAATGAAAGGCGTAAAAGATAAGAAGTATCACTTCTTCGTTTCTTTATGGTCATGATGTCACTTACGTTCTATACGTACGTATATATATATATAGTATGTTTAATTGTTTCTAAAGTGGTTGGACATGATGGGGGATCTCCCATGAAATTGACTCGATCCCATTATGCATGGAATCTCCCACATGATGATCATGAACTTCGTCGTGGGGTCCCACAGGCTAGGCAAAGACCATTTCATACACGAAGAAGATCATAGATGCAGACTGCAGACACAAATAAATGATAATGTCATGGCATCATGAATGAGGGTTTTTTTTTATTTTTTTTTAGACTTCATAATCATAACACTATATGCACGCGATCCTTCATGTTCCAAAACCTATAGGGATCACATTTTAACGTAAATATAATCTCATGAGTCATTGGTAATCATACTCAATATTTCTGTGCGTGCATGTCTAAAATGAATAATTCGTGACATTAAACATGTACCTGTGTCTTCCCAAAGTTGTATTCATCATGGTTCTCTCTAGCCGTTAACGTATATTAATTTAATTGTGAAGACCCCTTGAATCAGGCAAACCACATGGCTTGTTCTCAATCACCCAATCACACGGCCAAGATTAAATCCTACCAAGTCACAAAAAAACCAGTTGCCCTAAGGATCTCATGTCCCATATCCAACTTATAGTGCCGGCCTTTATTGGTTTTAGGAGGCAAAAAGTCCCCACATTTGCCTATCATGTGACCGACCAGCAAGTCTTAGTTGACCTAGCTGTCATTTACTCACTATGTCTTCTCTATTCACCATCTACATATAAGAACTAGGCGTTTTATTTATAAACCCATCAAGCAAAATTGAAGCAGAGAGAGCTGAGAAATAGCCAAAGTGACGTTCAACCTATCACCAAAAAGGAAAAAAAAATGGAAAAAGGTGGTCTTGGACTAGAAATTACAGAGCTCAGATTAGGTCTCCCAGGTTCATGTGGTCCTAGTTTAGTGGACAAAAATGATAAGAAGAGAGTCTTCTCAGAGATTGCCGAAGATAAGAATAGCACCACTGACCAGAAAAGTAGTCAAACAAAGAGTCAAGTTGTGGGGTGGCCTCCGGTGTGTTCATACCGGAAAAGGAACAGTTTTCAAGAGAAAGATCAACTGAAGAAAAAAGAATCGAAAATGTACGTGAAAGTTAGCATGGATGGGGCGCCTTTTCTGCGCAAGATTGATTTGAGTATGCACAAAGGCTACTCCGATCTCGCTTTGGCATTGGAAGAGCTCTTCGATTGCTTTGGTATCAGTGAGTGGCCTCTCATTTTTGCCTCTCCTTCTATGTTTAATATTAAGAGAACTTCATTAAAACACACACATACATTTATAGATATAGCTAAGGACGTACATTACAGCTTACAAAAGCTTAGCGTGCGTCAATTAAAAGCTAGCTAGGTCTTTGTTCTACATAGAGGCATGCATATTTGGAATATTAAACGTAGTTCGAATTATAATTAATCTATTTACACATTAATACATTATGAGAGAGAGGAAATCCTTGACAATCGTACATATCAAGCAAACTGGGAAATGCTAGCTGAAACACCGTAACAAAATCCCCAGTACCGTAGTTTTTACTTCGTAACTTAGGCATAAAACTGCAAAATTATACGTCCCAGCAGGCACATGATCTCATGTATTACTGCATGACCAAGTGATCATCAATATGGATTTATATCTTCTAAGTAATACTAAGGCTTATATATATGGCCGGGGTATATATAATTATAAATATATATATATACATACATATATAGCGTTTGAAAGAGGGGACAAGAAGGAAAACAAAAATGACCCATGAACCAACGTCTTACGAATGGCATGGATTCAAAATTTTAAGTTCTACATCATTAATACTACTACGATCATCTAAATTCTACTTGTTATAGTAAAGATTGTTCAACTAATTTTGAATATTTTCGAGGAATAATTTGTACCAATTAAGTTCTTGTTAATTTTGTAATTAATTAGTTGTTTGGACGCACAGTACAGCACTTGATCGAGTCTAATTAGGCGCACAACGTAATTTCTATCAATGGAAAATGTCAGAAATAGATTTGTTGTGGAATAACTGATCTCTAGCTCATGGTCTCGCCACTGATTTTTTGTAGCTTAATTTATGGTACTATATATTTCTCACATTATACACTATAAAAAAAAATGATAGAAATAATTAATCTTTTACATTTAAAAGAGGCAGAAATAACTTGTATATATAATATTAAAAAATGATAGCTAGGTTTTAGAAACCACCAAAAATAGAGATTCTTCCATTAGAAGATTAAAAACAAAAAAGTTCAGATTATATATAAGTGGTACACACAAAATACAAAAATAAAACAACGACAATAATATTAAATGATCTACTATATATCTGTGGACAGGCGAGGCGTTGAAGGATGCAGACAATTCCGAACAAGTTCCCATTTATGAAGACAAAGATGGAGACTGGATGCTAGTGGGAGATGTTCCTTGGGAGTAAGTCTCTCCAGCTCATTTATCACATAATTTATATGTCCGCACGGGATGTATATATAAATCACAAGTGCATGTATTAAACATTTTACTAAAGCAGTAATATTAGATATAATTATAAGTTATGTAAGCATTGCGTGTTTCTTTAGAAAAATAGTGGCCGGGTGATTTAGCACTAAAAAAGTGAAAAAATTAATTTTTAAATAATAAACTCCACTCATTTTTAAAATGAGTGCGCAGTGCTTACACAATCTAATATTATTAATTTTTTCACGTAGATTCTACATTTATTTGCTTTTTTAAAAAGTAGTCTTATCCATTTATGCACTTTATGAATGTAGGCATAGCACACTCATTTTAGAAAAATCGAGTAAATAAGATACCAATTCACGAAGAAACTAATTTTTTAATAATAAACTCAAATTTTTCAAAGAGTGTATAACAATTGTACGACTTATAACTGTATCTAACGTTACTCTAATTATGATATATATATATTATAAATCCAGAGCTTCCTAACTATTAATTTTTTTGGATGAGTATATATTAGGAGCCACGATCAAGTTTATAAGTCTAATATTAATATTAAATATATTAAATAATCTTCTTATCGAAAAATCAGCTTCACACCTAGCCATACGTTAAATAAAGATCATGGGTCTTTTCTGTGGGCCTCTCTCTCCTTCCTCATAAAGGTACATTAATTGCATATCATATGATCATGATATATATATATATATACTGACGTGTAGCCTAGCTATATATGGCAGTAATAGCCGCGTTAATTAAGAGTCAAGTTGATGTAAACCGGATGGCCGGGGGAAGATTCTTATTTAATCAATTGATCTAATTACGTGCTTACTACGACGTTTCAAGCTTATCCATCAAATAAAGGCATTAGAGTAATTTTGTTTGAGCGTAAAAAAGAAGTTAATTTTGTGTATGTAATGATGAGGACCAGATTAATTGGCAACATTAATAGTCCTATCTAGCATAGGCCGAAAACAATTAAGTATTAATCCTAAAATACTGTAAAATTAAGCATATTCATGTACAACTGATCTATCTTAATCATTAACGTGGCATGCCAGTAATTATGATTAATTTGATACTCTTTTTCATCTAATTCGGTGGAGAAGATGGTTTTAAAATTGATTTCCTCATGAGTTTTAGATAATAAAATGGTACTGTTTAATGGCTTTGCATATATATATATATATAGACATTGTACGTACATGATACATCTTAATATATATTATAATAATCACCTTAATGGGATTTAATTTGCAGGATGTTCATTGAATCGTGCAAGAGGCTGAGGATCATGAAGAGGTCAGAGGCGGCCAAGGGTTTTGGACTGCAGCTGAAGGGTTTCCCAAAAGCTGGCTTTCTAAATAAATAAATAATGGCTCGTTGAAAGAGTTTACTTTTAACCAGATTTTCTTCTGATCTCCTGCATGCTTGTTTTTAGTTTCCCCCCGGTACTCGATCACGTTCATGTTTCTAATTTGGTCAAGCAGACATGGTTGATGGTACTACAAGCTAGCTGTACGTTCTTGATCTTGTTTAATCACGAATGTACGTACGTGATACTTCCATTATATATACTTTGGTACTGTTTAATTTGTGGTAGAAACTAGATTATATATGATGAAATAAAAATAAAAAATAATTTTCTCCATCTGCCACATTATAAATCGATGACGTAGTACCATTACTATATATATATATATATATATATTTTTTTTTTTTAAAAAAAAAAAAAATCATAATTAAAGTAATTAACTAAAAATTAAAGTCCTATATATATAATATATATGGCTCGTATATATGTGAGCGCGCGCGGTACGTACGTATACTATATATAGGAAATTACTCGCAACAGAAAAGTCAGTTCGTACTTCGTACGTAGTTAAATTGGAGTTACGTGTACGTTCTTTTTTCTTTCCTTCTCTCATGGCAACAGTCAGAACTTCTAATATTTATCTAGATGATGCATCTAGAAAATTGTAGAAATTAATATCTCCCAAAAATTAAAAAAAATTGTAGAGAAAATATATAAACGTAAAAAACATGAAATTCTAAGTACGTACCTAGCTATAAGCATTAATCCAATTATCCATCATGGATCACTAGATCATCATCATGTCATGCTTAATATATAATCACATTGCCGGTGTATGTCATATTCTGATCAATTCTCCCATAGTAATAATCGTTGAGCCTGATAATATATAAGATAATATAGCTAATTGTTAACTCATTAATCTAAGAAATAAGATCAAGGTTAATGCTTAATTTTTTAATTAAAGAATAATAAAGTAGTAGTACTGAAAGTGGAGAATTTCTAGAACAAATTCAAGGCCATGTTCACATGATGTCCTTAATTAGCACAAACATGAACTCTTTTTGTCTAGTAAATTAATATAGGCACATGATAATTAGCTAGCGCCTAAACATGATTTATATATATATATATATATATATATATATCCAGTTTATTAATTGATCTGGCCGGTACAGAATCAAATCTGCATTCTCATATAATATCATGTTTAGATATAAGAAAACCTAACTAACTAATTATATACCTACCATTGTATCAGGTCAGTTTGGTTTACGATGTTCAATGATAAATTATAGTACTTTCCCATCTTAGAAAAAACCCAAAATGCCAAACAAAGTGCGCGACAACTGATCGCGCGCGCGTTGTTGTGAAGACTTTGACCGACCATATATCTATATATATATGGATTAATGGATCTGTTTTTCTGCAAATTATAAACACACATGAGTACATTCGTTGCATGAGGCCCTCCACTAGCTAGCTCGCGCCGTGCATCATACCGTATTTAATTTTCTTTGTAGATTAATATAGTAGTAGCTAGTGATCATGATTAATGCAGTCTGACAGTTGAAAATCTTATTTATTGACTTCTTGTCTGCATAAGAATATATAATTAGTAATGTTGAGTTTGGATTTCGAGAACGGTTTTAGAGATAAAATATATATATATATAAAGTAGATTTTTAAATTGATGTGTAGGGGTCTTCAAAAACTCCGTTTATTAAACCGACCCGATTTTTCGACCCAACCCGATTTTTTGACTCGTTTTGTTTCGATCGGTATCGGTTATCCAAACCATTTAAGCACCCGAGATCTTTCTCGTCTTGATGAAAATGCAGCGATTGTATACTGGTTGATGGACCTTTGAAAGGTGAGTGGTATCGGCGTTGCATTTCGTGTGCGTCATGCAGGGTCTTCCAAAGCCTCTCCGTGTGCTTCGTGGCAGCAGTGAAATCTTTATCGGGTAAACCGCCAAACGGAAGGAGCTGTAGATTAGTCGAGTTGAAATTGCCACTAACCGTTCGGGTCGGACTGGGTCAACAACCTTATTAATATGTCTTAATAAAATCAATCTGTTAGATTTATTTTATAATATAAATAATTTTATAATAATACGTGTCAAATTAAGTCATATTAATTTATGAGTATGTAATCTTTTTATGATTAAAATATTTATTTTATATTTCTAAATCAACCAACAGGACTTCATCAATTAACCCACATTTGCTACTGATCATAAAAAAATATTAATTAATTGGTGCTTGACCAATTATATAATATATATATATTAGATAAAAATAACGTATAAAAACACGTTTATTTAATTTAATTTCTAACAAAAATTAGAAGATTATTCATAATTAAATAGATGATAAATAATTACTGCACATTTTCATATATTATATAAAAAAAAATATTAATAAAAATAATAAGATAGTCTCATAAATAAACATAACTTATAGTTTTATCAAATTTGTTTAAGATAATTTTTATTGAAATTTTAATAAAAGATTCGTTCAAAATATTATATTTTTATAAATCTAAGACAATGATTTAATATTTGAGTCATTTTGCACAACCTCAAAAGAGAGGACATTAAAATATCTATGTTTTTAGTCTTTGAGTTTTTCTAGATCTATATAAACTTGAATCATCCACAATTTTTTTAGTTATGTGATTATTTTCAAGAAATAATATAATTTTTTTAAAAAAAATAAATTATGTAGTTTATAATTTATATAAAAGAATGTTATATTATAATTTATAACCTGAAATAAATATATAAATTTATTAGATCATATATATTTCAATTAAATATCAAACATATATAATATATTAATTATATTTATTGTCTATTATTACTAATTTAATATAATTATAGTTAATTGTATATACCGTATATTTATCATCTCAAAAAATAAATAAATAATACATTCATTTTAAAATTATAAAATAATTTTTAAAAAATGAAATTATTAATCATATAATAGGAATAAATTTTCATGAATAAAATTAAACTTTCTAACGTATAAATTAACATCTCTAAGTGAGAATTACATTGTTATATTGTTATGAATAGTTTATTTATATATATATATATTGTTATATATTCTATACTATTATTATTTTTCTATATTTATTTTACATAAAAAAATTTTAAATGAAAAATTTATCGTTATAGAAAATTGAAGTAGTGTAATTAAATTTAATGTCAAAAATATTATTTTGATGATTAATAGAATTAATGAATTATATTTAAAATAATATTTTTCATTAAATACAGTATTTATTTTAATAAAAATGAATAAAAAGTGTTAATTTTAACAAAAATAAAATAAAATTTTTTGTTATAATAAATTTTTTTATTAGATAATCACTTTATATAAATATACACAACATGCGAGGAATCCAAGAAATTAACTAGCTAGCTATTTATTTGCCCTATGATCTGAAACTTTACAGTAAATGGGCGCATTAATTATGTAGAGCAAAAGATCACTGGAAACCAATTAGTCCATTCCGCATACCTAAATAAATGCACTTTCCCGCGCAGTTATTATTATTATTATTATTATTATTTTTTGACTAGACTATATGTCACTTTTCCGCAGTTGTTGAATTTAAATCACAAGCACCAAATTTTCGTAGTAATTACTACTAGACACGAAATGGGGGACATGGAAAAAAGCAAACGAAAAGTAAGAAATTCTTCGGATCGAGAAGAAGGTAGCTCATGAATTCAATTGGCAGCGTCGTAAGACATGGAGAAATTAAGCACGTAAACCACCAAAAAGCACCTGTGGAAAAAAATAATTTGCGTATCTATATATATATATATATATAGTAGCCCATTAATTGATCAGAAATAATATTAAGGTACATACTCTAAATAAATGTATTATTCCATTCACATCACTTAAAATCAGGTCATGTTATTTATGTAACTGTTAATTTTTGATATGAATTTGTAACTGTATGCATGCATATATGAAAATTACTTATACCTAATTAATTAATAATTAATGTTGGAGACCAATTCGCATACGGCAGGGTCAGCATTCACATTAAATCAGCGTCTGCACTTTAGCAGACAAAAGTGGCTACCACTTTCAAATCAATTTACATTTTCGATTCATGAAATTAATAAAATTAGCTACATATAGCTAGCTAGCTAGCAGCTAGGTAGCGTACATTCTTGACTAATTAATTAATTTGGATCTTGACCAGTACGATGTACTAGGCCTACCCTAATGATTCAATATTAGATTTAAATTCGACATTAATTTCCAAATATAATCTATTGCGACCGGTGAAGAAGGAATTAATTAATTAAGAACATAATGAATAATGCACACAGGATTAATTTTGTTAAAACCAGCTTTAACTAGTAATAGAATGCCAATTAAGGAGAAATTAAGGAAATTTTTTTTTATCGACATCATGATAACTAATTTGCGTATAATATAGTACAATGGACGGCTTCAAAATGTCCATTTGGAAGCATACCTCTCTATCTTTGGGATTTTCATAACGAAAAAGACCAACATATATTATGTCTGTGACTAAGCTAGATTTATCTATTAGTGACTGTCGTTTATTTTAACACTAGGTAATTATCTTGCCTTGAAAAAAAAAAAAAAAAATTAAGAACATGAATATATTTCTCACAAGATGTGCAGGCCCGCCGGTTAGATATAATTCCTAACATCATCTTCAAACCCCATGCATGGCCACTTTCTCATGTCTTTGAATTTAGCTCATGCATGTTTGTGCTCTCTCTTAGTTTGCTCACGGAACTAAAATTAAAATTAAAGAAAAAAAAAAAAACTCATCTTAGATATTCCTAACATCATGTTCCCCCTACGTATATAGGAGCAAACAATAGAGGATCGATCCCATCATGAGCACATGCTTACTTATCAAATAAAGAAATGATATTACGCTATCATCAGTCACACAGTTCTACAAAATAAAATACTTATTTATTATTATTTATTAGTTGTAAATAATTTATTTTAATTATTATTAATCATGTTAATCACAAATAATCATTTTAATTATTTTAATCACAAATACTAATTTTTCTTATAGTAACGGATGATCATGAATTTCATCACGAGCCTTTGTATGCTAGAGTATATTAATTAATTGCAAAACTAATTTATGATTAGGTCTATTCATCTGAATTGGATTTATCTGATCTAATTTTAATTTTTTTTAATAATTTTGATATTTTTATTTAAAAAATCATTTAAAAATATTTCAAATCCAAAATTTAAATGAACAGGCCTATTTCTGCCCTCTACAATTAATATTGTCTTTTTCACACAGCTATGAGCTAAGCCAACTGCAATAAAAGATCATGACGAACAGTTTTGGCTCATTTCTGGATATCTGAGTATAAATATAAAATTTTGAATTCAGTTAATTAATTACTTCGACTCGCCTAAAGACTAATAATTAGAGGCGCTACTTTGTTACTAGCTATATATGATTCTTCAAGCTACATGGTATTATACGCACTCAGCTCCAAACCATCCTATAAGCTAGAGTCTTCCTTTAACTAGTCCTTTTCTACGTGGTTATCATGATAGATTACAAAAAAAAAAAAAAAAGCATACATATATATATAATGACGGGTACGTACAAAGAACTTTTTTTTTTTTTTTTTTATGACAAAAAGGATACTATGAGGGGAGCATTATAGATAGTTTTCCTATCAGAACATGACCATTCATAGTATGCGCATGATCCAATCCGCAAGTGAGCCAGACGGATACATAGAACTTAAAGTAGCATCCTTGTTAATCTCTATGCAAAAACTTTTTTTTCAAAATTATTTTAGAGAGTGCTTGGCCCGCATATATATATATATATATATATATATTTTTTTTTTTTTCTTTTTTCTATAAACAAAGGTTCACTTTAGATTTTTCATTTTAAGTGCTCATTACTTTCACAAGTATTTCCATTTGGTTGTTAGAATAATTGATCAATTCAATTCAATTTAATCTAATTTTATCTTAAGTTTAATAGCAAATATTCAAAATACTCAATTCTTAAATTTTTAAATTTATTTTTACTTAAAAATTCTTTAAATGTGAAACTCACAAATTTTTTTAATTCAGTACATCTTTATACACGAGATCCACAAGATTTTTCAACTTCTTATAAAATATATTTAAAATCATCTTAAGTACATTCAAATACATTTAAATTCATCTTAAGAAGATCTTACAAAATTCATTTCGCCATATTAATTCACTACTATTCATAAAAAATTAATCTCAACTTAATTAAGTGCATGTTTGATATTGTAGTGAAAAATATAGTTCATAACCTAAATAATAAGTTCTATATTTTAAAAACTATTTATTATTTGGTAAAAATGTATTTAAAACGCTTTTAAAATTAGTTACAATTTTTTTTTCAAAATATACAATTATCTACATAAATTTTTTCATAAGAGCTTTAATTTAGTATTTTTTTAAAAAATTAATTTTTAATTTTTTTTATTGATTAAAGTACTGCTTGGCAACAATCATTGTACTACTGTACACCTATACCACCCCTTCACAAATATATTTTAATATCTTTTTTTCTTTCAAATATTCGGTGTGTAGCTGTACACCGAGTACTAATTTTCATTTTCCTTTATAAAATTAATAAATATATATATTTTTTCAAATATATTTTAAATTTTAAAATACAACCTCAAACATGCTCTAAATATAATATATCTAACTTAACAAAAAACAGATAGGTTTCTAGATACTTTTTATATATTTTTTTAATGAACTATGTCACTTTTCAAAGGCAAATACAAATAAATCTTTCTTTATTTTTTTGAAATTATCAAAATTATGTTCTCAGTTTTGATAGCTTAACTGAATAATTCAGAGAAAAAAAAAAAGAAGCTTAACTGAATAAAGTTTTAATTGAAAAATATTACCAGGCAAATGTGTGTTTTTTCAAAGAAACTATTTGTTCCCTCAACTTCCACCCGAAGTCCCAACTATGAACTATCCCATCTGACGCGGTCGATCATCCTCCACACGAAAGAGAGAGAGAGAAGCGAGAAATAATTCATTTTTTTAGCGTGTCTGATGGGACGGGCAGAGGAACCGGAGGACATGAGGACCCGAAATACCGGTTAATGACGCGGGACTCAAACTCGCCGTCACCGGTAACGTGTCTCGAATCCCCAGTCTAGAACCAGTACAAGCCGCCACGTGCCAGTGGCTTAGGAGAGACAACCTGGCCGACAAACCGACATCATCACATGGATGTCGCGTGGGGCCTCCACGACTGAAATTTCGTAAGGCCTTTTCACATAAAGTCGACTGCGGGGAACATGTGTGTCCCACATTACATGAGTTTCTTTTCTGTGTATATGCTTAGAACTTAGAAGATTCCATCACAACCACAAAGCAAATGAAAAAAAGAAAACTGGGACCCGAACCGACGCAGGGCACAGACTTTGATGCAAATAAATCACACACTTCCATCGGATACGGTAACGGGAAGTAGACGAATCACAACCGTTCTTAAACTGAACGTGTCACTTGTTCACTGGTCCAATCGCTTTGCCGGTCAGATTCTCTCCCTTGGTTTATATATAGAGCACACGGCCAAACCTATTGGTCAAATACAATTCTAAACTTTAGCACCAGAGTAAAAAGAAGAGAAAGAGAGTTATCAGCCCCAGGGAGTGCGACACTATTATTGACAAAAATGTCACCGGAAAATGGGAAACACTTGCCGGAATCCGATGCCAGAGGACTGAATCTAAAGGAGACCGAGCTGACCTTAAGGATGCCGGGCGAGACACGGGGAGATCACATAGATCAGATCGGAGCAAAGACGTCGGGCACGAAACGTGGATTTTCACAGACTATTGATCTTAATCATGATAGATCATCATCAGATGTTCATGAACGTGATAACAGAGGTTGTGACAAGCTAGAAAACCAGATCTTGGCTGTAAAACCGCCGGCAGCGAAGTAAGATTCATAAAAATTCTTAAATATATATATATATATATGAAAAAATAATCTTCTAGTTTTGCATGCGCATATATGCTATGTATCATGCTTACGTTTTTCGAACGTCTTTTTCTCTTAGTACTTTTAGAGAACCAAGTAATTACATGTATTTATGTTTTTGGAATTATAAATCATATATATTTCATTTCCTAGCTGGGCAATAGCTTTGCATTCATGTACATATATAGTACTGCACCAACCTTTAAATTAACTTAGTTTTGCGCCTTTACCGAATTTCAGGGCGCAGTTAGTGGGGTGGCCACCGGTGAGAGGATTTAGGAAGAACGCGATGAAGAGCTTCAAGTTCGTAAAGGTGGCTGTGGATGGAGCTCCATTTCTAAGAAAGCTGGATCTTGAATTGTACGGTAGCTATCAGGAGCTCCTGTGTGCTTTTGACAACATGTTCTCCTGCTTGACTATTTGTAAGTATTATATTAATTCCTTAAAGTATTTTCTCTAAAGTAATGGTACTACATACGATATCGAGTATATAGCTAGCTCTATGTATTTGAATTTATTTAGAATATAAATATATATTTGTGCTAATTAATTTGGGTGAATTTATGGTGTACGTAGGTAATTATTTGAATGAGAAGAAGCTTATGGACACAGCAAATGGGGTGGAATATGTGGCTACTTACGAGGACAAAGATGGTGACTGGATGTTAGTTGGAGATGTACCATGGAAGTAAGTTTTCAAACCAGATCGCTTTAATTTGTACAACATTAATGATCAATTGATTCATCATCATGTCTCACGTCGATCGAGGATGTCCTGAAATCTTAAAAATGTATATAATTTTTTATGTCATGATCAACAGTTTTTTACTAATCTTCCCCATTTGATCTTTCAGAATGTTTGTTGAGTCATGCAAACGGCTAAGATTGATGAAAAGCTCAGAGGCAATTGGACTTGGTAATATTTTATTTCGAGCTTGGGGCTCCATACCTTGTTAATTATTAACATGTCTTTTACGATTTATACCGTACGTATGTGTTGATTTTTTTTATTTTTTTTTTGTGTTTTTTGACGCAGCTCCAAGAACACCTCAACAATCGGCAAGCACAAGTTAAATCAAAAACAGAAAGAGAGAAGCTAGCCTTAGAGAATCAATATCGATCCTTGGAATGATGTAATTGGTTGAACAGATGCTTTTTTGTTTTTTTGTTTTTTCCTTTTTCTATACCTTTCTATTTTTATTTTGGATGAAGATCAGTTAGGATTAGATAGGAAAAAAAAGTTTTGGAAAAAGAGAGAGACTTCTGTATCTACTAGTTGCATCGTAGTCCCAGTTTAAATATTGATGTTTTGGGCTTTTTTTTCCCCTCCCCATTTTTGGGTCTGTTACTTCTTCATAGAGACGCTAGGATTGTAATAGTCCTTTGACAGATTTTATATCGTCTATTTGATTTTTATAAGAGTTATTGTTTTCGCAGTTGATGTTGAAAAGATGATAATTTAAAGTATGATAAATGACATTTATCTTTTTCCTCTGCTCTAAATCTTGAGGAGTAGATATACATATACATGTACAATCATTTTTTATAATTCTTTGTCTAGCTAATTAAGTTTTAGATTATATTTATGTAAAAGGACGTTATTTTTATAAATTATTACAGTTGAGGGCCTGCATCTTTTAACGATGTTACTTCAACCTTACAGAATCCCATCAGATGGGTTAAAAGCAACCCTACAGACGCCATTGTTGGACACAACTCGGGTCATTAATCTTGATGACTAGTTCTCCCGTCGGCAAACGCATTAGACTTATATCCATGTCTTCGAAACTTGTCCCTGCATGCATCATAATTTGCTTCGAGATTTTTATTTACCTTCTCTATCCGCTGATCAAACATTAATTTTTGCTGTGAAAACTCCTAATAGTTTATTAGCATGTAAAGAGCATGCATCTAACCTGTGGATTGACGCTTTTTACAACTTCTACACGAAGGGGTACTTTAAAACCAAGCATCCAACCCTCAAAACCATTCTATTCAATCCATCCAAACGGCATTTTTTCGAAACTAAATCACTAAAGAAAATTAGTTTATTAAATTGAGGCTTCGGCTGCCATGGTTACAAACTAACTCTTGGTTACAGCTGATAACGTACTGCTATATAAACTGAACGGTGTGATAAAAGACGTAATACACTCGATTTCAGACTTTGGGGCTAGACATCCCTAGTTTTCTGACTAAAAGAACCCAACCCAAGCCATAAAAACTATAAACAAAGACTCCGAAATTTCGTGGAAAGGGATATGAATGGATATGAGAGGAATAAGATTAGACAATATCTGGTAGAACATCGTGGAGTAATCGGCAAACCCAGACGATCATACTTTGATATGGAAATTATTAAGTATCTGTTAGCAGTCCCTTGCTGTAAAGATCCAACAGCCACTATATATTCAGAATAGTGTTTCCAGCAGTTTTGGGGATGACAAAGCCGCCACAGATTTGAACTGCTACAACAACAACAGAACTTAATGAAATTCTAATATTGTGTTTAAAAATAATCCTTCCAACTTCTCAAAATCCTATCTCAAAAAATACTTCTGCATGTATATTACCTTTTGTTGCCTATATTTCATGCGTATAGCACTCAGAGGACAACCGTTGGTGTTCAATTGTAAATCTTGCATGGCAATTACTGTGGTCTTCATATCAGACGAGTTGTAAGAGGTATAGTGTTCTAGAGTTGGATTCTGCAAGATATATAAATGAAGTCACATTTCCAGCATATAATCTATTCTACACAAAGTAAACAAATAAATAAAGGAGAAAATGCAAACCCATGGGTGATTTGACTGATCTAATGTCCATCTGGCAAGAAACACAGCTGATGCAGCTATGACAGAAGGAAGGAAATTCAAGAAGCCATAGTCAATTAGCGAAAGTTCAGCTAGATAGTTGGACAAGTACTCCATCTCCAGACTAGAGGTCTACAAGTTTTCAATTAGATATGTACAAATTAGTTTTTTATTATCCTAAAGTGTGTAGCATTTCCTGCTCAAAGGCCGGGACTGACTTAAACCAACCACGTTACCTTGTAAGAAGCCTGTGCTGCTCGAAGAAATCTCCTGGAAAAATTAAAAGTGTGCAGAAATGCATTGGAATTTGAAAATAAATAAGTGAAACTATCAGCAATATGGATATCAACATTGGGTAAGCTGAAGTACCTGAGAAAAGTTTTTGCAGTTGGAGCAAATATCTGGAAGCCAAAATACTTCAATACTTGAATCTCCAGTTCCAATACCTGCCAATGCTCTATTCAGAACGCAGCAAAAAAAAAAAATTCTAATACTTGAAAAAGACCATCTCTTTATCAATCATGTTGGACTGAAATATCCAAATCTCTATTACGTTTACAACTGTGACCTGGATGTAAAAATAAAACTATTATGGGAGGAATAGGATGCTGTCTGTCAGTAGAGATGATGGCACAAGGATTAATAGACATCACCATAAATCAGAATGAGTAAAGAAATGCATCTTAAATAATGATTTCTAGAGTCGCTTCTCCGTGACAGGTCATTTTTGTCTCCCTTCTATTTACGTGCAAGGTAATTTTTATATCCTATTGGCTCTGATAACATTTTTATGAAATCTGAGAAATCCAATGCATCAGGAAACTTATATTTCACCAAAAGAATTCAACATACGTTTCAAGCTTGATAGTGACCGAAAGCTCAAGCCAAAATGGAATCTATGATTTGTTTTCCCTTTCTCCTATTGATTCTCTAAATGGCATGACTCTATGTAGCCATTGCACGGCATATCAGCATTATAGGAGAATTTGTCTTCAAATGGACGAAATAACTATCCCATCAAAGAAAACAAAACTAAATGAACAATAACATCAATTTGTTAGGACCTAAAGTGATGCAACAAACTGATGTCAAGGAAAATTTGAATAGATAGAAGACATAAAAATCGATTATCAATTATAATTTTTGGTCAGCAAGTTTTGACCTGTAGAATTTACTATGTGCTGGCACTACAGCCACCGATTTCAGGACCCAATTTGGGTCTTGATAGGCGATAAATTTATTTCATCTCTTTTTTTTTTTTCTTGTTTTTTTAACACGCTTAAATATTTTTCTTTTAAATTCAAAACATCATTAAAAGACACTTCCTTAATCTTTAAGTGAAAAAAAAGGTGTCAGGATACAGACCCACTATCTGTGGGTTTAACATTTCTCCAATAAGAACGAGGCCATACCTCCTCCCTTGTGTAAGTGTTGTCTGTAATGAGGCAGAATTCTTCCACGTGTGGTGCACAAATTTCTTCATACTTCCTTCAAACCACAAAGTGGAGAACCACAATCAGTAGATACTACAAGTTAAAAACATAAAGGACTACAAAGGTCATTAAAACTTTTTCAACATTTTCGTGATATCACCAGATTAATGGGAAACAAAAAATTGATAATTAAACGATTGTATTAATAGAATAGGCAAAGCCCAAGTACACAAGATGAAATGGAAAAAAATCCATTTATTCAGATATAAAAGGAAGTTTCAAATCCTAATTGGTTTAAGATTCTAGTCTAAAACTTAGATTATGAGTAGTCCATGCTGTGAATTCTACTATAGATAAGGGAGCTTACGAGGCAATTAGCATGCAAGTGATGCCAAGAAGTTGAAGTCTGTGTCTTTCCATATAATTTTGAGTCAGAAATGAATCGACGAGATAAACTGTGAGGTAAAGCGTATCTGACACCAACTTATATTCCTCTGATACCTGAAACCACGATTTATCTGATCAGAGAAAGTTTATTTTTCATTTACAAAATACAGAAAACTAAAAGATTATGCCATTCAACGGAAATCCAAATATGGGCTTGATCAACATTCTTTAAAAAAAAAGTACAACAAACTTTATCATTCAATAGATCGTTTACAGAAAACTCTTGGTCTGGAGAGAGAGAGAGAGAGAGAGAGAGGATATTTCAGATCTCCGCTACATCTTGTGAACCCTAAGTATTAGCATAGTGTACAGGACATTTGTAAAGGTACAGCAACACAGCCTCAGTGACAATTAATTAAGCCAAAGATATACTATAAAGGCTAATCCTAATATAGATAAATTACAATGTAGAAAATTCAAGCAAGATTTAAATGTGACTCATCAATAATGACAGAACTCACTTGAAACCAATAAAGAAAAGTTTCAGATAGACATGATGAAAAATGACCATAAATTATGAAGTACAGAAAGGTGGAGATCCCTTTGATGGCAAGGTCTGCCCTTGAGTTTAAGCCGTTTTATATATATATATATATATATATATATATATATATATAAGTAAAAAGATAGTTCATTGATATAAAAATAGGCATAGCCCAAGTACACAGGCGGCATACACGTGATTACACCTATTTAGGAACTAAGAAATGGTTACAAGGAAATCATGGAAATTGAGACCAAATTAAAACCATATACACCAGCAAATGTCCATAAAAAATCATCTTCAATGTTTTTAAAAGAACATCCCACCAAGTATTCTCCTACAAACTTTTCAAGATTCTCCACCACCATTTTATCCCCCATTACCAACACTCCACCCGATGCCCCATTCGAGGGTAGATAGGTCTACCCTACATGCTGGCAGCCCCAAATACTACGTCTAATACTTCTTGTGATAAACTTCAGCTTGGTCTCCATTAAGCACAAAACGTCCACCTTTCATTGTCCTAACAAATTTATGATTCGGAGGCATTTGTCAATCTCATTCAGCCCCCTCACATTCCAAATTAGAATTTTGGGCTTCATGTTTCTACTACTACAGCCCTCCCTTTGTTTCTTCCTCTGTTTGCACTCCCCTCCTTAAATTAATTTACCACAATAACCTCTTCATTTCTCTATTCTGTTTTAACCCCATATCATGATGACAATGTGCACTTGGGCTACACCTATTTTTTTATCAATAGATTTTATTTTTTACCTAAAAAAAATCATCAACAGCTTCACAAACTACAACCCAGGGATGTGTACTAAACAAAAGAATGTGTATTTAGACCACGTAAATAAGAGAACTTGTGTAATGACAATATCCTGACCTCTACAAGCCAATCAACAAGAATCCCTCGCATGCTTTGAGTAATATCTCGCTGCATTGTTTCCATGAAATTAGGATATGGTCTCCGAGCAAGCTATATAGAAACAATTGATGAGACTATAAGTAAGCATCAGGTATACTTATATGATATTGATCAGCAACAAAATGAGTAAAATGCATATATGTCAAATAATTCTATGTTGTGTTACCTGGTTTTGATCTGAGGTATTTAGTCTTACTATTCTAGGTTTAGCAAGTCATAAATTTCATAATATATTTTCTTTGGAGTTAATTGCAGCTATCCATCCCAACTATGAGATCATTTGCAACTTCCATAGTAAATAATAAATTATTTTGGGATTATTTTGCAATGTTCATCCCGTCCCACCCCTAATTTTTAAAAGTTAGAAATTAATTTAGATGGCAGGAAGCACATCGTAAATTAATCTCGAATAAGGGTGTTAGTTGTAAACACTTATAGTTTATATGCAAATAACAAATACTTCCATAGTACAGGATAGATTGCTAAAATAAAACCCTCTTCTTTATCTTATCACAGTCTTTGGAGACAAGTGCTAACAAACAAACTTGACCAAGTCTTAATCTAACAAATCACAAGCATACTATTTGGCATTGATAAAAGCGGTAACCGGTTATGGCATAAAAAAAAAAGGATGCATCTATATCACAAACCTCAGCTACACGTAAATTGTTATATATGTCAGGAGCATACACACTGCATAACTGAGGTTCCATGTAATCTGCATCAATGTCTGTAACGTCTGGACTGCTTGATATAATGATGTCACAATAGAAGCCACCTTTGAAAATTTAAACAAAATGTCATTGTTTGCAATAGGCAGCTTATATATGAAAGAACCAAATATAAATACCACTTTCAACAAGCAATTACTCAGCCTTGAGATGAAACCATATGCACCAAGTTTATTATCATACCATCAATAATATTAGAGAAACCAAACCCACTGAAATATCAAATGGCTAAATCATTCACATGAAAGATGCATGGCCTGGCAAAGAACAAGCTTGCAAGCAACATCAATAGATGGTACTAGAGGAAGTCAAAATTATCACACTCGAGAGTTTTCCTATTTCATGGTTTGATTGTACCACAAATGATGAATATTAAATAATGCCAAGTCATTGCAAAGCAAAAAAACCAAACAAAAAAGGCTAATCTAAAGCAAAAACGAAAAATATTAGGAGAAAAAAGATTCAAACAGTTCTTTCTTGCAAGTCCCGTTGACAACCCAAGTCTACTCTTTGTTATAGATTATACAGGTTTAGTGTTATTTCAGTTAACTGCAGAGTTCTCTCCAAAAGGGTCCATGTTTACTCTGAGACCCTGGAACTGCAGAAGACCAGATAACCATATGATGATTTTAGGAAGTGAACCTATAAAACTTGAAGTTTCTTACTTGTTTAAGCTCTCTGAGTTTTGATTTGAATTGTTCTTACCATATCTGTGGTGTGAAGCTCTGCGATTGATTGGTACAATTGGCTAAGACCACATTTCATATAGGAGGGAACAAATATATAAAATAGAAAAATCAGCTCAGGATAAGCTTTAAGAGCTTATGTAACCCTTTGAGCTTTCCCTTTAGTAACTACTGCTGGATTATAGGTCCACATTGCAGTTCATGATCGTGATCATGAATGTCACTTATACTTCATTATCAGTCCATTTTTCTTACCATACTAGCAGAGTTTGTTCACATCTCACTTTAAAATATAAGTACATCAATATACAGGATTCCCACCAAAATAGATCTCTTCTTGCAGTCTATACAAAGTGGTATTGCAGGTCAGTAATGGTTATCATGCCGATTCATGCATAGAGGTCAAAAACTGAAATAGACAACAAAACCTTTCTTTGGGGGACTTTGAGGGTGTGAAGGCACTCCAAAACTCTGATATCCAAGTAGATGATCGTCTATGCCACAGTCCCTTATGCTACTTAACTGAAGAGGCACCTTTTCTTCAAAATTAGTGGAACTTCTAACTTCTTTTGATTTAGGTTCTTGAAAAAGGTTTGCTTTCGCACCAGCTTGAAACTGTGGACCTTCTGTAGCAACTAAAGGCCCCACTTTGCTAATGTTTGCCCGACTATTTTTAGCC
This sequence comes from Platycarya longipes, assembly GCA_036559045.1. Lineage (NCBI taxonomy): Eukaryota > Viridiplantae > Streptophyta > Magnoliopsida > Fagales > Juglandaceae > Platycarya > Platycarya longipes. The sequence goes on from CM071789.1 coordinate 50,239,431, forward strand.
AGCTTGCTGTTCTTAGCCTGACATTGAGCAGGAAAAATGAAGCAAAACTCAGGTTCTGGAGTAAATTAAAGCTTTTGGACAATACCCTAACCTACCTGCTAAGTCTTGCAACATGTTGCAATTTTCCTTTTTTATCTATAGGTAAACATGTAGCAATTTTCAAGTAAATAGAACGTCCAAAGTGATTATAATTCAATTTGAACTTAATACATTATTGACTACTGAAAAATTCAAAATCATATAATATTTTCTGGCTCAAACTATCTGAAATTAGCTAACATTCAAGCTGCCAAATTCAGCAATGTAATTGGATAACATAAGTTTGTTGTTATTTCCTTATAAGAACAGAGGTCATGAACAAAATTACATGGAATATTGACCTGAATTTTAGTTGCATTCAAGCATGAGCCTTTGTGGCAAATGTTGCTGACATCCTGCAACACAACCCTCCTCCTCTTGCGCTGAGGGCATGCATCAGTGGGAGCATGATTGCCATTCTCATCCAACTCTGCACCTTTTGGATTTCCTCGCAAAGTTCCCTTCTGATTTTGTTGTATAGGAGCTTTCAGATAAGGAAACTTTCCAGATGCAAGGAAGGCAGCAGCCCTTGCGCGTGTAAGTGGAACAGTTGGCTCCTGGCCCTTAGCAGTAAAAAGGATTTTCTCTCTCATGTTTAAAAGCCTCAGAGAAGAACCGCACAAAATATTAACTTGAAACCATATGAACAAAACCTGAAACATAATTACAAAATAAATGCAAAGAAAAATTGAGAGCAAGCTGTGCAGGCACCATGTGTGCAGAAAACGGCTTGTAAACAATAACATGTGCTCATCTTAGGGGATATGTTCCAAATTCAACTTCAAAGAAGAACCATTTCTAGTCCTAACTCATGGTAAATATACACGCCGAACAGCCGAGTGTTATCAGTTCCTAATTGATGTTCCCTTGCAGTCACATCAAGTAATTTTTGTGATAAACTGATTCTGAAGTGTCATGGCAAAACTAAAATCTAGATATTTATACGTGTAGTATTGGCTACTGAAATTATATATTTTAAATACCATTAGAAGTCAATTTCCTGATAAAAATGGAGCAGATAATCAGATTCTGATTCGCTGTGCCAGAAGAGATCCATTGAACTTATTAGCTTTAATTACAAATGGAAAATTAAAGCTCCACCAATCATTGAAGTCCTTTCAAACCTCTAAAAATATATTAAGCCCCGTGGGTTCAACTTAATTCAACAATTGTGAGTGGTTTGAAATGAGCAGCTGAACTAAGGCCGACAAAACCTTGTCAATAACAGCTAAAAACCTGGATAACTGGGGCCAAGAACAGGAATCGGTTCCACTACAACCCTATCCAAGGCAATGTATCCGGCTTTACTATGATATTATGTCTCACTTGCTTCAAGATATTACAATTCTACCTCGATATTTGTTTCTACTTCTTCTTCTTCTTTGTCTTTTTTGAATCATACAAGGAACTCTCTTTTTTTCCAATATAGTTTCGATCGAACAGCTTTGACACATTATCAGAGTAACATAGCGCATAAACATCTAATATTGTCAAACAGATTCAAATACATTAAAGACAAAAAAGTACATACTATAAAATTTTAGTCAAAATCTTTTCAAATATTCATGCACAACTGCAGAACGCTGAGAAACCACGCCGTGAATAATGCAAGAAAATCAATGGCACAAGCATGGACGTAGTGGGAAGGAACTATAATGCCCGATGTGGTCGCTCAGTCAATGTGCAGGAAATAAAAGGTAACAGAACTTTTAACCTTAAATTTACAACTTTTAACCTTAAATTTACAAACAAGAACAAAACAAAATCCACACATGACCTGAGATCCAAGAAACGATAAGCAGAACAATATGTATTTAAAGGATGCATAATAGTTCAACTTCTCTGTATTTAGCCAGTGGGGAAAAAACTCCGATTGTTGCATCAGCTTTGCTAGAGTGGAAGTCCCAATAATTGGGAAAATAAAAAAAGAAATTCCAATCTTTATAAAGTGTTGATTTTTCTTTTTTTACGCATTTTATCCCAACCATATTATCCAGGCCCCGGAATTTCAAGAATCTGACATACTACAGAAAAACGAGCCCGCACTTTCTCATCAAGCAAACAGAGGCATCAACGCAACAGCCCAGAAGTTGAAGAATATGACAAACTATAATAAACCCAGTAAACACAAGTCGATTCCGACTAAGTGAACCAAAATTTGACAATCTATAACAAACCCAGTAAATTCAAGTCGATTCCGACTAAATAAACCAAAATTTGACAATCCGAAAAAAAAAAAGTACGGGCAAGCGAACACAAACGTAAATGCATGCATTTATAAATTTATTAATGCATGATTCGTGAAGTTTGACCTGAATCTATCTTGTAAGCTCCTCCAAGAGAACAGAGATGAGAGATGAGAGATGAGAGATGAGAGATGAGAGCTTCGAGAGAAGTCCAGAGAGAGAGAGAGAGAGGGGGGGGGGGGGATGGTCTTTGGAGTTCAAATTCCCTGAGAAAAAAAAAAAAAAGAAAAAGAACAAGAAAATGAGGAGTGAGTGATACCTCACTACCTCAGTAACCATTGTAATAATTAATTAGAAAGAAAATGGGGTTTGACTCTTTTTTTACTTTAATAATAGAAAGACAGTTCATTGGGTGATTTCGTTCCCGAGATCTGGCCATTTGAGGTTTTTGTTTACTATTTCACCCCTACTGCTCTTAATGTTTTAGATAACTTGTTAATTGTATCTGAGATGTGAGAGGGTTTTTTTGTCATTGAACGTCTAAGGTTTGTCTACGAGGTTTTGGGAGCTCTCTTTAGTTTTTACTTTTTACTATACATTTGAATATCAAATAATATAAAATTTAGCTGTTCTATAATTTAATATAAGTACAAATCTCTTTGGAAGTGCTGTGGATTTTAGAGGTTTTTGAATTTGGATATTTCTTTTTTCTTTTTTTAATTTACGTTAGAAGTTGCTTTTCATTTTACACGATAAAAGGGAAAAGCCATGACATGATTTTGATAACATTATTAATTATATTAAGGATAATGTTACATATAGTCGATGTACATTTATTTTTAAAAAAATTTAACTTTTTTACGTGAATTTTATATATATTTACTTTTTTTTAAAATGATTATATACTACTTATAATTTCATGATTGTATTTATCATTTCTTTTATATTAACGAGCAGGCAAAGTAAGATAGCAGGCCAGATGGGGATTTTTTTATAGGAATTAAGGGAATGCTAAATGCAGCAACGACCACCTATATGTATCATCAATCAAACAAATATATACAGAAAGTTGAGAGTCAAGATTTTCTCAAAAAGGGACCAACAACAACTCTTTATTATTTGTTATAACAACGTATATTACTCGCATGACGTTGTACGTTGTACGTTGTCTCGAGACTCGAGAGCAACAGCCTGCTAGTTTTTTGCTTTTAGTTTCGTTGCTGGTTTCAAATTTCGAATTATTGCAACGTTCCCCAAGCAGTTTCAGTTTTTTAAGACATGTTTTTATGTATGTTATTATAAATAAGAATTTTGTACGTGCCATTGCGGCACCAACGTGTGAGCGACCGGTGCTAATCTTCTTCTTTAAAAAAAAAAAAAACAACACATATTCGTACATTCAAACAGTTTGATAAAACAAAGATTAGAGGGACGGTGGGTGCAATTTTTCCACTATAAATGGGAGGGTGCGGACTGCGGCGTCGCGCATGTGACAAATTGACGGGAATGCATTTGAAATATACGAGTACTATTTTTTCAAAAGTATCTGTTTGAATGGTAAAAATATTTTATTTTATTATTATAATTTTTTTAGAATTTTATATAAAATATAATAAATAATTTAATTTTTTTAGATTTTAAAATAATAAATTTATTAAAAATAATAATTTAATGATATTTTATTTAATTACTAACTTTTATTTAAAATTATTTCTTCTAATTTTATCTAATCTTATTATCCAAATTGCAACTAAGTCAATATTGCCAAAAATTGTTCAACACTTTTTAATATTTTTTATTATTTTTATTATTATTTATTTATATTATTATTCATTACTTTTCTTTTATTTAACTATTGTTGTCAATATCCCCCCACCAATATTGGAGGTAGCCACCAATACAAACTTTGTTGTCCGTAGTTAAATATTAATATAAAAGAAATATTATAGACACAAAAAGATTATAAAAAGTAAGATTTGATTTGTTTTTATAAATAAGATGAGATAAAATTTAAAAATTAAATAAAATATTATTATAATTTTTTTTAATATTAGTTTATTTTAAAATTTAGAAAAATTGTTTTGAGATTTGAAAAGATTAAATTGTTTATTTTATTTTGTATAAAAATTTAAAAAAATAATAATAATGAGATGGGATAAGATAAGATAAGAATGTTTGTAAAAGTAAATAAAGTTTAAATATACAAATTGGTTTATTTTCATGAAATCTGTTAAATCATTTTATAATAAAAATAATTTTATAATCTAATATATTATATCAAATTATACTAATTTTTATAATTAAATATATTTTTATATAATTTTTTTATCATTACAATATTTTCCTTAATACAATCATATAGTCTCCATGTATTGTCATCGGTCATCACACTATCTTCCAATCAAATTTACCAAAAATCAATCATTATAACTACCCAAAATGGGCTACCTCCATTTAATTAATACGCATGCAGGTTAGTTACCACGCGCAAGCGCATCATCGATTCCAAGCAATTATTATTAGGAACAATATCAGCACTAGAGATATGCATTATGCAGGCCGCCATGCATGAGAATCATTAATTATTGTTGCCGGTATCCGTTGATCCTAATTACACCGTTACTTCATCATTACTACCATAAATCATGCACATTAATTAATTCTTGTATTTCTTTCATTCAAAATTTGTTGCACTCGCGGCTACCGAAACGGTGATCTCTTAGTTGCTAATGAGTAATGACCATTGATCATGGGGAGTGGGGAATGAGAACTCGATTCTCAACAATATCATCACCCCATAAATTAGGCTAATTATGAAATATGAATTTTGGAATATGAATTGTCAACAATATAAAACGTTATACAATATTGTGTTGGCATAGGTTCTTGTATGCGTGTAATTTGCGCATAAAATGTAATATGAACTTGTGATTTTTGTTAGTATATATAACAAGGGAACTGCTGTAGAGAAACCTCTTTATGTAGTACTAAAAGCACGAGGGGTGTCCAACTGAATAAATTAAAAAAATAAATAAAAATAAAATAAAACAAAACAAAACAATAAAAAATCTGTTACTTTTTACATTTCTTCCTCCCCTTTACTTTTCTCCTTTTATCGCTGATTTGCTGGTTCATCCTCCCGCCCAACTTCAGATAACAAAATAAAAAAATAAAACTTTCTCTTCTCCAGCATGAAATTGTGTTTGGGATGTGTCCATTAACAGTACTGCTGATCAACAGTCCAACACATTGCTTTCAGCCATGGGCTTGGATTTGAGGCTAAACTAATATAGTTCATTTTTCTTGAGCTTTGTTATATATTTTTGCTTTTAAAAAGGAAAAACATAAGATCTAAACTGTATAAAAGATGAAAATTTAGATCTCTCTACTCTTGAAGATTCACATGATAGCTCACGATCATCACTATTGGAATCGGGTCAGCTTCCCTTCAAAAACTAGAAAGAAAAATGCCAAAAGGAAGATGATTACTTGAGAAGGAAAAAAAACAGCAATATCTGCATAAAATGAAAACAAAAGAAAAGGGAAAGAAAACGAAACATTAAAGAGTAGCGGTGGAGTGGCCCTGAGCAAGTGACCAACCATGGAAGCGAAGAGAGAGATTCGGGATGAGAGATGGAGAAGAATAAACTGGGAGAGAGAGGGAAACCAACCACGACAGGATTGTTCTATGCAAGGGCAAAAAGGAATTTTCAGACTGTTTCGTGCTTTCGTGCATCTTCTATTTCGTGCGTTCTAGTTTTTCATATAACAATATAAGGATTATGGTGCATTTAGAACACAATTTATGGACGACTTGTTTGCATTCTCCATGCACAAATGAAAGGATATATGCCTAATTTTTTTTGAATTGTTTTAAGGAGAACCATTTTCTTTTCTAAAATTGACAACATTAAGAATATTGTTACAACTTGTAAGAATTGTTATTTTTATGCATACAAAGAATGGTAATCAGGAGGGAAAATGTAGAAGACGAAGTTAGTTGAAAAGTTAGTAACGTCTCATGTTAATATACATCTTTTTAATAAAGTGTAATGTCATAAATAGCCTTACTTAGCCATGTTAATGTACAGAATTACCCTTGTATCTGTAACTAAATTCACGATGAACTTCATCTATAAAAGAGTAGTTCTGTGAATTGTAAGGCATAAAAAAAGTGAATAAAGCTTTCTTAGATGTTACTGATCCCTTGAAGATCAGAGGTTCTTTTCTTATAGATTTGAGTCTTGTTCTTAGTTTTTGCTTCAATTGGTATCTAGAACAAGGTTCTTAAACTGGATTTTTTTTTTAGAGAGAGGGAAGAAAGCAATTATTCGTAATGGCAGAAAATACTCATTTTAAGGAAAGGGAGAAGTGCGTGGTTGGATTGCGTCAGAATTAAGATAATCAACTGAAGCATCTGGAGCAACATGTCAAGAGTATTGAAGATCATCAAGAGGCATTGAGGTTGCTAAGTTTGAAGATGGGTATGTTGTTGAAAGTTTTTAATGGCACTCAAGTGAATCTTCAGAATACGAATGTGAGGCCAAAAGAGAATATTCCAAAGCAGGAGACTGTAGTTCAAAATACGAATACAGTTCAAGGTATGCAATTTTGCACTATTAAACTAGTTTTTCCAATATTTGATGGGGAAAACCCTACATGATTGGTTTATAAGGCCAACCACTACTTTGCTTTAAATCCCATGCCAAATGGCCAGAAAATTTTAATGTCGTCCTTCTATTTGGAGGGTAGTGCCTTAATCTGGTTTCGAGATGCCAAGGAAAATGAGAAATTCAGATCTTGGAATGCTTTTATGGATGCCTTACAGTTAAGATTTGGGAATTTATCATATGATGATCCATGGAAACCCTTACTCGTTTAAAACAACATTCCACTGTGACTGCATATAAGTCTCAATTTGAAGTGATTTATAATAGATTGAAAGGCTTGTCTGAGAGTCATAAATTGAGCATATTTTAAGCAGATTAAGAGATGATATAAGATTGCCAATGAGGATGCTCCATCCTCAGTCTCTTGCTTCTGCTTTTGGCTTACAAAGATCCAAGAGGAATATATTTTTAGTACAAGGGGCTTGAATAAGGGGTATCAACCTTCCTATACTCCTATTGCTGTTGGTGGGAGTGGATCTTCTGTGTTGTCTGCAAGAAAAGACAATCCAATAGTTGGTAAGGTCAATGCTATGAAACCTACCATACCTATTCAGAAAGTAAACCAAGTTGAAATGAAGGAAAAAAGAGAGAAAGGGTTGTACTATTTCTGTGATGAGAAATGGAACCCTAGCCACAAGTGTGATAGAAGAAAAGCTAAGGTTTTCTTAATTGAGGGATTGTACTTGTTCCAAGAAAAAGAAGAGCAAAATTGGGAAGTGTGAGAGGAAAAGGTTGTTGAAAGTAATGGAGACCTTGAGTGTGAAATTCCTAAAATATCATTGCATGCTATTGCAAGATCTTTGAGTCCAAGAACTATGAGGATTCAAGGTCGAGTCAAGGACTGTGCTGTTGTCATTCTAGTGGACACAGGCAATACACATAACTTTCTTGATCCTATGGTTGCAAAGAAAATAGGATTGAAAATTAATGATGGTTAACAGCTTGAGGTGCGAGTAGCAAATGGTGAAAGAATGTGCAGCGAGGGACTAATTGAACAATTACAATTTCAGGTTCAAGGAAATCAGTTTACTACTGATTTTTTCTTATTACCATTGAGAGGTTGTGATGTAGTGGTTGGCATGCAATGGTTGCAAACTTTGGGTCCAGTGTTGTGGAATTTTAGAAGGCTGACAATGTCCTTTCAATTAGACAGCAAGATAGTGAAATTGAAAGGAATGAATTCTTCGAAGTCTCAGTTAGTAGCTGCAGTATAGATATGTCAGCTAACTACCATTGAAAGGAAAGAAATTTTCTTACAATTGGTACAACAACAAAACAGTAATGCCAAGGAAGAAATTGATAAAGAATTAGACTAGATTTTGTCAAGATTTGCTGCTGTTTTCGAGGAACCTAAAGGTTGCCTCCTATAAGAAGCCCTGATCATAAGATTGTTTTGAAAGAGGGTATAGCACCTGTATCTGTTAGACCATACAAGTATCCATTTGTGTAGAAAGCAGAAACTGAAAAGATAGTTAAGGAACTCCTTGAAGCAGGGGTAGTGAGGAGTAGCTAGTCTCCTTTTTCTTCCTCAATTATTCTTGTTCGAAAGGCTGATGAATCATGGCGTATGTGCATCGATTACAGGGCAATAAATAGAAAAACTATCAATGATAAGTTTTCTATTCTTGTAGTGGATGAAGTTTTGGATGAATCATGTGGAGCCACTGTTTTTTCTAAGCTAGACCTCAAGTCTGGCTATCATCAAATTCGGGTGAGAGAATGACATTGAGAAGACAGCATTTCGAACCCACCAAGGACATTATGAGTTTTTGGTTATGCCATTTGGTTTAACAAATGTTCCTGCAACATTTCAGTCCTTGATGAGTGAAGTTTTTCAGCCATTTTTTAGGAAGTTTATCATAGTATTTTTTTATGACATTCTGATATATAATAAGGACAAGATAGAGCATTTAACTATGGCGTTGGTAGTGTTGGCCAAACACTTCATAATGGATTTTTGTTGAAGAAAGGCAAATTGTTTTTATCAGCTAATTCTCCATTGAAGACACAAGTTCTTCAATTTATTCACAACAGTATTTTTGGTGGTCATTCAGGCTACCAGAAGTCACTACATAAGGCCAAGACTGATTTTAATTGGGCGAGTATGAGAGGAGATATCAAGAAGTTTATTAAAGAATGTGAAATTTGTCAGAAATGCAAGGTGGAGAACTTGAAACCTGCAGGCTTGTTGCAACTTCTACCAATTCCTCTTAAATCCTGGACTGACATTTCCATGGATTTCATTGATGCTTTGCCCAAGTCTCAAGGAGTCACTGTGATAATGGTTGTTGTGGATTGCTTTACAAAGTATGCTCATTTTTTGCCAATATCTCATCCCTATAATGCAGCTTCAATAGCAAAATTATTTATTCTCAAGTGTTTAAGTTACATGGAATGTCTGCAACCATTGTAACTGATTGAGATGTCACTTTTACAAGATCATTCTGGACGGAGTTGTTTAGGCTGCATGGAACTAAGTTACAATTTACTTCTACTTACCATCCATAGTCAAATGGACAAACAGAAGTTGTTAACAAATGTGTTCAGCAATATTTGAGAAGCTTTGTTTTGGAAAGGCCCAAGTAGTGGAGTAATTGGCTACCTTGGACAAAATGGTGGTATAATACCTCTCTACAATCTTCAACCAAAGTCACACCCTTTGAAGCTTTATATGGAATTCCTCCTCCTACTCTCTTGCAATATGTGGCAAGTACGACAAATAATGAAGCTGTTGATGCAGAGCTTCGATCAAGAGAGGAAATATTGTCAGTATTGAAAAGGAATTTGACGGTAGCCCAAAATCCGATGAAACAACAATATGATAAGAAGCATTTTCATTGTTTGTTTGAAAATACAAGTGAAGGATATGGTTTATTTGAAAATACAGAAGTACAAACAGCATTTAAGTTGGTTTGTTTTGGAAACTTAGTTATACTATTCACAACTCATTTTGTACTTTCAACTCAGCTCAACCACTCATTTCAAATTTCAACTCATCTCAACCACTCATTTTATTACTATTCATAACTCATCTCATCTCATCTCTGAATCCTAAGTTGGCAGCAAGATTTTATAAGAATCTTATGTATTAAAACTATAATCGCCTAAGGGTATAATCATATTTTAATTATGATGACATATTCTTAAACATTTTTCACACAAAATAAGGCATGCTTATGGAAACAACATTGGTTCTATTGGCAGAACCCACCATACACTGCTACAAGAATGCTATTTACAGTTGCCATAGCCTTGACCTTTGGGACAATGTTCTGGGACATCAACTCTAAAACGTAAGTTAATATCAACTGATGGTAATTTGAACTCCTGTGGTTGATTGTTGTGTTATATTTTATCTTGCAACTTCCAATTGCAGTGGGAGGGAATAAGATCTATTTAATGTCTTGGATTCTATGTTTGCTGTTATTGGCTTCCTTGGCCTCCAAAATTGTTCATCTGTTCAGCCGGTTGTGGATGTTAAACGAACAGGCTTTTATAGAGAAAGAGCTGCTGGAATGTATTCAGCCTCGTCATATGCATTTGCATAGGTAAACAAGGAGACATATTTATGCACTTTATCACTGATAATGAAAGAGACTTAATTTTCATGTTGGTATTTGATACCATTTGAGTATTTTTCCACAGGCTATAATCGAGCTTCCATATGATTTTTTGTACAAGCTGTAGTGTATTGTGTCATAGTCTATTCAATGATTGGCTTTGAATGGACTGCTGCCAAATTTTTTTGGTACGTATTTTTCATGTACTTTAAATTAATGTACTACACCTATTATGGCCTGATGAATGTAGCATTGACCCCAAACCACCAGATTGTTGCAGTGGTTTCCATCGCAATTCATTTACTATGAAGCCTATTTTCAGGATTCTTTTTACCGCGACTAGTAAGTATTATCAACTTTTTATGTGCATATTCTATAGCGATACGTGCGTCTAATAATAACAAACTCATTGATGTTTTTTTTCTTTTGCTTTTACTTGGTAAACAATAGTGATGTTCTATTGGGCAAATCTAGTGGCTTGGACCATGTATGGATTGGTCGCTTCCCAGTATGGAGATGTGGAGGACATGCTTGACTCAGGTGTAATAGTGAAAGCTTTTACAAGAACTTATTTTGGATACAAACATGATTTTCTTGCAGTGGCAGCAGTTGGCATCTTTGGGTTTGTTGTGCTCTTTGCATGCGTCTTTGGCTTTGGTGTTATGGTCCTTAATTTCCAAAGGCGATAGACTGGTGATCTAATTATATATATGTGTATTATAAAGATGTTTTAGCATTAATTCTAATGACTATAAAGAAACTTGTTACTTTTTCTCCCATTAATTCCACATTTATCCTGGGACATTGGATGTAATGTGATCAGACTTTCTTCATATTTATTAGCAGTACAGTGTACATTCTTAATAATACACATATATATTATTAAGTGAAGTGATCCTAAAGACCAATACCTTCTCTCCCTCTCGTCTTAAAAGAAAAGAGACATTATCAGTAGCAAAAAACGCAACATAGACCTCCCAAGTCTCTGAAGAAGAAAAAGCTCTCATTGTTTCCTTTTTCTGCCCATATTGGTCTTGCCCATGCCTAGAAACCTATCCAGTTATTTCTTAGTGTAATTTTATCAAGCACCATCATGTGTATTACAAATGGTATCAGAGAGACATCGATCTCTGTGCTATTATCAATTTATGGAAATGGAAGAAACTTTCTCATCATTTGTGATAGTCTAAAATTTTCATTCTATTTTATTTATTTATTATAAGGATAATCTTAGTATTTTAATTAAAAAGAGAACTTGAGGTTTGAACTAGAGCTTGAGCTTTGGAGGCGTGGCTTATGTATTGGCCCAAAATGGAGTGGCAAGGCCTATAGGCCCATGGGAGTGATGCATAGTCAATCAAGCCCAATGTAGTGGGACACTTGTCACACTTAAAAGAGCCCCAGATAGTCTTCAAAGACTAGTAGGGTTATGGGAGAAATGAATTAGTGGATGGAAGGTTGACTAGTGGGTTTCTTGAAAAAAAGTGTGAAAGAATCAAGAAAAGAATTTATCATTATTTGGAAGGCATGAGAAACGTGGGGGGCAAAAGGGGAAGAACTAAACTCTTCCAATTGAGTTTCCCTAGGTGTATACCATATCTAGGTGATTGACATATGATGGATTTTATGAAGAGTGTTGTATGTGAGGGAGTGCTTTGGTAGAGCTATAGCCGAACCCTTCCTTTGTGTTTTCCCATGTGTTGCTTCCAAATCTAAGTGTAGGACAAGTGATGGATCTTGTAAGAATGAGTGACTACGATGTGATGAGTGATTGGTCAAGATGAATTATCATTGGAGAGAAGAAAGTGCTTGAGAAAAAGAAATGGTTTCGGGTGAGGCTTGAGTAAGGGTAGCCGACTACTCCCATTTGTAGTCTTCCAAGGCATTTCAAATCTAAGTGATCTTGACATGTGAGATTGTGTAAAAGAGTGCGAGACTTGTGTGTGTAAGAGTGAGTGATTGGGAGTTGATTGATAAATCAATTGAGAGAAAAGAAAAAAACCCTTAGAAAAGGGATGAGTATTCGGTGGGAGCAAGGCAAGGCCTTGGCTGAGTATGGCATGTTCCATTTTCCCGAGTTGAATCCTAAAATCCTAGTAAGTGACATGTGAAGTGATAAGTGAGAGAGTGAGGTGCGATGTGATAGAAGGAAGAGTGAAAATCCACCCTTGTAGGCGCTGGCCATAGTGAAAATGGAAAAGGGAACTCAAACCTAGTACATACTAAAACTAGGCATCATTTTCTCTAGTGATGTGTGTCGGCGCCCCAGCTTGCGCTTGGGTTCGCACGCAAATTGCGACGCCGGAGACGAACATCACAAGGAAGTCATCCCTCATCTTTACGTGTGAGAGCCTTATTTTATGTTATATTTTTTTTTTCTCTTGCAGCGGAAAAAGGTCAAGCCATAAACAATCGACAAAACATTACGCTTGTCGCACATCATATGGTTAACGAAATAAAATCCAAATTAAACATCATATACATATATATCAAAGTTAAGGTCACCAATGTAAACAGTTTTATACAAAAGCACTTCCCAAAACAACGGGAAGATTTTCCTCAAAATACATCAGCGATACAAAATAAAGATAATGACGATCCACTCCCCCTTCCGCCAACCATACTAATAGGCGGGTTCTTCTTTTATCTTCTTAAAGTCCGGGCCGTAACGAAGATTGTCCAGACTCAGTCCTGGGCCTACGTCACACATCATCCCAGAGGATGACGTAAACAGGCGTCCCATGTGAAGGAGCTCATCCACTCCTAGCACCAAACAACACCTCGTAGGGCGGAGGTCGTCAAAAAAATACGTCGCCATAGGAAGCGACTCTGCCGCCCACTGACCCAACAGGTCTAGGGTCACTGGCCCAGCAGTATCAGTCTTAGTCGGGCCCATGAGGGTCTGACCCATCTTCTCGAGAGTCGTAATCCGGGGATCCATCATGTCCTGCAATAACTTCTATCGTTCCCAAGGGAGCGATAGTAGATATAATAAAAAGGGGGTGAGATTTCGGGAGAAATCTCAGCAAGTATACTAGCACTTAAACCAAAACATTTCCAATATACAGATAAGTGAACAAAACATTCGTAACTAATGCACATGCAATGAATGATTGACTCATGCACATGCTCATGAAAACTTTCAAACAGACTTGCTTCTTTCAGACTTCTTTTCATAAAACTTTCATACGGATTACTTCTTTCAAACTTCTTTTCATGTCATCGCTTTTCAAATCATTTCTTTAAAACATTTCGTATCTTTTATTCTTTCTTAGACGCCACTTATCTTAAACAGATCTTTTCTTATGGCTCGAAAGCCCATCTTGTCATGACTTATCACTTAACATATATGAGACACAACACGGTTCCCCTAAGCACCGCGTGTTCCCTGCTGGTTACCGCATCACCTTAAAGTGAGTGCGTCATATAACTTATATAACGGCAGGTCTTTACACCTTATCCGTCCTTGGAACCCACCAGCGTTAGGTGCTACCGCGCTCCGGACAGCTTTTGGAGCCATACACGGTCCGCCGACTGTTCTTCATCGACCCAGGGGCTTCCACTCTACTTTAAACACTCCTGAGTGGACATGGAGTTCCATTGGGGCACTTCCCCGTCCCAGCCTTTGGGGTTCTTATAAAACTTTACTTCTTTTCTTTTCTTTCAAAAACTTAATTTTTTTCTTTTCTTTTTCTTAAAAACATCTTGGACTTTAAAAAACATACTTTTCATGACTTATGCATGGGACATGCAATGCTTACTTATTTTCATGCAAAACCCGAGACAAGCTCGAGTGCATTCACATTTCATTTTCTTTTCTTCCTCATTGGGATAACTTTACAACTTCCTACTTAGTCATCATGCTCTACATCCAAAATTTAGGCCTAGGATTGAAGTGGGGTACTTGGCCCATCTCCAATCCATCATGGCCGAACCCTCCTAATGAAATTCCTAGGGCTTTCCTTTATCACTTGACTCCAATTATCCTCCAACAATTTAAAAGTGTTAAATTAAAACATATATCATCCTTAGAAATGGGTAACCGAAACCCTCTAATTCACCAAGTAGACATCTTCATTTTCAAACTTAATTATTTCTAACTTCCTTCTTTCACCTTTCTAACTTGGGAAATTCCTTCCATTAATCTATTCAAAATTTCCTTTTCTATAAGTTTCTTCTATAAGCTTAACTAAATAATTCCACCACAAAGTAATATAATTTAATCTTCTAATCTCAACCTTAAATATCATAAAATTTCAATTAAACATTACTAGTCATCATACACAAGTGGTTACTTATTTCCATATGCAAGTATACATCATTTCGATTCCTATCAATCATGTATTTTATTCTCATGTCCATTTTCATTTCCTCAAGACAATAGGTTCCTTGAATAAATCAATTTCATTACTAATTTCCTCAAATAATTTCCATCTTAGCAACACCAAATTTAATACTTAACACTAAAATCCATCATGCATCAACTTCATCATTTCATATAATAATCATGCTTTTCATTTCATTTTTTTTTTTTGCAACTAATACTTGATCCATCATCTATACTCACATTCTAAGCTTATTTCATCATAGAGATTTACACAAGAATATTCACATCAAAGACAAGTATAATCAATTTAAATCCAAACATGGCAATACAATCATCAATCCAACAAGCATGATCACCTCACTATATACAAGAATTGTTAAGGAAAATGTGAAAGTATACTTACAATATTCCTATTAGATTTTTGATTAAAATCTGAAAATACACATATGAAATCTCTTATTAGACTAGCTATAAACACAAAATTTAAAGGAAACCCTATTTCCTTCTAACCAAAACAAAGTGTTACATGTGTGTGTGTGTTCTTCCTAAGCTTGCATGAATTTAGTCACTAACCTTCTCCAATGTATTGATCACCTCAACACTCTTGATTTTTGGCTTCACTACTTTAGGATTCTTCAAATTATGTGGTGAAAGAAGAAGAAACAAAGGTAGAGGTGGCTTGAGTGGTTTTGGCCGAGAGGTGAAGAAAGAATGAGATAGGAGAGTGTTTGCATGTGTCCAAGTGAAATGAGCTAAGGGAAATGGATATGGGGTCACACGGCCAATTCCTTTCCCTAGGGTCTTTGGTACACTTTTTACCATACTTAGGTATGGCCAATGATAGATTGAGTGATTGACAACTCTAGGCCATTCCAAGATCAAATCTTGGCCATGCCTTGGATGATTCTCTTTTCTCCCTTCTCACTTGCTATGGCCGGCGGCTTCTTTGAGTGTTTAGCACTCATTTTCTTGCTTTTCACTCAATCATCATTCCCCCATCCTCTCATGTGTCCATCCAAGTGATCTCAAAGTCATGCTTTTTGGAAATTGAGCAAAGCATGATCCGGCCAAGCTATGCCTCCACCGAAACCCACTTTGTTCATTCTCCTTGTTTTTGTCATTTCCATCACCTACACCCCCACCATACCTCTCTTCACATTACCATACTCTCTTACACATTGTACCTTATTCACTTACATACTCCTCCCTTGTCCTATCAACTTGTTGGTGGCCATACCCCATGAAATCCTCCCAAGACACCCCATGGATTGCATCCACCGAAACCCTCATTGTTCCTTCCTTCCATGCTTCTCTTCATGCCATTTGTCACTTCCTTACACACTATGATCTCTAATGGAAAGTCAAGGAATGGTGTCTTGTATCTCCAAGATCCCATAGTAGGAAAATCACTCCATTAGATTCTACACTCAATCCTACATGGCATATGTTCACCTACTAGTCAATCTCCACCAACTAGAATTTCCTACAAGTATTTGGATAATTTTCTAGGATTTTTCTCCAAGTGACATGTGTCTCTACTATGGGCTTGATGGGCCATGGGCTCACTCTATGGGCTTTTGGGCTCACCACTACTCTCTTGGCCCATTCACTTGATTCATTCCTCAAAAGTCTCATTCCCAAGCCCATCTTTTCAAAGCTTATTTTTATAAATTACCTCTAATCTTGTATATTAGCATTTAATTAAATAATTAAATTAAGATGAAGATTTTAGGGCTATTACAATGTGGGTCAATCAAATGTCATTCCTAGAATTAGGGGAATGGAGTGCCTAGGAGCCTCATTTGGCCGAATGGCCTTATTTTTTCCTTCCATCTCTTTTGCTTTCATTTCCCACACACACACCACACAGCAACATCCTTCTCCTTTCTACTTTATACTTTCTCTTGTGTTCTTCCATCTCCCAAACACTAAAATTTCCTAAGTCAAGTTGAGTTTGTGCAAGGTATCCTTAAGTGAAAGCTATCTTTGGAGAGATAAGCAAATCTCTAAACCATTTCATGCATAGGATCTTAGGTTTGATCATACACACACACACACACCAAACCTTATGCTCTTATTATTTTTGTTTTGACTATATGCTTATAGTTTTATTTTAATTTTATTATTTTCATATTTTTTCAGAATTATTCTTATCTACACTTGGAGTATAGTAAGTACATCTTTATCTTATCCCTAGCATTTCATGTATATGTTTAGAATGAATGTAGTTGTATTGCTTGTTGGATGCTTAGTGATGCTAGGCTAGCATATTTGAAGAAATGTCTTGAATATTTAGTTGTAACATGTTAGTAATTATATTATTTTTAGGCTTGAAATTATATTATGTTGAAGAATATAATTATTTTGTTGCAAAGGGAAAATATAGAATATTTATATGGTAAATGGTGATAAAATGCATGCATGATCAAGATAAGTTTTAGGGTTGAAAAATTTTGGTTTGGTGCACATATAGGTTTTGGCTTTGAAGGTTTTAGTGTTAAGATTTTTCAATGCTCAATTATTCATTTATGAGATGATTTTGTATTGGATGCTTGGGAAATTTGGAAGCATGAAACTAGGAGGATCTAATAGCTTAAATTTCAGTTTTCTTATGTAGGATGAAGTATGTTATTATTTTAGGAAAGAATGATAAAAAATATTAAATCTAAGGGCCTTAGGGTTTCGGTCAAGCTCTCTTTGTAGTGCTAAGAATATTTATTTATTTTATCAAGGCATACTTAAGTACATGGATGAGATTAGATGAAGGAAACCCTAGGTTGGTATCTTAGAGGGCCTCAGCCTAACCCTAGGGGTGAAGGCCAAGTACCCCTTTTTCTTTATTAGATTAATTTGCATGCTTTTATAGAAATTATTGATAAATTCATGAGGTGTTTTGGTTGTAAATGAATATGACAATTGTGTGCTTGTACTAGTCTTGTGATCCGCATGTGTAGCATTAAGGGTTGCATTTCACATACATGAAACATAAAATCATGTTTTTGAATCATCACATGTTTTTCAAAAGAAAAGAAAAGAATTAAGTTTTTAGAAGAACCCCAAAGACTGGGATGGGATAGTGCCCCAGTAAAACTCTCTGTTCATTCAGGAGTGGATAAAGTCGAGTAAACATCCCTGAGTCGACGAAGAATAGTCGACGGACCATGTATGGCTCTAAAAGGTGTCCAGAGCATGGTCACACCTAAAGTTAGTGGGTGCTTAAGGACGGTGTAGGCATTTCGTCTCGCCGTTATAAGAACAAGTATGTAATCACTCAGTTTGAGTGGTCACCAAGTGATGAAGAGTGGATAACGTAATCACTTTGGGCTTGAGTGGTCGCCGGATGATGCGGTAACGCGTAACGTAGTCACTTTGGACTTTAATGGTCGTCGGGTGATACGGTAACTAGCGGGGAACATACAGTACGTAAAAAAACGGCGAGGTGTCCACAAAAAATTCATGACAAGAACGATTTTTGAGTCCCAATAATGATATGAATATGTTAAATGGCGCCTAAAATAAGAAATGATGAAAGAAATGAAAAGTTTACAAAAAAAGGTTTTTAAACATGTGTCAAAAGAATTATGTCATATGACAAATCCTTTTTATAAAAAGTATGTGCATGAATCAAGTCTGAAAGAAAGTCAAGATTTATGAAAATTATCATGTGCATATGCATCAGTTAAGTCACTAATCTCGTATGCCTGACATATGTTATGTGTTTTTATTTGCTTATTTATACGCTTGAAATGCTTTCGTTGAGATAACTGTGTACTTACTGAGATTTATCAAAATTTAATCCCTTTAATTTTAGCTATTGTTCATTGTTGGAGCGATATAAGTGGTAGCAGGTGAGGATGTCTTTGACGAGTCTGACGCTCGGAGAGACTTCCCAGACCACTGAGGATTTGGTGATCTCCACTCCCTTTGATGTGGTGTCATTTTGTACGACTAATTTATCTCGGATATGCGTCAGAGTGTGCTCATTGAGGCCGCCGGTCGCCAATGCATCGGATGCTGCCTTACCCTGGAGATTGACGGATCCCTGTTTATGGACCGCATTTACACCTCAGTGGCGGGGATGGGTATCCTGCGTGGTGGTAGGATGGGCCTGGGGCACTTTCTGATTGGTCATGGGATTTAGGAGGTCAAGGATGAACCTTCTTTCTAATGGCGGGTGGTGGGTTCGGCATATGGATATTATCGCCTTTGTTTATATTTTTAGTATATTTTGATGGTTCTCGTTATTTTTGAAAAGTTTATATTTTGGGAAACTGATACAATTGGTGACAATTATTAATATGAAATTTCTTTTGAAAATTAAATTTTGTTATACCATGTGACGTAAGACAAGTTTTAAGTTCTTGCCTAAATTTTACTCAGCTTGACCCTTTTTTCTGCTGCGAAAATTTTATACACTGCATTTAAGTCAGACGCATGCTTGTTTTTATGATATGAACGAGGGGTGAGTTTCCTTGTGTTAATTATCCCCGACGTCTCAGTTTACTTATGATTCCAAATATAAGCGGGAGCATCGACATCATTACTCAACATCAAGGAGCTAGTCTAACAATCACAACAATGTTACTAAGTTATTTTGCAAACATTCAAAGATGTCAGGAACAACTTTGAAGATTTCAAGAACAATTTCAATCAAGATTTAGCCTATCTGAAACACTAACTCTATGCATTACAAAAAGGAAAAACATGCAGCAATAGTGGAAGAAAAAGAGGAAGTCAACCCTGAGGAGATTCTTCTTTGCTAGGTTCCCATAAATCCCTTTAGAGATCAGAAATTAATATATCAATTCTCAGATCTCCCTTTCCGACTCTCGTGTCCTTCCTTTACTCCAACAAATTATTTCCTATTTCATTATTTTTCGTCAATCGTACCTAGCAATAACGATACAATGACAAAAGAAGGTCCAACCATTGGGATGTATCTTAATACCAAATGGAAGTTTGATCCTGGTGGAGTGGCTATCAAGCATTAAATAGAAGAGGAGTTCATAAATAAGGAGTGCTAGATAGGGAAGAAATCCTTCCTATGTGATATGGGTCATTTCTACGAAATATCATATGAGAAGGTATGGGCTGGGTTTGAATGATTAGCTTCTGACATTCCTTCATTAAAATCATTTTTCCAAATGAATGGGTTCGGATGAAGGGGTTCATCTGCCATGGTCGATTCACCCTCTGACGTGGGTTCCACACGAGGTTGAAGTTGGTGAACCATTCCTCCTCTTCAACAAATCATCGCATATCGCACCTCTGAGCTTGATCTAGAATAAGAATATCAACGAGATAGTCACTCAAAAGGTGTCTTTAAAGCTCACAGTGCCAAGAGATGCTTTACATTATAGAGACGTAGAGGTATCAAATCGTACTAACGGGTTGTGTTCGTATCATGTCAAGGAACGTATATTATACTATATGGGTAGTGATGGCAATATATTGCACGACTCGTTAACCCAACACGACACAATAATAGCGGGTTAAAGTTAAGTCTTAACGAGTTCGGGTCAAAATGGGTTGACCCCGTAAAAATACGATTGCTTAACAGATTGATGACGAGTTAACCCGTTAAAATACACTAAGAAAGTTGAAGTTACGATTATACCTATTGATGTCGAAAGAAAGAGTCATTTCCGACCCACTAGTGCGATTTGGGCTGTGTTTGGAGTCGTTTAAGACCTCTTACGAGATTTTTGTGTGGTTGACGCGTATATTAATAATAGATAAAGTAATAGAAATAAACACAAGATTTACGTGGTTCGGCGTGAGGCATACATCCATGGGCATTTAGGGAAGAGAATCTACTGTCATAAATATTTTTACAGTCTCTCATGTCTCACTATACAAAAAAAAAAATACAAAAATCTATAAATAAGCTCTACTGGTTGGAGCTCTCGAGTTCCTCTGCGAAAACGAAGAAGAATGTCTAGAGAGAAGATCGTGGGCTAGTCTGAGAGAGAGTTTTGTTTGTCATCTGGTTGTTGTTTTTATAGGACTCCTTAGCTTGCGTGCACCAGTCTCCTTGCCTTTCTTCCTTCCTTGCTTTTTCTCATCAGCGTGCCTATGTGCCTAATACCCTTGGTCTTGGCCCATGTGCTTGTCACTTTATCCCTCACGTCACCTCATGCTTTCCTCATTGTCCCATCATGTCTCCTTTTATTCTTGTCCTCTAGTGCACTATAAAATAGGCTTGGCCCCCACTTGTTTTCCCCCCTCACAATACCCTTATATCTAAAGGTAAAATTGTTAGTATTTTAATTTTGGTATTTTTTATTGTTTGAATTATAATTTTGGACTTGTAATTAATTTTATAATTTTTATAGATATTGTGATTTTAACATTTATATAAAATTATGTTAAACTTAATAAGGTCAAATGGGCTAATTTTAAGTCTATTCAACCTATTTACATAAATAGGTTAAAACAAATCGTATTGTGTCATATTAACATATTTTGTAATATTTACTAATGAGTTAAAACATGTTGACATGACACGATCCGTTATATTAATGAGTCGTGTTAGAATTTGAAATTTTAACACTATAAACTTAACATGTCGAGTTTGGATTGACCCATATTATTCCAGGACCTTAGAGTGAAATTAAGAGACTTTTTGAATCAAAGCCCCATTAGAATCTCATGAGCGACGTGTCAATTTTGTGCGAGATAGTCTTAGGGATAAGGATATTGGACATCATGTAGGTAGGGATGGAACTAACAACTATTTTATGAGAGCAGTTATGCCAACTTGAGAGATGAGCTTCATTTTCCAATTGGAGAGTTTAGCTTGAATCTTATCCAGAAGATCGTTATAAATATTTCTAGTTAGTCTATTGAAGCTTGATAGAAGACCTAAGTATTTGATCCTTGATGGAAGAGTTTTGAAATCTAGATTCTCTTTGATGGATATGATGTCTGAGTTGGAGGTGTTCTTGCTAAACTAAATGGAAGATTTAGCTATGTTAATCCTTTGACCAGACCAAACCAAGAAGAGTATGTATCCGTGCACCTTGAAAAGGAGTTTGCAGTATGGATTGATGCTTTACTAAAAAAGAATTAAGTCATCTGCAAATAAAAGGTGAGATATCTACTAGTGAGCCTATATATTACTTCACTTCCTATAATAAACAAGAAAGAGGAAAGAGAGTCACATTGCCTTAATTTTTTAGAGGGGTTGAAGAATCCATTCGGCTCATCATGGATGACTACATCAAAGGATATCGTGGTCTGCAGATATGCACTCGTGTATCCAATTGATCCATTTAGGATGGAAACCTAGACATTTTAGTACATTGAGAATGAAGTTCCATTCCATATAGTCAAATATTTTTTACTTGTCTATCTTAACAATCATGAGTCTATTACTGCATTTTTTCTTCTTTATATGGTGAAAAATTTCCTAGGCCACAATGGTATTCTCTTGGATTATTTTTCTCAGGATAAAAGTAGATTGAATTTATGAAGAACCCTTTTGAGTCTATCTACCAAAATTTTGACAATTACCTTGTAATAGACATTTGACATGCTAATCGATCTGAATTGGTGGATTGTACTGGAAGATTTAGTTTTTGGGACAAGGACGGTGTGCATATGGTTTAGTTCATTTAGGCCATGTCTATTAATGAGAAAAAAATCTTGTATGACTTTCATGAAATCAACCTTGACTATATCTCAGAAGTGTTTAAAAAAAAAGTGAATTCGTCAAGTCCCGATATTTTAGAAGAAGGGGTTTGCTTGACTGTCAAAAGGATTTCTTCTTCATCCAGGATTTTGCAAAGGTCCTCATTATCCTGATTTGAGATTTGCACAGGGAAGAGATTTTCAAGACTATTCTATATAGAATTCTGGTTATGTGATTTTGTATATGTTTTGGTCTTTCAGACAATAGATGTTGTTCTCTCTTCTTTTTATGGCTGAGGTCATGTGGAAAAATTTCATATTAAGATCATTGGTTGTGAGCCTTGGCAACCTAAAGTTTTGTTTTCACAAGATGTCATCCCTTTTGAGATTTTCATTAAGGCATTAGATAATGTTTTCCTCAATGGCAAGAGAGTTGTTAGAAGGAGGCTGATTTGGAACTGCAATAAGGTACTAATTTAGCTCTTTTACTGGTTTGGATATGCCCAAAGTGATTTCTATTCCAAGATTTTAATGACTTTTTGAAAGCTTGAAGTTTTTGAAAAATAACAATAGGAAGAGGGAATTATCCCAAGCTCTTGCTACAACACTCACACTATTTGGATTCCTAGCCTAAAATTCTTCGAATCTAAAGATCTTTCAATCAGGGTTTCAAATACCGTACCGTACTGCCCAGTACGACCGAAATTTTTCGAACTAGCCGCTCGGCCGATACAAATAAAATGATATTTCGTTTCGGCCAAAAAATGTCTGGTACGGCCAGTTCCGGCTGTACTGGATTTCGGCCTTCCAGGTTTTTTTTTTTTTTTTAAATTTTTTACTATGTTTTAACCTCAATTTAGACTAAATTAATTACATATATATATTTATCTATATAATTTATTTATATATTGACTATTATTTTGAAATATAATTTATAATTGTATTTATATATATATAATTTATTTATGTATAAATTATTCTGAAACGGTACACGAAACAGTATTAGTATCGAAATATTTCGTTTTAGTGATTTGACCATTACTGATACCGATATGGTATTCAAAATATTGCTTTCAATATTCTTTAGTTGATGCATTACAAATTTTAAGTTTATAATCTTCTCGAGTGTGCAACATGAAATTGTTTGTTATAAAAAAGTTTGTCGCCTCTAGTGCATGGATGGTCGCCATGTCTCCTTTTAGAATTGATACGCTATATTTGTAAATTTTTTGTTGGTTTTTTTTGTCTAATTTTTCATCATCTTAATCATATAATTGTTACACGTGATGACAAAAGGTTATTTATTATTGAGGTGGGCACGACTCATGGGAGATTTGGATAGTAAATAGAGATGATACGATGGAGTTAAGATTAAAGTTGAAAGTTAAATAAAATATTATTTTATTTATAATTGCTACGTCTCTTTTATCTTGTTGAGATGTGGCTTAAATAAAGCACATCAAATTGCACTTCGAGTCTTAATCTGTAACTTCGCTCAACCCTCACTCAACAGCCGCTTGAGCGAGACATCAGACAGATAGTTTCGATCCAGGCAGAAACTTCGCTCGACCTCCCGCTCGACCGAGAATCAATCCTAGGGTTGCATCGCTTCCAGGAATTAGCGTTAGCGCCGTCTGGAATAGTATTCCGCTCGAGCAAGAAAATCTCGCTCGAGCGAGATACCGCCTATATAAGGATCGCGTTTATTTGAACGGGGTGGCGTTGTGTGCAGTGAGGAGCTGAAAATTCCGCTCGAGCGAGAAGACGAACACACCAGCGTTCGTTTCTTTTTCCTCTTATTTGATTTTGTAGATCTAAGAGCCATTTGATAAGGGTTTGAGAGCTTTGTGAGAGAGAGAGAGTTTTGTAACCTTTAAAGTGTACTCCATCTTTTGATATTATAGTGATTCAGACTGACCTAACAGTAGATGTAGGCTTAGTTTGAGCTGAACTACTTCAAATCTTGGTGTCCATTACTGTTCTGCATCTTTAGTTTCATTTCTCTCTGTTACATCCATTGCATGGCTCCATATTTATTGTTTATTGTCCGGCTCATCCCCAACATATTTAATATAATATCAATGCGTTACAACAGTATATCATGTTTTTTTAATCTCCCTTGTAATTGTATTACAATTGGTAGTATGAGTTCTTTCTCGTAAAAACCATATTTCTTAAACTCATGGTTGTCGTGTCTCTGCATTATAATTAGAGAATTATTTTAATCCCAACAAAATTTTATAAAAACAAATTGACATAATTTAATATAATATATCAGATTATAAAATTATTTTTTTTTTTGTTAGAAAATAGATCTTACATATCACTATAAAATAGATCTTACTTTTATAAAAAAAATTTATAAGTATAACAAGTCTCTTAGATTAATTAATGTGCTACAATTGTTAAGTTTGCCTCATAAGAACATCATAAAATTATTTCTTGTAAAAACTGTCTGGTCCGCCGCTTGCACAGTTTTACAAATTAGACTTGATTTATTTTCACAAACTATTTCATTTTATCTTAAATTTATTATTATATATTTTTAAATTTTTATATAAAATAAAATAAATAATTCATTTTTTTAAATTCTAAAACAACCTTTTAAAACCCTAAAATAAAATTAATATTAAAAAAATATC
Source organism: Platycarya longipes (assembly GCA_036559045.1). Classification (NCBI taxonomy): domain Eukaryota; kingdom Viridiplantae; phylum Streptophyta; class Magnoliopsida; order Fagales; family Juglandaceae; genus Platycarya; species Platycarya longipes. Next base: position 50,264,526 of record CM071789.1, read on the forward strand.
TTATAATAATATATATATTTTTTTAACTTTTATCTTATTTTATTTTTAAAAATAAATCAAATTTTAATTATTTTAAAATTTTAATTTTTTCCATATTAACGAGTATACCACAAATTCTCGTAGAACGAGATGCTTATAAAAAGTATTACAATTACTTTTATATGCATTGCCATGAAAAAGATAATGTTCAATAATTATAAGACGTGTCTTCCATCCATTAAGAAGAGAATCCATGTAAGAAAGAATTTCAAATCGCTGACTGTATTATAATGGAAAATAGGAACTTTGGACGTAGGCGTGGCCTAAAGGAAAAGTAACAATCATGTATTCATAAGAGTGTTTGCTAAGAGCATGCTTTTTTAGCTGTGATGAGTTTAGACTTTGATATAGATTTTCTATAAGAGGCCGGTGCTATACTAGTAAAGAAATTACATAAAAATATTATTATAAATTAATATGATTTTATGTAAGTCATCAAATTTATATTATAATTATAAAAATAATTTTATAATTTGACAGATCATATTAAAATACATCAATTTATATAATTTTTTTTATATAATTATTTTATGAGTAAGTATTTTGCTTTCTTTAATACTTATTGGAACTCCAACAACCCAGAGTAAAAGAGATATGTTATATACAAGTAAGTCTCATATAATTTCGACATTCAAGACAATAAGATAATTTCGAATGATGTTAGGGATAAACTTCAAATGTATAACCATATTCTATGGAAAAAAATTACATTGTAGCTCACCTCCTAATCTCTTATAATTTATATAAAAATATAAAAAAAAAATTAAAAAATATAATAAAAAAATAAAATTTAGAAAACACAATAAAATAATAAAATGAAGAAAACATAATAAAAAATACAATAAAAAAACAAAAAAAAATGAATTTTTAAGGGAAATCCAACCTCACTCAGCCCCCACTGTCGCCCACGGCGGTGGGTGACACCACCCACCCCATCGGAATTGGAGGGAGCTACGGACCCATTTTTGGGTTTAAGACCACCCAGGGCATACCGGAGGTCGCTAGGGCTCGCCGTCGCAAGGATGAGGTCGCTGGCTCCTTCCGGTCCTGATGGAGTGGGCGGTGTTGCCCACCTCCGCCGACGACAGCGGGCACTACAATGGAGGATTCGGTCAGATCAAACTCTAGGATTTCTCTTTATATTATATCTTGATAGAATTTACCTTTTTTTTTTTTATTTTTTTAAATATAAGAAATATCTGCGAAATTTGTGCACGTGGAATTTGACTATATGTAAGCTCTGGTTTTGAAGCAACTAAAAAGCTTACAGGTAAAAATAAAAGAGAAAATTAAATAAAATCCTTCTCCCCCTCAAAGTCTGCACGATCGCAAAGCTAAAGGCTTATCAAACAAGATGTTGGTTCTTGAATAATGTTAGATATATAGAATTTTCTTAAGATTTAAACAAGCTTTTTATAAAAAGACAAATTTTATTAATATAAAATAAATTTATTTATATATGTTTTTAAATGTAATCTAATATTTTTTTATAAGGATTTGTAAAGAAAAAATCTCTTCATCATCATTCTCTTTATCATTCTTTCATTATTTTATAATATAATATTAAAAGATAGATTCAAAAATAAAATATAATAAATAAATTTCAATTATTTAATATTATAAAATAATATAAGATAATAAAAAATAAAAAATAATATTACTCATTTATAAATGACTGATCTATTTCTCCTCCACACCGGCCAAGAAATCACTAGGAATAAAAAGTAAAAGTCGAACTAAAAACCTTTAGATATTCATGTAAGTAAAGCATATTTTAAGCACATTAATAATAAGGTAGAAATGTAAATTTTAATAAAGTATTTAAAATAATGTTAGATATAAATAATTTTGTGGATTAATATGTGTACTAATACATATTTATTGGTTGATTTCATATTTAGAATTTAAATTCACATGATTTTAATTAAAATTTGACTTTCTGACTAATCACGTTGGATGAATACGCATATTTGTGCACGTAATTACTTACAACTAATTTTTTTTAAATATTTATATTTAAAATAAAATATATGAAAGTAACTAATAAATATGTAATGATGCATATATAGATACATAATATTAATTATATATAATTTTATTTATATTTATAATTTAATAAATTGAAAAATAATTTAAATTCTAGGTCTAACTATACAACTGTATATTCATGGAATTCAAATTTTCAGAAAATCTATGGAAATCTGCTGAATTTTTCGTTGAGAAATACTGGGGGGCAGACGGGCTGCCCCCCTCCACCAAAGTAGCCCCGCCGTCCCCGGTGGCGGTGGGCGACACCGCCCACGCCATTGGGACCGGCGGACTCAGGCGACCTCACTCCTACGATGGCGAGCTCCAGCGAGCTCCGGTGTGCCCTCGGCAGCCTTCAACCCGTTTCGGACCCGTACGGTCCCGATGGCGGGGCCGGTGTCGCCCACCGCCACCGGCGGCGGCTCCGTTTGCTTCATGGCCGAATTTCCTCTTAAATTCATCTTCATTTTATTTTTTTATTGTATTTTTTATTATGTTTTTATTTTTTCATTATATTTTTTATTATGTTTTTTATTATGTTTTGTTTATTTTATTTTTTTAATATATTTTTAATCTTTATTTTTTTATTTAATTATATTTTTTATTTTATTTTTATATATTTTTCATAAAAATACAACTGGACCGGTCCCAACGTCTCCCTGTTTCGTTCTCCACATCCAGCTCTACCGTTGTTTGTGATGCCACTCCTGCTCTTCGCCCCATCCAATGCAATAATTAATTAAAGACAAATAAAGCAACAAAATAAATGTCCAAGCGTATTTCTCGGAGAGATCTGGCAAAACCGTGATGGTCTTCATTTTCCCCCCGCGATTACAAAACGAATATTGTACAATATCTGTCTTTACGTCTTTCTGGGTTTTCTTTTCTCTTCGATAAAGGTTCCCATGCAAGTGGCCGATCCTACAAAAAGCTCAAAAACTTTCGTCCTCTTCTGCGAAGCGACAAATGTAAGTCAAAGAAACGCACAAGGACAGTGCCTGAATTTGCAAAAGCATTAAAATAAAATAAAGTAAGGTAAAAAGAAGAAAGCTTTGCGTTGTTCGGCTTTTCTTTTCGACTTTATCGATTTATTCTACGAGCTGGAGCCACGTCATATCAGATTTAGATAATAATATTGGGCGTCGTCGAAGGCGTGTATTTGATCGTTGAGCTGAGAAAGTTGAATTGCTATCCTCTTGCTCTATTAATTTCTCAGAAAACTACAAAAGTTGGACGCTCGGCCTTTTGGTTAGGTTGGTCTTGATCTTTTTAACTCCAAATTATTTTCCGGGTAAGTCACTGAGTTTAGAATTTGTCTTTGGGGCTTTTAGGTAGGTGGGTTGTTTAAATTGGAGGTCATTTGGAGGATCGTGGGTGTTGCTGTGAGAGTAGGGTAAGACTGAGATGGGTTCGCATGGAAGGCTTGCAAGGAGGGCTTTGGAGACTGACATGCCAGTCATGGTTCAGGTATTCAGGCTAGAATTCCCCAACACTTTTTATTCCTTGATTCCATTTGTTTTTAGCTTCAATTTACATTTGAATTCGTGTATTTTTATCGGGCGCGGAGAAAAAAGATTGTTTTGTTTAGTTCGAAAAAGATTATGTTTTTGGTGGTGAACAAATAAGGGGTTTTGGTTTTTGCAGATACAGGAACTGATCCGAGGAGCCAAAAGTGCCGTGTCTTTGGCTCAGGTTTGTTTTTCTAATTCCAATGTTATGTTGTAACTTGTGTTTGTTAAGGCATTGCTGTTATCATGGAGGTATGGAGAGACGAGATAAAAGTAACTTTATAATCAGACAATCACTTCGTGGGATTTTTTTTGTAATTACTTTTTGTCTATAGTATTTCTCTATATCTTTTGGTGTTCCAAACTTGCAATGTGAAGGAACCGAGAAATAAGGTTTTTTTTTTCCTCTGAAAATTAGGCCGTGTTTGGTGCAGGTTTTGAAAGGGGCGTTCTAAGTTTTGAAAAGTGGAGACTGATAAGGGCACGAAAAAATTGTTTGGCAATGCATATTCAGAAACTGATTTTCCAAGTTGATCTAGAAATTGTCCCTCTCAGAGACTTCAAACTGAAGCTTTTGATGTTTTCTTCTAATTCGTTTGAGAACCTCAAAGAAAATGGCAGGATTAAGAGAGGATTTCCCCCTTGTTTCATCCTTAAATTTCGTGGTCCCATTTCATTACATTACATAAAAAACGGACAAAAAATATAAAATAGTAAAAGTGATATTAAAAAAACTTAAAAAGTTGAGAAGGTTGAAAGACGGTTTCCAAAACACTTTATAGAATGCAGGTTCATACTTTCTCTTCTTCCTTTATTTAGGGGGAACAATACCAAACATGCTCTAACAATGCGTATACCAGGTGTGAAGTTAACTTTAGAAAACCAAACAATAGCTGCAAAATCACAAGTAGTGCTTTAAGCCACTTTGTCTTGACAAACTTGAGCCACTTCTTGGAGTTTTTGTGTTTAAGGTTCTGATTATGAATACAGACTTGTTCATTGGTTGGATATTGTTAAATCTGCTGTTATTGTTTATTCAATTGGTTTCTGTTCTCCTATATAAAAAAAATTTGGTTTCTTTTTTTGCCAGAACTAATACAATTAATTTAAAGCTGTCAGTTTTGGTGGTTTTTGCCTCCCAATTGCATCTTTATGTATCTTGTTATGCTGTTGGTTGAGATATGCCATAGGGAGTTGTCTATTGGAAACCACCCAACCAGGCCTTGGATAAGGTGAAAGATCTTGTGTATGAGCCATCCATCAGTAGATATGGTGCAGACGAAGGTATCCCTGAACTCAGGGAAGCCCTGGTAAAAAAGGTATATATATCTTAAAGAGTTGTATATGATGTAACATCTCAGCTGACTTTCTTTTTCAAGTCATTTAGCTGACTTTCTCTCTTCTGGTCCCAAATAATGCTGCCCAAATTCTCAGAAATTGAATGTTGACAATTATGACTATCCAACTGAAAGTTGTAAGTTAATTATTTTTCTTCATTTTGCAGCTGCACAATGAAAACAAATTATACAAATCCTCAGTGATGGTTACTGCTGGTGCAAACCAGGTAGTCAAGAATCCTTTTCATTATTTTGTTTTCTCAAATTTTCTTAAAGGGTATATCAGGGAAAGAAAAATTATATGATTTTTGGATTGTACCAAAGTTAAATTGAGAGACATGCTCTTTGTTGTTTTATCACTCAGCTATGGGATGAGGGGAAAGGGTCCACTTGATGTAACCTGATGCTTAATTGTACATAAATGAAAGCCTTCAATCAGTTCCTTGTGGTTAGGTTCATGTGCTTTATTCTTCAGAGTATTAGGTGTTCATAATGCTTGCTCATCCATGATCTCATTTTTCAATTTTACAATATTTGCTTCTAAGTCTCACAACTGCTTTTAGATATGAAATAACTTCCACATGTTATGGAAGATGGAAGGATAGAATAAGACCCCTCCAAAGATACAAGTTAAGAAGTTCTCCTCAACAAAAAGTGTGTGCATGCGTGGATGTGTTTCCCCTTAAATGTTGTATCAGAAACTTTTTGATCAAATACTGAATTCATATATGTTAAAAGTGATGGGTTTTCTAATTGATTTAACCTAGTTTTTCTTCAGCCGCCAGAAATAATATTAGTTGCAAGATTCATGTTACTCATTCCATTGACTTGAAACAAAACAATGTGATTTTCAGCAGTCCCATAATATCCATCTCATGAAATCTGACGCAATTTTCTACCTATTGTGATGCAGGCATTTGTAAATCTTGTTCTTACATTGTGTGATGCTGACGATTCTGTGGTTATGTTTGCACCGTACTACTTCAATGCCTACATGTCCTTCCAGATGACTGGCATCACTAACATACTGGTGGGTCCTGGTAATCCCACGACGCTATATCCGGATGCAGGTGTGAAGCTTCATCACCTTCTCATTTTATATATGACATCTGTAACTTTTGACATTTATGAACTTTGTCTTAACAATTTTGCTGCTTTTTGTGTGAAATTAGATACTATAGTTTGTTAGAAAGGAAATGGGTATAATATGGTCCTAAATAAATGTAAAAAGTATAACAGAATCAAGTCTGGACATGTTATCTTCCATTTCAGACTCTTGGTACTTTGTTTCCATTTTTCATGACACACCTTGAGGTTTATTACTGGGTTCGTCTGTGCATCGGAAAACTATATGCAGAATACAATATAGTTTGTTATTTTTGTTAAACTTCCACTTGTCCCAAAAACTTAAGTTAAAGGTATATTTAATTATTTATTTTAAATCCTTAACACTTCCCCTCACGTGTGGGCCAAGTTCTACTTGATAAGTGGGCCCAAAACATAGAATATTTAATTAATAGGGTGAAGTGTAGAGTCGGTATTCGGACTTTGGGACCTCTGCTATGATGTTATGTTAAACTACCACTTGTTTCAAAAGTTTAAGTTGATGGAAACAGCTAGGTTTCATTATTTATATTATATCATTTAACAATTTTAAAAAGAACATTGGAGGATTGATGCTAATGAACATAAGACATGTGGCAGCTCATTTTTTCCGACTATTATTTCTTTGTTTAGACATTTGCCTGATTTCTATTGATCCCTAGACTGGCTAGAAAGAACATTGTTGGAAACTAAACCAGCCCCGAAGCTTGTTACTGTTGTTAATCCCGGCAACCCATCCGGGACTTACATTCCAGAGCTTCTTCTTAAGGTCTCTCTCTCTCTCTCTCTCTCTCTCTCTCTCTACCTACCTATCCATTCTATGCATGAGTGGTCATGCATGCATATACCTATGTCCTTTTTCAGACAAATGTTGCAATAATTAGAGTTGATAATTTGAGAGCAAACTATTTTCTCGGATTTGATTTCTTGTGAGTTTTCTAACTGTGTTTTCTCCTTTTTATGTAGAGGATATCAGATCTCTGCAGAGATGCTGGATCTTGGCTCGTCATAGATAATACATATGAGTAAGTGTTAGTTATAACATATAACGGCATCAAATTTCTTTGAGCAAATGTGTTAATTACAACTTATCAGATATCTTCTGAAGGTTTCTCTCTCTCTCTCTCTCTCCCTGAGTCTTCTATACATATTAGTGGTGTTTTTTCTGTTTTTTCTTTTTTTTGTTTGGGGGGGGGGGGGGGTGGATGAAATCCTAAAGATGCTGAAATTCTTTATGAAATCAATTATCTGGTCCTCACCTAGTATTAGATCTATAAAATACAGGGTTCAAGCTATTCCACAAGTGGGGATGATCAATACAATTTAAAATCTTTATAAAATGCATAGAATCCTGTAATATGTATATTGCTGTATGTGTGCCTGTTTGTGTGTGTATGCTTACCTACATATATGTGTGTACACACACATCGGTTTCAAATCCAAATTAGATGTCTCCCTTGTATATGTCCTGTGTACATGGACCGTGCCTATTTTTTCATCGATAAAATTATTGATTACTTGTTACCCCACACACACACATGCACACCAAAGACTTGGGAAGGCTTGTATTTTTTTAGGCTTGCAAAATGTTTCCCTATATTTATCTGCAGTTTTATAATGTCACCGGTGCTGAGCTTCGTGCCTTGAAAGATAATTAAGAGCCAAACTAAGATATTTGGCTTTTACAGTTAATGAACATGTAGAGTAACTCTATCGATGATAAATGAATTTACATATCTAATGCAGAGATAAAGGAAGAAATTTAGAGATATGGTGTTTTTCCTGAAATTTATGTCCTTATAAGCATAGCCTTCATTACATAAAGCTTTATATTGACTTAGCTTTTGTAGCTGCTGTTACGTTTGCTTTATATTTTCTTTAATAGTTGTTAGATAATTGGGTATTTAACCCCATAAATGTGTCTCAGTTCATCCTATTTCATCATCCAATAAGATTTTAATCCTGAAAAAGAACTCATTTTTTTTCAAAAAAAAAAAAAAAAAAAAAAAATCTATTTTATGATGGGAACAAGGAGGATACACTTTACATGGTTTTTCGTTGCACCTTAACATTAAATTAGCTATGGGAACTCCAATTACTTTCAAAGATAGTTCTCCAATTATATCTAATCCTATTGAATTTATATTCAAGATTATCTTTTAATCAATTTTCAAGTGTTCCCTCCTGGTTGAGTCTGAGTTTTATTCACAGGTACTTCATGTATGATGATTTTAAACACAAGTGTATTGAGGGAGATCACATAGTCAACATATTTTCCTTCTCCAAAGCATACGGGATGATGGGTTGGCGGGTGGGATATGTAAGTGATGCTTTGATCTCTCATGTTTGTTGATGTATTTAGATCAAGATATGAAAGAATCATGAACTCTTTTTGCCAAATTTTAAATGGAGCACAGCTTGCTCAGAACAAATTGTGCAGTTATCATGATTAAAATATACAGAGTTGACTGTGAAAAGAGTTCCTCTCCAATCTCCATTGAAAGCAATTATTTTTAATTCATAGTGTCAATTGCTTTGCAATCTGATTCTTTTGGATTTAGTTATTATCCTCTCCAGCAACATGTTCCTCCCATTCAGACAAAGCCTTACAAAATTGCTAGTACCTTCATTTATCTTCTTATGTAATTATTATATTATTTTAAGCACAGATAAGCTTTGGAACCATCGAGTATCAAGACATATGCTATTCCAAAATTTGACATCTTAATTAATTCATTATGATGACTAATCAGTTATTAAACACAAAGCTCACCTCCTTTCCTCCATAGATGCTGGCTTTTAATTTGTTTTGGTTGATGAATAATCTGTTCCAACTTTCCAACTGCATATTTCACAACTTCACCCAAGGTTTTATTTTCTGAGCCTTACTGCTAGTCCAAGCTAATTCTGTGTGCATACAGATAGCATACCCTTCAGAAGTAGAGGGCTTTGCAGCTCAACTCCTCAAAGTTCAAGACAACATTCCCATCTGTGCTTCAATAATTTCGCAACATCTTGCCCTTTACTCCTTAGAATTGGGACCTGAATGGGTAACTGAGCAAGTAAAAAATCTTGTCAAGAACAAAGAACTTGTTTTGGAAGCAGTGTCTCCCCTTGGAGAAGATGCTGTCAAGGGAGGAGAAGGTGCTATATACCTGTGGGCAAAGCTTCCGGAGAAATATGTTGATGATTTCAAAGTTGTTCGGTGGCTTGCTCATCGGCATGGGGTGGTCGTGATCCCAGGAAGTGCTTGTGGGTGTCCAGGAAATGTTAGGATCTCCTTTGGAGGCTTGGTAGAGAGTGATTGTAAAGCTGCTGCAGAGAGGCTGAGAAAAGGGTTAGAAGAGCTGGTCAGAGATGGGATGGTGGAATAACCCAAAATTTTTAAGGTTAATTCAAAACCTTGAAATTGGAAGCGCATTTGCATTTCAATAATGGGAACCTTAATAAAATCCGAACATTAATTTTGGTTTTATATATTCAAAAAGTTATTTCTGAACACATACCTTTACTTTTATATAGTGATGTTTAATACATGCAAAATGCTTCTTTCTTTGACAATGTTCACATCATGGTGTGTCTGAGTTATAATTTTAAGTTTTGATGGTAGAGTTGAGCAATTGTCATCATTGATCAAATTCTTCACCGGACTAGTGAAATGACGTAGAATGAATACATAACAGTTCTGGTTGTCTCATAAATGATCAACCTTAGCATGGTTTTCTTAGGCACTCATGCCTTGAAGGGTTTTTGTGGCACAAAAAGACTGCCTCTGCAGTGACTTGATGATCATGAGTTGTGCTATTTACTATATATAATCATTTTGCGTAGGGTTGAACAAAAAACCCATTTTTCGATTCAACTCGATATTTTGATCCGACCCGAATCCAATATGCCGATTCGTTTAAAGTAAGCGGATAATCGATTTTTCCGTTACTAATTTAATTCTAATTCTCTTGTTCTCTCTTTCGTAGAAACCAAATCTCTCTCTCTAAAAATCGATCTCCTTACCTATTGGAAAGAAATTTCTCTCTAAAAATCGATCTCGTTCTCATTTATTGGAAAGAAATCTCTCTCTAAAAATCTTTCTTATTTTCTCTTCTGGACTATATAAATCGATCTTGTTCTTTCTCTCTTTCCCCAAAAATGGATCTTGACGTCTCTCTCTCTCTCTCGTCCAGAGTTCTGGCAAAGTGTTCCAATACCCGATTGCCAACCATTTCTTCTTTTACTCGTTACAATGAGGTGGGTTCTAGAGGCTTCCAAACAAGTCTTCTCTGAGCAATGAAAACGATCTCCCAAATGGAGGAGGTTTGTTTAGATCAACAGGTAACCTGCGGCGCATGAGACCTAAGAACGACTTCGAAAGAAGGGCTGCCCTGTACTTGGGACACACTGGAAAATTTGACTGTGAGGAGGACGACGATTTACTGCCAGATTCCAAGATCTTTTCTATTGGATTTGGCTGCCGTACATGTAGCCATTCTGAGATTCGATTTTGTTGAGAGGTTTGTTTTTGTTGAATCATCTTCTCTGATTTTGAATCTTCTTCTCAAATTTTTAGTATTTTGGGTTGTATATTGAACAACGATGCTTTTGTCGCATAGTTTGCTTTGAATATTTGATTTTGTTGAGAGATTTGGTTTTGTTGGTCGAGTTCTGCTTCTAGTCAAGCTTGAGAGAATCATATGGTATTGGGCAATTGGCCAAATAGGTATTAGATATTCAGAATACGTATGGTATCGAGTCGAATTGAAATTGAAGTTATCGGGTCGAGCCAAGTTAGGTAAACAACCCTAATTTTGCGTACTCCTTACGCATTTTATTAATATGATTAGTTAAAATAATTATTTATATTAAAAAAAAGTAATGCAACTAATTATGTTAGTGGAGTGCAGAAAGAAAACATAAAAGTGATTGTATATAAAGTTTTTAAATTGGGAATTTCTAATAAATCCCCAATAATGGTAAACACGTTTTAAGAAATAAAACAATAACAAATTAGAAAATGGTACTAACTAATTGGTTTGATAACATGAAGATTGATGTGAAGAGTTCATTTGAGCAAATCATTGTCAAATTGTTTTGGAACGTCAAATACGAGTGGATCTCATAATGGGAAGAAGTGAATTGAATTTGATCGAAAAATTGCTTTAACGTATTTTCGAATGGATAATGTTAGGGATTTTGCTGGAAGTATTCTGTTGGGGATCCTTACCCATCCCACTAATGCATTTTTTTTTTTGTATTTTTATATAATTTCTTTAACATCTTTAAACATTTTTTAAAAGAAACAAAATTTAAAATATTATTACACCACTTTCTTAATCACTAAATATAAAAAAAGAGTGAAAACAGTAACGAGATCCCCTAGCGAGATCCCAACAACGAATAAGTAGATAAAAGCTAATATAATATGTAAGCTTGATAAAACATCGTATGTGAGGATGAATCCAGAATCCAAACACTTCAACAACATAAATAAAAAAAAAAAAAAAAACTGTTATATTTAACCATATTTATTTTTAATGTACATAACCATATTTCTTTTTTCTATATTACTATCCCATGCTTTCCATTGGTCAACAACCTGTTACAAGTCTCTATAGTTATTCACTACTCCAACGAAGGAATCTCTTTTTATTTGAAGACGTGACAATCTTCAATAACCCATTGAATCAATCTTTATTATAAGAAGAATAAGAATCATATGACTATCAAACACTTGTTGCATAAAAAAAAGGAAATAATAATAGTATAGCTTTTAATAATGTTGGACTACTTATTTATGCTCAAAATATTAAATTGTAAATATTTATAGAAGATTCAAAATGAAGTCTACAACGGCTGGGCCCTACATTTCCAACGGCCGACAATCCCTCCCAAACACAATCAAACCCACCCAACGGCCGAACCACAAAAAAGAAGCCCAATTCATACCATCTGCCATCCACTTTCCCTGTAAACGTAAAACTTTAAAAATATCAAGGGCAGTATCGTCAGATCACTCCCTCCACCCTCTCCGTCGGTCGACGTTTAAACGTCGCATTCAAGTCCACTGCTCCATCGAACCAGACCGAGAGAGAAAATCGGAAAGAACTGGAGAGAAAAAGTACTGCAGAGAGAAGCTTTCGGGACACTGTGAGCTTTTTCTTCTTCTTTTTCTCCTTTCTCTTCACGAGGAAACCGTAATTCTTCAGATTTCGTTGCTCTATAATTTAGAGAGAGAAAGAGAGAGAGAGAGAGAATGGGAGGAGCTTCACTCTCTGGCTTGCAGGAACACCTGAAATTGGCGAGGGAGTATGCTACGGAAGGAATCTACGACACCTCCATCATCTTTTTCGACGGCGCCATTGCTCAGATCAACAAGTGAGCGATCTCTGCCTTCATCGTTTTAGAATTCTGTCATTTGATAAGTGGCTTGAGTTTGGTACTGTGTTGATAATATTGGAAGTTGCTATGGGAAGTGTTTGAAAATGTTGGTGTTATTGGCTTTGATTGCGCGCTTGTTGCTTGTCCATCAGTTTTGGGCTTATGATTTCCATTAGTTTTATATGGATTTGGGGATTTTTTGTTGTGGAAAATGGTTGGCTGAAATTTCCCGAGGTTCTATTTGTTTGGATGGAGAATTTTAGTAACAATAGGAAAATTTTAGTGCGGGAAGTACATTTTTGGCGTGGATAATTTTTTTTTCCTTCCAGTAACGGTAAGCAATCTGGTTTCTGAAACACGTCGGAATATGAAGAATTTTAGAATTCTGGATATTGGGTTTTGTTTTAGGCGAGGCTTGGTTAAGTTGATTAGAGTTTATATGGTACTTTTCATTATATGGATATTTCTTAGTTAAATCTGCTTGGCTAATGTGGACGAGGCTCGAAATATTTACTTAAACCTTCTACATCGTAAACCTACTAACACATACCCAGGGCTAATAGAACATCATATCCAAAAATGATTATTGGTTGTTGTCAGTCACACTGTGCTGCAAATTGTGTCATATAAGATGATAACACCGCAGATTGTTATATTTCAGTATTCTCGTTTGTGTCGGAGTTCAGGTTGTAATGTTTTTTCCGTATCTGTTCTGATTTCAGGCACCTAAATACTCTTGATGACCCTTCAATTCGTGCGAAATGGATGAACGTTAAAAAAGCCCTCTCCGACGAGATAGAAGTTGTAAAGCAACTAGATGCAGAGAGAAAGGCATTCAAGGTGAGTGCCGCGGGCCGACGCACTACTTCGCCACCATTAAATTCTAAATCTTCATTTGTTTTTCAACCATTGGATGAGTACCCAACTTCCTCACGTGGTCCAATGGATGATCCTGATGTATGGCGGCCACCTAGTCGGGATACTTCCAGTAGAAGACCAGCGAGGGCTGGTCAAGTGGGCACGAGGAAGTCCCCGCAAGATGGGGCATGGGCTCGCAGTTCTGCTAGAACAAATACAACTGGCCGAGCTACAAAGGCTGGTGGTTCAAGCAGGGTTAACTCAGGTGTTCGAGCATCAACTACTGGAAAGAAAGGCACTGGTTCTGGCAAATCTAGTAAAGGAGATGCAACGGTAAGTTGTAGCTGGCAAAATAGTTCTCGTTAACTACAGTTTGGAGTTACCATAAGAAAGCATAATTTTTTGTTATTTAGTGGACCTATAGTTGGTAATAAATAGGTGGGAGGAGTTTTAGTTCCAAAGTAGGAAGCACATAATCACATGGTTGTTTTTTACTGTCCTTGCGTGAGAGAATCTTGATCCCAAGAGTCATATTACACTTGGCTATTCTGGTTTCAAATCAAATTGAACCCCAAGCATCAATGTTCTATTGGATGCTTGCCTATGATGTGGAAATTTTGAAGAGTTTCTAGATCCTTCCTTTTTTAATACATTTTATGTGGGATCAAAAGTATGGTTTGGTTATTTGTAGGTAGTGACTTGATGGATCCAATCAGGCTAAAGTAGACAAGGCCTTGATACCTAATTTTACTTTAATAAAGAATTAATTTCCCTTCTCAATGCATTAAATTGGTTTTACTGAAGCACAGCTCCTCAGTGTATGGTGTTCCTCTAACATTTGACGGTTAGTCTTACATTTGATGTATATAAAGATACAAGCCCCATTAAGAGAATATGTTTGTATTTAGGATTTGTTCGACTTGTAGGCAAGTAATTGGTGCAAGGCAGGGATTTTCTTCGCACGGTTGTTTGATCTTTATTACGATTTTAGAAGGAAATTATGCATGAGATGGATGAATTGATCTATCCTATATGATGAATTGTTATTATTTGTAACTACTGACCACTTTTATTCTTATCATATGAAATCTTTCAGAATAAAAAAATGTGTAAACTCCAGCTTTTTTCAGTTGTCTTTTTTTGCTCTGTTATTTATGTTGAGGAAACAGTAATCCATGCTCTTCTTCTGTTTCCAGCCTCTGAAACACCTGTACCTGTCTTCATTCTCTCAGTATGGTTAATAGTTATATAAGACTGACATATACTGCTAAATGTGTTTGTGGAATTATTAGATTGGTGATGCTGAAGATGGAAAGTCAAAGAGGGCACAATATGAGGGGCCTGATCCTGAGTTGGCTGAAATGCTTGAAAGGGACGTGTTGGAAAACAGTCCTGGTGTGAGATGGGATGATGTTGCGGGGCTGAGTGAAGCAAAAAGGCTACTAGAAGAAGCTGTTGTGCTTCCTCTATGGATGCCCGAGTATTTCCAGGTACTATTGGTTGGTTACAGCTGAGTTGCATAAGATTATATTGCATATGGTTTGTGTATCACTAAATTATATCACGTTCATTTACAATTATACTGGCTCATATCTCACTTTAATTTTGCATTCCCGTATTAAACCTATAGTATGTGCTCAGATGCAGATTTTATTCTGCTCTTTTCCTTGTTTTAACATTCTATGTGCTAGGATTATTTTAACTCCATTTGAATGAGTATTAAGGACATACCAACAAAACTTTTGTATTTTGGATGTGACTACCCAAATTTAATTCTCACGTTTTAATTGGCCTGGGAAAATAAAAGATAAAAGAATAAATTTAAAATATAAAAAAATTGGCTTATCTAAAAGAATGGTTAGGGGCCTTACTAATTTTCTATCCCACATTGCTGCTTCTCCTTGGATTTAATGGCCTCCTCTTCAATGAGATGTAGCTGCAGGTATAAATCATTGGTTGGAACTTGGGGTTAAGCTTATTGTTTTTTTACTTGTAGGGAATTAGGAGACCCTGGAAAGGAGTACTCATGTTTGGTCCTCCTGGAACTGGGAAGACACTACTAGCTAAGGCGGTCGCTACTGAGTGTGGTACCACATTTTTCAATGTTTCGTCAGCCACATTGGCTTCTAAATGGCGTGGGGAGAGTGAGCGCATGGTCCGGTGCTTGTTTGATCTTGCCAGAGCTTATGCACCAAGTACAATTTTCATTGATGAGATCGATTCTCTCTGCAATGCCCGAGGGTAAGTCTTTCACTTTTTCTTGTGGATACTTGAAAAGCCAAATGAATATTTGTTCTGCTTCTTTTAGTGTAAGATCTTAATGATCCTTTTTTCTCATAATCGTTTTTCTTGTGCTATCCATCTTTTTGCTATGTGCTGCTCATATAGTTTTGTGCTTTTGTGGATAACCAGAACTGTGATACGTTTATTCTGCTCTGATATGTAAATTAATTGAATATTTTTTGGCAATTCTGTTTTGTATTTTTATTGAAACCAAATTCAAATAATTTCTTTTTGCAGGGCATCTGGGGAGCATGAATCATCCAGACGGGTTAAGTCTGAGCTTCTAGTTCAGGTGGATGGCGTAAACAATAGTTCCACAGGTGAAGATGGTACCCGTAAAATAGTGATGGTTTTGGCAGCTACTAACTTTCCATGGGACATAGATGAGGCGTTGAGGTCGGTTTTCTATGTCATGCATCCATCTATGGGTTGAGTTGTCAATTGTAGCAACCATCCTTTATTCATATACATGTCTAAAGTCTACCATTTGAATTTATTAATCACACAATATAATTTAATGCAGGAGGCGGCTGGAAAAGCGTATTTATATTCCCCTTCCAAATTTTGAGAGCCGTAAGGAGCTTATACGGATCAACTTGAAAACCGTAGAGGTATAATAGCGTATGGGTATTTTTTCTGGGCATGTAATATGATGTTTTGACAATCCTAGATTCGTCATTTTATTTTTTTGGGTTCTGCACATAACTTCTAATTTCTCTGCAGTGTTATCCGAATTTCTTGCTATTTTAAGACGTGGTGTCTTTCTCTACTGGATTTGATATTTATAATTGTAACTTGATTGGCATATAACTGCACATGCATGTTTACGAAGAAAGTCTCAACACTTCGAATAAAAACTAGGATTTCTCTTCAAAAGATTCATGTAGCTATAGTTGATCTTGTTGCTTCTGCTTTCACTCTGCATTTTTTTATATTGGCATCATCTTGATGGTTTAATTTTGTTATAGCCGGCAATTATGTGTGTGCATTCATCATAAATTTTGTTTTGAAGCCTAATTGTATTTGGCTGTTCTTTTTTCCCTGATCGATCATATGTATCATGTATCAGGTGGCCCCTGATGTAGATATTGATCAAGTGGCTCGCCGAACAGACGGGTATAGTGGAGATGATCTGACAAACGTGTGCAGGGATGCTTCCTTGAATGGCATGAGGCGTAAAATAGCCGGTAAAACACGTGATGAGATTAAGAACATGCCAAAGGATGAGATTTCAAACGATCCTGTTGCCATGTGCGACTTTGAAGAAGCCTTGGTGAAGGTCCAACGTAGTGTTTCTGCAACTGATATAGAGAAGCATGAGAAGTGGTTTTCCGAATTTGGGTCAGCATAAATAAAGAATATAATGCCATAGAGAAGATAGTACATCGTCTTCCTAACGAGTCAGTGTGATTGTCTTCGGCTTGTCTCTCGATATTTCATTTGTTTCTCCGGCAGCCGATCGATTGTAATCAAGTGTTTGGAAAGTCATTCAATTGTTGTGCTATTTTTTTGTCTGTAATCCCGGAAATGTAATGTAAATTGAACTCGATTTTAAATGCCTCATTAAATTTACTTCACTGCCACAACTCTTGAATTTTACTATTATCAGTTCTGAATCACGTAACATTCCAAATATGCCCAAAAATCTTAGCTATCATCAGCAAAACATAATTGATTTCGTGACTAATGAATAGTTAGAAAAAAAAAGGTGAATTAAGAAGAAAAGGAAAACTAAAAGGAAAACGAGAAGCCTCTTTGTTCCTGAAGTGGCATAGATTGAAATGGGATTAGAGGTCAGGCCTGCGGTGGCGCATATAATATTTATTAGTTCAGACGGCCGAAGCATGCAGTTGGCTAATTAACCACCAATTGCCGATTGCATTGTGTCTAAAATCGACACTACCAATTTCATTTATGTCTCATTCTTTCTCCCTCCATCGCATGCACCGCCCCCCATCAAAACCTCATTAATTAATTACACGTGAATAGCTTGGCCGGACACCTCCATCGCATTGCTCACCACGGGATAGTTACTCTTATTGATGCTCTCGCCCCACTTGCCAACGTAATTGCCTTTCCCTAATTTTTTTTCCCTTTTTCGTGTAATTTTTTGGCACAGAAAAACCAAAAGTTAAGTACTTCTAAGGTTTAAAATTATTCAGATAAAATGAGAAGTTATTAGTAAATAACTTTTTCATTTTTGGGAAAGAAAATATATTAAAAAAATAAAAGAAAACAAGAAAAAGGTGACTTCCGGGTGAGTGTATCATTACTAGTTAAGCTTCTCATATAAATGACCATTAAACAAGGCTCTACCAACCGTGGCGCCGCCCGTACGTCCATACAGTACCACTCAAGCTAGAACATGGAAATCTTCAGTTTGAAGTTGATGATCACTCTCCTTCTCTTCACTTTCTTCTGCTGCAATCTGAGAGCCACTTCTGCACAGTTGCTTCCAAAACCAATACAAGGTGACAACCCATGATTTTGAAATTCATGAAAACTAGTACTACTCTTGTTTCGATAATTAATTTGTTGTGTATGTATTATATAGTATTGAATTAAAATGGGGGGTTTGGTTTTGAGAAGCGTGTTTGGAGTGGTAGTGATGATGATGATGATGATGATGATGGGTTTGTGCATATATATAATGTGTAGATGTAGCGTGTGCACTAATAAATTGTGGGGAAGGGACATGCAAGGCCTCTAATGCTTCATTGATTGGTTTCGACTGCGAGTGTAATCCTGGTTGGAAGAAAATGCAGATCGGTCCTTTGACTTTCCCCTCTTGTATTGTTCCTAACTGTGAGTCTCTCTCTCTCTCTCTCTCTCTCTCTCTCTCTCTCTCTCTCTCTCTCTCTCTCTCTCTCTCTCTCTCTCTCTCTCTCTCTTCATGCAGTGTTTCTATGTGTATATATGCACATGTTGCATGGTTGGGTTTATGTGATCATGCAGATACAGTAGTACCGCACACAGAGATCCAATAAACCCAACCATGCATCATGTGCATATATACTTTTTGGAACTACAATCTTTAGCAGATTTGTTTTTTTTTTTCCCTTTTTTTTTCAATTAAAAAATTATGACAGCCATTTTGTTCTTAATATATATGAAATGCGAAGTAGACCCATCGCATAACTTATTGTGTACATTAACTCAACAACTTAAAGTTGGGTCCCATTGGTTTTTTTTTTAATGATACTTTGTCATTGAAAAATTAAAATCCTAGAAGTCGAAACTCATTGTTAATTCATTCCATTTGTAATATTTTCTTGATGCTTTTAACCGATAATACTACTTCCAAGATAATAATTTATGAACTCTATTTGTTGTTGTCGTTGTTTTTTTTTTTTTTATAATTTTTTTATATGAAAAAAATTGCCTGAAATGAAAGAAAAAACAAATTAATTAATTGGGTCATTGATGAAATTGCAGGCACGGTTGATTTTCAATGTGGCAAGGGGTCAACATCACCACCGCCACCGCCACCACCTCCTGTTGTTCCACCCCCTCTAAATTCGTCTAACCGTACTCCCTTCTCATTGGCATTAACCACCGCATATTTTTTTGTTTAATTTCCAAATATATAAAAAGAACCAAAAGCATAATCTTGGTGCAGTTGGAGAAAATTAAGCCCATTAAACAGCATTTTCTTGTTTTTTAATTGATTTACAGCTTGTGCTCTCGTTTGGTGCGGCGATGGAACTTGCGTAACCAATGGAACTGGATACACATGCGAATGTAATGAAGGCTCCCAGAATTTGATGAATTTAAAAGGCGTAGCTTGTTTTAAGCAATGTAAGCTAATTACTTCTTCTTTTCATGTATATTATTTAGATTACTGTTACATCTACAAAAAAAATTATATAAATTAACATAATTTCATATGATCTCTTTATTTATACATATATGATATCGTGTTTTAATTATGAGATATAATATTTTTAATTTTAGAGTGTGCAAGTATTGCGCATTTAAAAAAAAAAAAAAGAAAGTAAAATCCACATTTATTTTTTCAAAAGAAGTATCATATTGTGAAAGTTCTATACTTTAAAATTGTATATAACATTACTACTAAAATTGTATCTTATTGATTTATAAGATACATGTTAAATTGATGTTACAATATTTCCTTATGACAGGCTCCTTGGGAGCAGATTGTAATAGTCTTGGGTTTGGCCCAGCACCCACTCCTTCTACCTCTCCAAGAAGTACTACGCCTACCGGCATAGGCGGGGGTAAATTTATCTAATCTTTTGCTGATCAAATTAATTAAAATTGAATTTTTTTAATATATTGCCACATATCTATTTCCATTAAAGATTTAAACAACGAAAACAATTTTTTTTTTCTTATATAAATAATTATGTAATGTATTTTCTGATAAATATTATTTAACGCCATTCTCATGACAACACATACTAAGATCATTCACAATAGTGCCCTAACTATTGTCTAATTAAAAGTGACATTTGAAGTATGGAATTTGAAGTATGGAAATTTTGTGTATTTTTTTTAAAAAAAATAGATAAATTTGGAATTCACTTAAGAAATTATTTTTTAATAATAGTCTCTATTTTTTTTTTCAAAGCTTAGGAACTGCACCCTCCGGCTCGATCTGTATATACCATTATCCAAACAAGTATATATATTACACATTAAATATTAAGACTGTTCTATCGAATTTCGGTCTGAGAACTCGATCCAGTATACTCAGACCGGAACCCAGGTTCCAAACCCGGCCAGAAATCAGGTTCCGGCCTGTGTTAGCCCAAGTCATGAGACTCGGGCTAGAATTCAGATGAATCCAAGTTTTTAAAAGCCCAAATTACGGGTAGAACTCGGTTTTTTAATATATAAAGGCCTACATGGTATCAATATTTTTTCATGAAAAAAAATATTGATGTAGCATACAAATTTCAAACACTATTTTTTTAATTTTATAAAATAAAATTGTTCCTACTCGATAGATTTTTTTTTTTTTCCAGTGTACTAGATTATTGATTTATTACATGAGTCTAATAGGTTAAGTTGTTCCTACTTGATTTATTACAGTGTACGTAATAGGTTGTTTTTCAAAAACATCATTAATACACGAAGGCTAAAAGATAATATAGAAGTATATGCCATCCCAGAAAATTCTTATAAAATCTGAATAAAATAGTAGTTGCCTTTGTTCTTTAATCAAATCCAAATCTTAATAACCTCTTTTAGAAACTGTCGTGGGCCGGGGTTCTTTTACAACATTATTAAAAAATATTTATTTAGTTATTAAGTAAAAAAAAAAAAAAAAGATAATGGACCCATTACTGTAGAGATATTCCACAATATTTTCCTTTATTTTATTTTTTATTTAAAAAAAAAAAACCGGATTCATCAGAGTTCTAAACCCGTGTTTATCCGGATTTTTCTATGCGGGCCGATACGGCCCAGATATGTTCCAGTGTGTTTTGGAAGAAATATAGAATACCAATATTATACAAATCTGTATGAGTTGTCCCAATCGAAAAATTGATATACAATGATCATTGAAAGCATGCAAGAATATCACCTGCTATATATATACGTACCTACATGATATCTATAATAGTCAAACATTAACCTTTAATTGATCTTTCGAGAAAGACTACGTACGTTGTACCAAATATTCAGTTTTCCCCCCTCTAGACTTGGTTGTTTATATCAAACTGTTTTTTTTTTATTTAAAATTTAATCGTACGTATTAGTTTCATTGTGCTAAAAATAGGCTACATACAACTTAAGTTATTTATTAGTTTATTTATAGAAGAGAAATTATGATATTAATTGATGTGTGAAGATACGTTTGCTGCGACAGGATCTAGTGAAGCACCATTAATTTGCTTGAGGAGTCTCCAGGCACTAACCACAATAATGTTGGCCTTCATCTATCTACCTTGGCCGAGTACTTAAGCGGGGAGCAAAGGAGGTGATCAAGACCTTGAACACAATGATCATATTGATTCATGATAAGAATAATTATCTTATTTAATTTCCTTATACGCCTATATATATATACTAGGTGGAAGCAACGTGTAAAGCACGTTTACGTAGTTTCAATTTTTATTTTTTAAGAATTGTTTTTAGATTTGTTTAGTTGACATTTCACCCAAGTCGCCTTAGTGCCCTTGCACGCTACCTAGTTAAATGAAATAAATTTTTATAAAAATAAATTTTTTAAAATAAAAATATTAAAAAATAATTGAATATTTATTAATACTGGAATAGCTTAAAAAATAGCAAATCAATTCATTTTAGTATGCTGTGCAAGTTGATTTGTAAACATATTATGTTGCAGTTATTTGTTCATCTTCAAGTATATTTTTACTACAAGAAAGAGAAAAAGCTCAAAATGAGCACTATTTGAATAGCAAAACAGAACTCTTCCCAAATATAAAAATTTTAAAATGAGCATTTTTTTTTTTTTGGTTCACCATAAAGCTGTTAAAGCCACTCCAAATTATTAAATTCAGTATTCACATGAGGTTTAAACTTAAAGGAGCTCCTCTTCTTATGGCTTAACTTTCTCTCAATGTGTTGGTATTTTCTTGAACAAATATCCACCTTTGAACATCAAACCATCAAGAATCTTGAAAAGTTTCAAATTAATATTCGCTTTAAATATGAAGAGTTGTCTATTTATATATGGACAAGACAACATAGTTTCTAATCGAATTTTAGCAAACGATAATTAAAAAATAGGGTTCAGTTGAAAATCAAAACACCATTATATCATGCTACTTTCTTTAAGCCCGTGTGTGGTACAAAATAATACTTTTCAAAGTAAAATTGATTAGGTGAAGGAAAAATGACTTCAAAGTCATTACTGTATACACAATTATGATCAAATATTCACAATTGAACTAGGACAATCATCTCCTCACATATGTTCTATTAAAATGAAATGATATGAATTTTCAAGAAAGTAATTTCTCAATACTTACCCTCTTGCGGCCTTGCCCCCCACAGCTGGCCGCAATTATTTGTGCAGTTTCGAGAGCTCGTTATAAGTGAGAAGAGTATATAATAGAGATGCTAGACTCCTTGGATAGTCTGTCAGCCACATTTAAGAGAAAAAAGATCAAGTTTTAAGGTTAAAGTAGAATAGAGAACCTTCCACAAGGCTCATAACCATATTGGTTTTTGAAGTGAAACCGAGACACATAAAATCTATAGGTGAAAACTTACAGCAGCTGCTTGTTGTCTTCCAGCATCATTTAGTTCAATATCCAAGTGAAGCAAACACCCTGTATATATTAATGAGAAAACCATATAACAATCATAGGGTAATGAAAGGGCATTTATAGGATTCTGATCTATGCCCTATATAATTGCCATTTGAATTTGTAAAGTTTTGTAAATAAAACACAAAATTGATCTTGAAATATGAAAAAACGCAACTCTTACAAAACATAGACAATAATAGATTTGTATTTTTTTTTAATAAAAAACAGCACATACCGATGCTCATACAAATGGAAAATAAACCAATTAATAGGCGCCTTTTCAAAACTCAACCAAACCAATTTTTTACACCTTGAAATTCGAAAAAAGAAGAAAGAATGGGCCTGAATACGAAGCTGCAAAAGACCAAAACTTTAATGTTAAAGCTAAAAAACAACAAAGATATAGAAGAAAAACATCTTCTAATCAAAGATTTTAAATGTGGGTTGGATCGGACCTAGAATTGACCTTGGCACACAGAGAGGCAGGCACACGAACAACCAACTTACAGATGTTAAAGCTTTTTGGGTATATGGATGGCATAACTATAAATAATTTATAAGTGTGATTTACCAATGAGGAACGAGGAATATTTAAAGAAAACCAAAGAACATGCCGAAAGAGACGATTAGATTGCCAAGAACATAAGCCAATGTCGGCCCGTTAAATGCCAAGATTTGCCTGAGATTCTCATTCCTATCAGTCCGTTTATTAAATTGCTGGAATACAGATGGACGGACTTAAATTGCTATTTAAGTCCTGTAATTGATCCTAACGTTTGTTTTCCGATCAAAAAATTTATTAGGGCATTTGTTTTCGTTTATTTTAACATTTGTTTTTCATTTACTGCACTTGTTAACGGAAGAACTTAACAGACTAATAAAGTTTAATACTTTTCGTTAAATCAACACTGTTTTTCTGTTAAAACAAGAATTTCTTTTATATAGGCTCTTTATATATATAGATATATATTATATACACACTTTTATTTTGGCAATATCAATTATAACAACATGCATGAATTCTAGCGCCGGCCACTAGCTAGCTAGCCAGACGGTTCTTATATATAATATATTTAAACAAATTAAAACATTATAAATCTTTCTAGCTCATGAACTTCTTTGTCTCTTTGGAGGATGTTTTCCAATCTCATCATGTGCTTCTCGACCAAAAAGTTATAAAGTACTGGAGTACGTTTATATGTATGTTAATTGGTCAGTACATGAACTTTCTTATTATAATCTTTATCGTCAGATCAAAATTATCATTAAAAAGGCCGGGTGCCGGCCCGTAAAAATGTTGCAGATCATAATCTAAAAATGATATAAAAATCCCAAGATGATCATATAAATTAAACAATAGGTAAAATTTCTAATTAAAAATTCTTAAAACTAAAAATCATCAAAAGGGTGATATCTATAACGGTAAAATTTGACAAATTAAGAGATATTTTAAGTGAGAAAATTACAAATTTAAGGATTATAATAATGATAATTAAAATTAATAATCAGAATAAATAAAGCTGAGAGAATAATATTATTATAATAAATTAAACCAATTGATTGGATTATGTAGTACTCAAGCTGAAGATATTAATTGGGACTACTCATGATGATCTACTGATCATCTTTAAGTACTCGATCGGTCAAAGGGACAGTACTAATTTTAGGTTCACGGATCACAGTACTACTGTTGTGTTAATAAACCAAGGTTAATGGAGTTTGGCAGGCATGCATGTATGAATCCGACAAGGAAAAGATATATATATATATACACAAAAAACTGTGACCAAAAGTACACGAGGAATGGTAAGCTGTTGAATCATATTGCAGCATATATGATATCAGATATCATGTGTCTTGCTTTACCTAGGATAAGTCATGTGCGCGAGGAAGATTATTAATTTCTGATCTGTTATCAATATGGGAGCATGCAGTTTTTAAATGTCTTGGGCCTGCTTTTCTTTTGTTCTTTCTATTGTCTCAATTAATTGATCTGTTTCCTTTAGTTCTGATAATATTATTCTTGATCATCTGTATATCATGGCCGTATATATAGCTAGTCATGATTTTATTATATATATATAAATAATATCTTGAAGGGCCACAATATTTAATTAATTTCTTGTTCAGGGATTAATCTAATTTGTTTTCTCCTTATCACGTATATCGAAATGGAATGAGTCCAATTAAAGCATCCATCTCAATGTCTCATCAAATCAAAGTACGTAGCTAGTCGATCGAAGTACACGATTCCACTAATTAATTTTTACTTTTTCTTGATCAAGAAAATTAAGTTTTATACTAAACCATTATATATAGACTTATATTATTGAAATAAATATATAGCGGCCTTTTAAAGGGCTGATTGTAGCTTTTTGCCTTTCATGATTACAAAAGGCCGGTACGTACTTACTGACTCATGATGATATATATGTATGTATATATGTCGCATTATATAAATAATATTTAGGAAAAAGAGCTGGCAAAGAAATAATTAGAAGAGAAAGTTGAAGAGCAGCATGAGCACTCAATATTGTCGTTGTGTTGCTTCCCAGGCCAACTAGAGGACAAGGCATGCATGCATGATATGTCGCTAAATTAGATTTTATAAACTGCCCTTTAATCAAAGCTGTACAGAACGGCCGCTTGCTTTACAATTATTGTTCTTTCTCTCGTCTTCTTCCATAGTTCCAAGAATACTCCTTTCATCCGTGCGAACTGCAATTGATGAGATTATCTATATATATAGTGTGTGTGTGTGTCATGTTTATAAAAAGGTGAACCTCGGAAGGAAAACAAACGGATTATTAGGTTCAAATATATATGCTACAGCTGTAACTTCGTAAATTTGAAAATGGGAGTTAATTTTACTGTAATTCATTTATATTTTATTTGCATTTGCCAAATTTAATGTAGAGAATTATTAGATTCAAATATGCAAACTCCTTTTTACAAATATAAATACATAATCCAATGAAAATGCTCTAAATATATAGTGAGACTGTACTGCAAGTTGTACTATATATAATATGAATTGAATATATATATATATGTATATATAGAATAATGATACACTTGCATTCCTTTTATCATTCTTCTACCACTTTTTTTATTTTCTTATTTTTTGTACTTTGTATAAAATTTATTTACGTTGGACATGAAATGCAGGCGGGTTCAGTACTGCCACACACACACACACACACACACACACATATATATATATATATATATATCATACATTTATATGCAAAATTAAATTAATTATTGCACTATATATATAAATGACGCCATTAACGAGAATGAAAAGTTAATATAATATAGATGCTTAATTTTAAAGCAATTGCCTTTCATTCTACCAAATTCACTATATATATAGTAACTTTGTCTCTGATCTCAAAATCTGAAGGCTTTTACTATTTAATTCAAAAAGTGTTATAGACGCAGATATCTCATAAAAATAAATTTATAAATTTATAAATTGTAATAATTTTATATAATATTTTAGATCTATTTTATTATTAAAATAATATTATAACCTATCATATTACATCAAGTCACATTATCAATTCGTCAATTTACGTAGATATCAAAAGCTTTTCTTAATTAATAATGGTTCCTTTATAAAGTTCTTTATTTAAAAAATTCAATGCCAACCCTTAGGCGTTGTTTGTATATTGATCAACGAGAAATCTATTAGTATTGGTTAAATGATTTGTAAACAGTAATAAAATGATTTAAGTTAAGATGTTTTATTGATTTTTGAAAAATGGGAGAGATAAAGTTAGTAGTTAAAAATATTATAAAATATTGTTAAAATTAAAATATATTTTGTATTTGAGTAATATTTTAATAATAAATAAGATTTAATGAGATTAGTGGATATGAATTGGCTTTTTTTTCACATGTATATAAGATGAGATAAGATAAAATAAATTGAGATTAAAATTAAAAATTAAATAAAATATTATTATAAAATATTTTTTAATATTATTTATATCTTGAGATTTAAAAAAATTGAATTATTTATTTCATTTTATATAAAAGTTTTAGAAAATATATAATAGTTAAATAAGAAGAAATGGAATTATTGTACTATCTTAGGTTCCGATACCCAAAAAACATTCAATCCCAAGGCTTCTTTAAATTTGTACAGTACCTAGAGACAAAAAAAAAAAAGAAAAAAAAAAAAAAGAAAAAAAAAAAATTATATATTGTCTTTCCCATATTCCCCCTTGAAGAATTCAAGTAACGGCCGGCCGATTGAAACCCACTTTCCCTAGTCCATTTATTCTACTACTTATTATTTATATGCTAAATATTTTATAAAAGAAAAAATTAATATATATATATATATATATAATGTGTGGTACGTGAGTTTATATTTAGAATTTCTCATCGATGAATATTGGACTTCGGAATTAGAAGAAGAATTATTATTTTTGGGAAATGAAGAAATATTTTTCAGTAAGAAATATTTCCCAAAAAAAAAATTTTGGATCTTAACGAATAACGATGATCGATTGGCTTTTTTCAAAGAGTAGGGCTTATTCACTCATATTTAACTAACAATATAACAAACAATTAAAGAGTGAAATTGGCCCATTACTATTTTGGAAATTATAATTTCTAGAAAAATTATAATAATTTGATTGCATGCACTCCCAAACTACCACTAATTCTTTTGCGACATGATTATATACATCCAAACCACCAAGCTAGGGTAATTTCTATTTAGCTTCTTAATTTGAAATATTATAATTTGTAATTTATCAAATCCATAAAAAAAGGGGTCAATCCTAAATTGTATCTAAATGGAGGGGTTGCTTTTGCTCTAGAGATCATAATACAAAACAAGTGGTATATGAGATACCAAATATATATAATTAATTTTCCATGTTTCAATTATGAAAAGTTCATCGGTTATGTGATAATTCTTTTATCTTCCAAAAATAAAAATACTATACAAAAAATAGATTTTTGTGATCATTTAGTTGTGATCAAATGACTATTTACAATTAAAATTAATTGTAAATAATTATTAGGCACAATTAAATGACCACAAAAATCTATTTTTTTTTTGTAATGAAAGTAGTCTACCTGCAGTTGACTAGTTCATCTGTTAATTGTTAGTTTAGGGTTAGTACTATTCTATCGTTTGACAACTACAAAAAACAAAGGAAAATGTGTACGTAGTGGTGAAAACTGAAGAAGATTAATATGTATGATGTGTTATACAGTACTAACTTAATACTAAGATATCGAGAGGATGATTAAGAAAAATGGCCCCCCACCGAGAAATTTTATCGTCTTAATATGATTTTTTGAAAAATTTTATCGTCTTAATATGATCTTTCCTTTTCTTGAAACTTCAATGTACGTAATTTAGAGCATTGATATTAAATTAGTCGAATGCCTTTTTATCTTTAAATTTAACAAATATCATTCACATTTGTTTTATATTGAATTGGCCAAACTTTTTTCATTCTAATATGAACTACAGTAAATTTGTTCTTCTTTTCAAATATAAAAAGTACTGTAGCAAGTATAAATGAATTTTTTAATTGTATTTTATTTCAATAATTACTGAAATTTTACCAATATTTATGATTCTATATACATATAAGATTATTATATTATAGATTGTTAGATTGTGAAAATAAAAATGAATATGATTGTTGGAGGTTATTGAAGATTATGGAAATAAAATAAAAAAGTAATTAAAAAAATAAAAAATAAAAAATAAAAATTTTAAGTATTGAGTGATTAACTAAAACTTAAAAATTACGTATTCTTTAGAATAGATTAAAATGACCCATCCAAATACCAATGCTAATTGCTATGCAACTGATGAAGAATAAACACATGTTATATCGTTTAAGGATTCGTTTGTATTCGAAAGTGAGCTCAACTCATCTCAACTCATCTTCATTTTATTATTATATTTTTATAATTTTTTATATAAAACGCAAATTTCTATACACATTTTTCAAATCCCAATACACATTTTTTAAATCCCAACACACCTTTTTCAAATCTCAAAATAATAATAATATTAAAAAATAAATTAAATTTATCTCAACTCATCTCATCTCCGAATCCGAACGAGGCCTGCATGCCTCTCGAGAAAAATGATCATGCACTGGATTCACTTTTGGAAAAGGAACTTACGATTTGATTAGCTTTTCGATATATGGATAATGCCATTCTTCCGGCCTCTTAAGGATTGCGATTTGGGATTTCGATTTGCATTTTATTTTTATTTTTATTTTTATTTTATAATTAAGTAAGTATTTTTAAATAATATTATAATTTTTTTATATTTTAAAAAAATATTTTAAGGTATTAAAAAATCATGTAAAAAATTCAAAGTAAAAAAAATAAAAAATAAAAACTAAAATAAAAATTTTCAAATAAAAATTTCAAATAGGGACAAATTAATAACAATTTTTTTGTATATATTATATTATATTATATTATATATATAAGTTATTAAAATCCACGTGGAACAGGATTATATTCTCTGAGTTTTTCAGAGAAAAAAAAATCATAGTATTGTTTTTAAAATCTTCAAATAATCACTTTTATATTGATCATGAGATGACAAAATTTGAATATTGACTTAAAAATAATCATTGATATTTCAGGAAAGAAATTCCTGAAAGAAATTCTTATGTATATAGAGCTCTAGCGAAATCTAAAGAATCCCATCATCAAATAAAAATTTAGTTTAATTTGATTCTTGATCATCTAAATAAAGAAATAATATTTACAGTAGTCTAGTATAAAAGTATCAGATATTGTTTTTTTTTAATGAATAAATGCAATATAAATAAAAATAATAAATTTTTAATAATGAATCATACTATATTTTTTAAAACTTATATAATAATTTTATATTTCACAACTATATCTAACATTATTAATCATATAATAACATCATTTCTTGATTTTTTGTTTACCGGTTCGTTATGCATCTAGATCATGTGTCTCCCATATGGGGGATCGGTTTCCACGCGTTCGTTCGCGGCTACAAGCAGTCATCGCGGTGTGATTGGTTGCGAGTATGAAAAATAAGTAAATCCAAAATGCATTAAGCTATTCACCATAAATCATGGCATTCTATATTCCGAGTCCAAAAGTTGATGATCTCTTTAAAAATAAAAAAAGAGCAATGATAAATGTAAACGTAGATTTATAAGCGGCATATAATTATTTTTAAAAAAAATATATATATAAAACTCACTTTAAAAAAATTAATTTTTTTAATAGTGGATCTTATTTTTTATCAAAATGATTATATGTTGCTTGCAACTTCACGAGAATATGAGTAAAAAACTCTATATCTTAAAAAATTTATACCAAATCATTTCATGCCTTATTGTCCATAAAAAATTTTAGTTCTATTATTCACAAAAAATATATTTATTTATTTATTTTTATCTTTTCATTTTTAATCAAATATGATCAAATTTTTTTGATAAATATGTAAATTTATATTTTTTAAAAGATAATTTTAAATAATTTAATAAAAATATTCTAAAGAAGAGATTAGGCGGTACCTTAAGTTTATAAATTACAAGTTATAATTTATAATTATAAGGCCGGGAGAGGGACCGAAATTTGGGTGTCGGATTTTCTTTTTTGTTTTAATAATTAATAGTCACTTGACCGTCAATTTTATGATATTTTCTTTTTATGACTGTAGCACGCCCATATAATATATATTCTAACTAGTCATTATTAATTATTACATGCCAGTCAAGCTATGGCACCGCCCATGTAATTATTTATACATATCCTAGCTAGTCATAAATTATAATGACCTAATGTTAAAAGGAATTTAATTTTAATAATTTTCAGAGTTTTCAATATACTTTATTTCCTCTTAGATTTCAAGTAATTTTCTGATCAATTATGTGAATGTTTTAAAATAAAGAGTGGCTTAATCACATATGGGGATGCTCATTAATCTCCTGCCCTTGTCTCATTACTTGGAAGCTTTGGACTAGATGGAGGGGCAGGTGGATTCCATTGATTCGGTTTGGCATTCCTTGATAATTTGGCTAAGATCTTTATCGGTTGAACACAAAAAAATGAGGAACCTTTCTAATATGGACGAAAACATTTTGGGGATGCTAGGTACTCCTGTTCAGCTAGTGCACAATCAAACTACTATTTTGTGACATAGAGTAAACCTAGTCAGGGGTATGTCAAACTCAATGTCAATGATAGTTGTCGAGGTAATATGAGATCCTGTGGTAGAGGCAAGGTAGGATCATCCGTGATTGTCTTGATAATTTTTTGGGAGGTTTTTCTTCTTATTTTGGATAAGGTACTAATAATAAAACTAAATAGAGTAAACCTAATCAGGGGTATGTCAAACTCAATGTCAATGATAATTGTCGAGGTAATTTGAGATCTTGTGGTGGAGGCATGGTTATCCATGATTGTCTTGGTAATTTTTTGGAAGGCTTTTCTTCTTATTTTAAATTAGGTACCGATAATAAAACTAAATCGAAAGAGGTGGTTTTGTATAAATTCTTAAGTTTTTTGTCTCTAAAAATAGAATGTGACTCTAAAGTAGAGGTGGATTGGATTATTGTTGGTAGCTGTTATGTGTGATATTTTTGAAAATTTTGGGAAGAGACTCTTAAAATTTTACGGGGTTAATTTTGTGATTTGATACCAATTTCGAAAAGCAATCAATCTATGAATTTTTTTGAATTTTTTGGCTCATAGAGGAGAAAAAGGTCTGTCAAGACGCTTTGGGGCGAAGGATTTGTTGCCAAGGCTATTAAGCGACATCATTCGACTAGACAAAATTGGTTTACTTCGTTTGCGTGTCTAATTTATTTGTTTGTTTTGTTGTTTTATTGTTTTGTTTTGCAGGTTTATTCTGGATTAGGCTTGTTTAGTTGTTTATTTGATTTTGTCATTTTTGGTTTTTATTTGTGTTGCTTTTGTTTTTCTGATGCTTGGGACAATCCTTTTTTTGAATATTTGTAAATTTTAAGTATTCTGTTTGTTATCACGATTTTCTTCTATCATCAATAATAATTTTATTAATAAAATTAGAGTATGGATTATTATTGAACGTATGGTTTTGAATTTTTATTAGAAAAAAATCACATATGGGGATCCAACAGAGATCTGTGAGTAACAAATTTTTATTTTTTTCGCTTTATTAATGTATTTTTAAAATATATTTAAATATTTAAACAAAAATAAAAATATACAATATTATTAAAAGATACATACTTAATTATTAAATTAAAAATATACAGTCAGTTTTCATCTTTGAGTTTAGGAGTTTGTTTTTAGAGATAAGATAAGATAAAAATAAATAAAATAAAATATTATTATAAAATATTTTTTATTATTAATTATATTTTGAGATTTTAAAAAATTGTTTTAAAATTTAAAATTTAAAATTATTTATTTTATTTTATATATAAATTTTAAAAAATATAATAATAAATTTGAAATAAAATAAAATAAATTGTATAAACAAACACACCTTAGTTTGAGAAATACTATTTTATTCAAATTCGGGTGAAATGCATTTCTCTCGAATGGTTTTTTTTTTTGTTTAATTATTTTTTTACAGAATGATAATAATGATGAGATTTTTTTTTAAATTTTATAAAATTATTTAAAATCATAAAAAAAAAAGATTAAATATATAAAAAAAAATGCTCATTCGGGACAAATTCGGGAGATGTAGCACCACTCCCTTAGTTTACATTCTCTTTAGTAAATGGCGGTAGATTGCAGGCTAACTAGCTTCCGTACGTTTGGCATTGCATGTCAGGCTCAAACGTCTAGTCTCTGCATGTAATTCCCTGTGGTTTAATTAGTGGAGAGAAGCCAAACCCACTAAACCAAGGGGCGGTTTGCATCGGAAAGTGAGTTTTAATATTTATAATTCATTTTAATTAATTTTAATTTTATTATTTATAATTTATTTTATCTTCACTCTAATTTCAATATGCTCCCAATCTCGATTTTGGAGACCAGAGTACTTAAAAATTAATGCCTCATGTCTATTACTATTACAAAAATTATTGAGTGAAGCCACAGTCATGACACTCACTCTCACATGTCACTGTTTACATGAACAATAATATATCACTGTTCATGTAAACAGTAACATATGAGAGTGAGTGCTATGAGTATAGCTTCACTCTAACATCACTCTTATTTTAAAATTTTAAAAAATTGAATAATTCATTTTATTTTGTATAAAAATTTTAAAAAATTAAATAATAAGTTTAAAATAAAATGAAATAGTTTGAAAAAACAAAACAAACCTAAAACATTTCTCATTTTAATTTATAAATTTTGTGAAATTCTCATATTTAGATAATGTGATATCTCCTACTCTCCTCCATCACATGAGTATAAGCACTTTCATGCTTGATTAGTAGTACTTGATCATCTCATATAAATACCAAAAAAATAAAAAACTTTTGGATATATAAGTTTGAACCATACATGAGTACTCGAAGTGTAATGATCTAATTTGATATAAATAATATTATATACAGTTGTGAAATGTGCAAATATCATTCAATTATTTTGCAAAGGAGTATAGTTTACTATCAAAAATTAATTCTTTTCATATATGTCTTGTATTTATTCACATTTTTAAACATAATTATGCGATATTTATATACTCACAATTGTAAATATTATTTTTCATTCAATATTAATAGAGACATGTGTGCAAGGCTGGCTCAAAGGAGTAGCAACTTAGGCCACCACATAAAGCCCCCAACTTGAGGAGGTCCCCATAATATATATATATATATATATATATATATATAATTATTAATTAGCATAAAAGATAGGAAATATTTACCTTAAATAAAATCAATATTAAATGAGAAAATTTAGTTAAAAAAATAAGTAAATATAAAAGTTTTACTCAAGAAGATTTTATTTAAAATGTACAAAATTTTCAAAACTGAAATAAAAGTAATAAAATGATATATATTTTGATATTGATGACCTTATGTATGTTTAAAATTAAGTATTAAAATAATTATATTACTTAAAATAAAAATAAGTATTTAAGTTATAAAAAAGTATAATTTATTTAAAAAATAATAATTTCTATATCAAATTATTATAATATTTAAATATTAATATTATTTTTAAATTAAAATATTATGTACTTAATGATCATCCTAGACCAAGAGCTGTCCTCCTTGAGTGCATGCCCATACTACTGCTCAGTGCATGTCTTCTTCGACGAGTCTATTCAAACATCAATATATATTTAAAAGAATCGATCCCCGGCCTTGAGGATTTGGGAAATCTTGACGAAAATATAAGATCACTAGCATTAGGTTGGATATCTTAATATATAAAATTTTAAAAATATAAAATTTTTTATTTTTTAGCTCATCACTCAAAATATAAAATTTATATTAAATAGTTATCATATTCTTTATAATAATAAAATATTATTATTATTTATTTTTTATTTGTTATATTTATTATTTATATTTTATTTTCATAATCTTCAATAACTTCCAACAATCATATTTATAATTATTTTTTTAATAAGAATTTATTTAAATATTTTTTCATATTTTATAATTACACTAACCATATATATATATTAACAATTTAATTTAATACTTAAATAATTATTTTTCAATCAAATTCTGAAAAATATATTTTTGGATTTTTTGTTAAAAATTATATAGGGTTGAAAAAATATAAAATAATAGGATAAAAAAATAAATAGTACTTTTCATATGTAAAAAGTAAAATGAATTTATTATAACAAAAGTAAAATGAATTTACTACAACAAAAATTTAGTATGAAAAATCTTTGACTAATCTAATGTATGCTCATTTTAATTTATTTTTTTTTTAAATTTAAAAAAAGTAGTATTTGACTAATCCAATACCAATAATCTTACCATTCTCTTACCCTGTGAAAAGAGCTTAGGGCCTATCTCATGCACGCAGTTTAATTTACATGTATTAACTGCAAATATTGATTTCATACTGCTTAATTTCCTCTTAATTAATACACCAAATATTAATTAATTGATTAACGATTATCTTATCAGATGGGTCCAAAAGATGCACGACGTTTGAATACATATTATGATTTTAACATGTAGTTTAAATGGTTCGATTCAACAATTAATAACTAAAAAAAAAAAGAGTTTTTATGATCTTTTAATTACAATTAAATGATAATTTATAATTAATTTTAATTATAAATAATTATTTAACTAGAATTAAGTACATATGTACAGTAGCTTTTATTAGAATTAGAAAACTATTATTTTAATCATAAATAAATTATATATATAAAAGTAATTTTATAAAATAAATCACATAATTAGATGTAGTTTGTTAAATTATAAAATAGATTTAACAGATTATTTCAAATTATATCAATTTATAAAAAAAATTTTGATATAATTTTTTTTTTAATATTTATAGTACTTATATATATAATATGAGAATAAAAATGTCACCGTACCGCGTAGATCTATTTGTTTTCCTTTTACAGAAATGCTATTTCACCTAAAATAATTGACCGAATATTTCTCCCAAATTGATTTTTTTTTACTTAATTATTAATAAAGTATTTTTAAATAATATTATAATTTAAAAAAAGAATATATTTTGAAATACTAAAAAAAAAAAAAGAAAAAAAAGCATATTCGGTAAGAACTTGTGCTACATCTCTCGGGAGATGTAGCACGGCTCTTCTTTTATTGTCTTACTAGCTATCTAGTTAGTTGATGATTTCCACTCATGATCAGATCTTATCCCCTGACATTTTTAATTCCATAACTTTTGAATAATTTCGCCCTTAAAATTTAATAACGAAAAGCAATATATGTACTGTCAGCATCCAACATGATGAAGATCTAACAGAGTACGCATTTAAGGAACGAAAATGATGCCAGCCAATAAGGTGGAAACTCAAAGAATCTTGCTTTACAGCATGCAGTAAAATAATTGAAAACTAAAAGCAAAGTTAAAACAAAGTGGGATTTTCTAAATTTAGTAAGAAAAAAAAGTCGAAAAGTTAAAACAAAGTGGGATATTCCAAATTTAGATACGTCTACCACATTCAATATTTTAAACAAAAAGCTATAATTTCCTAGTTTCTAACTTTCTTTAACATAATGTTCTTCTAAATCAAAAATTTGGGAATTAGTGAATTAATCTGCGCATTAATCCCACACAAACCCTGATCATCAATATCAGACCACGTACATTAATTTTAGACATGAAACAGATATTCAAGGAAAATCTGATGAAGTTAATGGATCGAACAAAAGATATAATATTAATCAAGTAATTAAAATTGATCATATTCATGATCTCTCATCTCACATATTATCAACACACTATAAAAAAAATAACTACAAATAACCAATTAATTATAATTAAAATAACTATTTTTATTAGAAATAATTTTTTATAACATTCTTTCATATTTTTTATGATGAAATTTGACCTCATAAAATATCTATTTTCTTGCAGTGACATGCATATCAAGCCTACAGAATAAAAAGATGTGGATCCGATCATACTCTTTGAGGATTAATTCTAGTGTTTGAGTTTTGCCATTAGAACCAAATTATAGTCTATCTACATTAGAAAAGTTGTTTGCATCGATCTGATCATGAGCATATATATAATACAAATACCCATCATAATTATTTATGGATAGATGTGCCTGATCATCTTGGACAGTACTTGTAGCAGCAATTATATATACAAGTTAGAAGTTGTTTTTCAATATATAATTAGTTGATGTTTGATCATATTGTAGATTTCATAATACTCATGAATTTATTTAAATGAAACTATTTTTCAAAAAAAAAAAAAAAAAGATAACAGCCAAATTAGTGCCCTTGGTTAATGAGAATTTGTATCCTATATGCAGGGGCCGATGAAATCTTACAATCATATGGGAAGGTGAAAATTATGTTAATTATCTAGCTATATAGCCAAAATGAATTTACTAGCTAGCTAGTTAGTCATGATTTCCCCCGGCCTTTTATATATATATATATATATAGGAACAAAACAAATTAGCCTACCTTTTTTTTTTTCCTGTCTAAAAACCAAACAAAAAACATTGTAAATTGAAATTCTGCTGACTAACTAGCTAAGAGTACTACTGTATACTTGAAGACATGTCTACTATAATTTTACGCCGAAAATAGATAAACTGATGAGCATCATCATGTATAAACAAAAATGCTTCTGTACATGAAATTTTTCCAAGAAATAAGAATTATATTTTAACTAGCTAGGCATGCAGACATGATATAACGGCGCTCTAATTCTCCAAAAAAGAAAAAGAAAACATGATTGTGTTCAGACTTCGGATATATTTTTACCAGTCTCATCCAGTACGCAAACTTTTAGTACACATATTGTTACGTACAAAATACCACGACGTCCCGATCATGATCATCATCATCAGCTGGTATTTCATAATTAAAATATATTACTAGCTAGCCTGTGTGGAGATAATAAATCAACGTACGATATATTAAAGAACAATTATTTAAGAAATATCTAAGAATAAGAAACCTGAAATTTAAATTTGTCATATTTTAAAGGGGAAATTTTTCTCCACATGAGACATTTAACAACGCAGCAGCTTCAGTACCCCTAATTAATATATTGGTCATGAAGTGGGAATATTTACTGTACAGTAAATGAAAGTTCACCCCAAATCATTGCTTTCTGGTAAGCGACTGGGCAACCGTCTCTAACGACCGGACCTCCCCATGTTTGTACCACGTGAACTGCATATGCATGTAGGATGATGATATGATAAGCCATATAATGTGCGCAGCGCACGAGCAAATGTCCCATGTATGCGGGTCATCTCGTCATGGAAGGGGCCGGTAGCCCATGTCCCATGATCTATCATCTATGATGGTCATCATCCTACGTCATATGACCTACTGGCCTGTGGAATATCTCTCTCTCGATATATATATCTATAATATCTACATATATATGGGGATATGAGTAATATATATATATATATATATAAAATTACTCTAATCACACAATCATCATATAAAAATAATAATTTTATAAAATGATGTGGCTTGATTATATAATTTGTCAGAATGTAAAATTATAATTTTTAATATAATATAAATTTAATAGATCAAATAAAATTATACGAGATTATTTTTGTTTTAAAAATATAATAGTCCTCTATATATATATATGACTTGCGTACTGATATAATCTTGTCATGATTAATATTGGTGTGTGAGAGTGGCGTCCACACAAAAGAAGAAAGAGGGGAATCAAATCAATTAAACAAGATATGTCCAAGAAAATGCTTATATTTTCTAATTAACTTGTTGCCTTGAATAAAAAAGATAGAAATTGTAGGGGACAATGGTGGAAGGATATTGAATTATTCAAAGAACAAAATGACCCACTGTGCAGTGCTAGCTTTTAGTAACACCTCTAAAAATGTTTAAGTACGAAAGAATTGGTGGCTTTTGGGAGCCCACTGGAGTCACATAGGACAAAAGGAAACAAATCTAACCACAAAATACCAAAATAAACTTTATTACTTTTATTGGAAATGACCGAATATTCAAGTGAAAAAGCTTAGCAGCACTCAGTATTCATCCAATCTATTTTTTTTCCTTGAATTTTGTTGGCCTGGGGAGGGAAAGAATCATGCCCTTCATTTTCAACATTTCTCTTTCTCTCTCTAATATACATTCCTAAAATCTCTCTTTCCAATTGCTTCATGATGAGGGATCCAGAGGAAACTCCAAACAAGTTGCCAACCGTAGCTACTCCCCCAGCCATATAAATAGATTCAAGAGCTGGTTCACCAAATTTCGAAAGGGCAAGTTGGGAAGAAGACGATTTTGGTCAATTTACTTTAACTGAAGGTTGGCATTAATGTCCTATTATAGAGAGAGAGAGAGAGAGAGAGATAGAGAGAGAAAGTAAAGGTGGGTATTGTCCTATAGTTCAGAGAGATTAGGAGCAAGATGGGGGAGGGGGGTTGCTGATTTAGATGTTTTTCTACTTGAGGACAAGACAGAGGCACATGGAGAGAGGGAGGGACCTTCCCGTTAAGGGAATGGAATACCTTGGTTTTTGAGAGGTTGAGATGCCTTTCTTTGGTTCAGTTATATTGTTTGTAGAGGACAAGTTGGTCCTTTCAATCCCCTTTTTGTTCTTTCCCTTGTCCAATACAAAACACTTGCTTCCCCTTTCATTTCTTGTCCGGCCCCTTCTGTCAACACTCCCCAACACCACTCATCAACTCCTCTTCACAAACTATTCCTCCTCTCTCTCTCTCTCTCTCTCAACCTTTGTCATACTCCAAAGCCCATGATCACCCCCCAATTGCACACTCTTGCTCTCTTCCTATATAAACCCTCCACTTCCCCCATCATTGTTATCATCTCAGCTTCCAACTTTTATCCTTGCTTTCTCACAACCAAGGTCGATCCTTTCCATAGTTCCTAGCTAGCTCAGGACACACAAAAGTACAGCAAAATTTCCACTATGCCTTCAAGACTATCAGATGCCTTTAAAGCCCATCCTGTCCACCTGTGCCATAAACACCCTGACTTCACCTCACTCCAAGAGTTACCTGACTCCTACACATGGGGACAACTCGACGTCGACTCTTCTTCTTCTTCAGATGGTGACTCATTTAGCTCAGAGTCCGTGCCAATTGTCGATCTCTCTGACCCAAATGCTCTCAAACTAGTTGGCCATGCATGTCAAACTTGGGGTGTGTTCCAAGTTACAAACCATGGCATCTCTCAAAACCTTCTTGATGACATTGAGAACACAGGCAAAAACCTTTTCTCTCTACCTGTACAGCAAAAACTCAAAGCTGCTCGTTCCCCAAATGGTGTCTCTGGCTATGGCCTGGCTCGGATCTCTTCCTTTTTCCCAAAGCTCATGTGGTCTGAGGGATTTACCGTCGTGGGCTCGCCACTCGAACAATTCCGCCAACTTTGGCCGCAAGATTATGGCAAATTCTGGTACGGTTTTACATGCTCATGCACGTGTAAAAGCGCAATATTGTTGTTTGCTTTTTCATAGTCAATTTTTTGTTTTGGCTATGTGTGTGGGGAAAGTAAAGCTAAACATAAAACCCATTTCCTTTCCTTAATGCAATTAGCAAAGATTGCAATGATGGCTACGGACCCACAAAAAAGATTCGGAGCGAGAATATCAGGAAAACAAAATCCAAATTCTTACTGTTTTCCTAGTTTAATATCCATAATGTTTGCTTCTTTCCTAGCATATTCACAGTACTGTTCTCAATCTTCCTTAAAATGTATATATATATAAATTTTTTTTTTCCAGTGAGATAATTGAAGAATACGAGACAGAGATGAAAAAGCTCGCTGGGAGGCTGATGTGGCTAATGCTAGGCTCCTTGGGCATATCCAAGGAAGATATAAAATGGGCTGGCCCAAAAGGTGACTTGAAAGGGGCATCCGCAGCCTTGCAACTGAACTCCTATCCTGCTTGTCCGGACCCCGACCGAGCCATGGGTCTAGCCGCACACACCGACTCGACCCTTCTCACCATTCTCTACCAAAACAACACCAGTGGCCTTCAGGTTCACCGGGAGGGAACAGGGTGGGTCACGGTTCCACCACTTCCGGGTGCACTTGTGGTCAACGTGGGCGACCTCCTCCACATTTTATCAAACGGCTCGTACCCAAGTGTCCTCCACCGCGCCGTTGTTAACCGCACCCGTTATCGTCTCTCGGTTGCATATCTCTATGGGCCACCAGGCAGTGTCCAAATCTCGCCACTATCAAAGCTGCTCGGACCCAGTCGCCCCCCACTCTATCGCCCAGTCACTTGGGCCGAGTACCTTGGCACCAAGGCTAAGCATTTCAACAAGGCACTTTCCTCTGTCCGCCTTTGCGCTCCTCTTAGTGGATTGGTTGATGTAAATGATCATAACAGAGTACAAGTTGGCTAGCTAGCTACTTACCTTCCATTAATGTTAATTTTCATGATTTTTTTTTTTTTTTTGAGAATTTTATCCATTAATTATTTTGGCCTACCATTTCATGTTTTGTCTGTTGTTTTTTGTTTGGCCATGTTATCATTTCTTTGAGGATTGTGGGGTTAACAAAAGGAAAAGGAAAAGGAAAAGGAAAGTGGAGGATCGCGCGATAATTAGGTCAATTGGCATTGACAAAAAAAAAAAAAAAAAAAAGAAAGACCCATAAAGGATAATTAAGTTTATACCAAATTGCATATACTGGGGATGCAAACAAAAGAACGTTTGGTACTTACTATCTTTTGTCTTTGTGTTGAAAGAGATAGAGGGAAGTTGCCAGACTTGAATATTCAAATAAAGGACACAAGCCGACGTGGTTTGCCCTGGAACTCATTCATGAAGGACAATCCCCCTCCCCCCTTTCCAATGGTTGAATCATTGAGACGAAAATTGTACCTACTCATGATCATGCATATATAACTATTATATATTAATACTGAAGAAAACGAAACAAATTCACCGGCCAATTTTTATTTTATTCGTCGACCCTCATGATGATAAAAAAAAACTAGAATATGTAAGGCCATATTTGTTATCCGAAGAATACGATCGAATAACACTATGTTCGAGATAGAACGGCCAACGGACATTTATATCGATGAAAGAAGTTTTGGAGAATTACTTATCCGAATGGGAAAAAAAAAGGTGTGAGAATATTGAGGAAAACGATATTATAATAATAAATAATACCAAAACAACTAATAAATCATGACTGTAATTAATTAATTAGGTTATATATTCGAGATAACAAATCACATTACAACAAATAAGATTTTTTACTGCATTTTATTTAGCTGTGAGTTAAATTTTGTCATAAATAGTAGTATTTGCTGCGTTTTTTCGTCGTAAATAGTAGCATTGCGACGAGAAATTAGGCATTTGTTGCGATAAATTATACTTATTGTCACGCCCAAATTGTCGCAGTTAACTCGCGATTTTCAAAACGCGACAAATGATTTTTTACCACGATTTTGAAGTTTTTGTAGCGATTTTGAGACTCTTTGGGACGATTTTGAAATTTTTTATGGCGACTTATTAAACGCTGCAAAAAGCCTTATGTGTTGTAGTGCCATTCAAGCTAACTAGCTAGATTCAAACAAGCTATCTCATGTGAAGTAGTTGAGATTGATTTTTGTATGCTTAATATTCATCTATTTTTATATTAATGTTACAGATTTAACAAACTGCACCAAGATCTAGATCAGCATGTTAATTTGTGCATCAAAATTTTTGAGAATTTTTAAAAGATGTTCGGAAACATGTATATATATATATAATGATTGAGAAGTTGTTTATTTTGTCTTTATAAAAAGTGATATATAGCTAAGCTTCAGTACTTATACTAGTATTAAAATATTTGTTTATAATAGTGAATTTTTTATATTTTTAAAAGAAGAAAACATGTTGATCATCGTCAAACACATTCAAATAATGTTTCCCAAACACGACGACTTAAAAAAAATGGTTTATAAGTTAACCAATACGATATGAGGCTATGATTGATCATCGTGTGATTTGATTTTTCCAATGTGGATTTCGGCGTCATTGTAAAGACACAAGTGTCAGTCATTTCAAATATGCCTTTTTTTTTTTTTTTTTTTGAAAATCATGTCCTCATGTGGAAAGCAGCTAGCTAGCTGAAGATGATGTTGCCTCTGCAACCACGTGCACGGCCTTGACAATATTAGCTGGCCTAACACTCACACTCAGAGCTACACTCCTTCCTTTCTTTATCATGGCCGAGAGAAGGCATTTTTTACCTTTACCACCTTCCTTTTTTTCTTTTGTCTCCCCTCATCTTACCCTTTCTACTTTCAAATTTCTCATATTTGGTAACAGCTTTAAGCTATCAAAGCCAAAAACACTTCCTTTTCCTGTCTCACAATCAGTAGTACTATTAGTACTACTACTGCATGCCATTTATGCATCAAGGTGAATGTCCATTAATTCATGAATACTACTGCCCCAGATCGATGAGAAGTTCCATATAAAATAACTTGTGGATAAACATGACATGATGATGATCTGTTTTTTTGGGTAAAGACAGATATTAATTAATTAATAAGCACAGCCGAATATATCCATCCGAATATGAGAGCCACAATAAATAAAAAAATTAAAAAAAAAATAACTGAGAGATTCGTAATTGCATGGTGATTAGTATGAATGCAACGTGTGTGATATCTTCCTATATAATCTGTGGGTTCTCAAAGATATGAAATTTGACCTATATATGATTTACACACTGGATTTGATTTCCAAAATGGATGGATGGATGGATGGATGGATGGATGCTTCTTACCATTTCCATATTGGCCCCATCATGGACATGACTGGAGTACAACAAAATCAATGTATTATTAAAAAGCCTTAAAGCTCCTTGTTTTTGTGGTATGTTTCTCTTAGAATAATTGTGGTCTTGACAATTATTAGTAGCATAGACTTCAGAATATAGCAGCCACAACCTAAGTTTCGGCTGTTATCTTGTGACTTGTGAGATGCAGAGGCTGTCTTGCTAAATCTTGATGCCATGTTCCAATATCTGCCAAAGTTTGCAGCTCCAAATCTCGATCGATGATTGAATCGACTGATATTTATCATTTTATAACTGTTAGCTAATAATGCAATCATGATATACTTCACTGTGCATTATTTTCATAATCTCTAGGTAGCATTATATTGATTGTTGAGGCATGTTTGTCAAATATCAGAATCAATAATTAGCTCCTTTAATTCAGGGAATATCATAATCACTCTCAATCAAATCATATAAAAAGCTGGGTTGAAGTATGATTTTATGAATAAGATGTTTAACACGAACTAATCTGATGATGATTATAATCTCATCTCCACATTTCACAATCACTTTGACACCAACTCCAACGACTTAATTTAAAAGTGAACGTGTTTTTAGAATGGGGACATTTTTTTGTGTGTCTAATCCCACTTTAGCAAGTCTGTTGGGGCCCGTTTGGATATAGAGGTGCATATATCTCATTTCAACTAACAATCTTATTATTATTTATAAATCATCTCAATTCATCTCATCATATCTCACTATCCAAATTTAGACCCAAAGATCATCTAACTACGTGGTTTCTCTTTTCACTTCAGATCGAGAATCATATATATATGTATATATAATGGCCCTACATCAGTGTAATAACTACTGAATACCCAAAATATCGAAACAGTGGATTAATTCTATG
This sequence comes from Platycarya longipes, assembly GCA_036559045.1. Lineage (NCBI taxonomy): Eukaryota > Viridiplantae > Streptophyta > Magnoliopsida > Fagales > Juglandaceae > Platycarya > Platycarya longipes. The sequence continues at coordinate 50,308,593 of CM071789.1, forward strand.
GGTCAATGTCTTTTCAAATGATTCAAGTACCTAGCTATTACCCAACTTTAACTTAATTCATCACTCAAGTCTCCATCAAAAGGATTCATATATCGATCCTCTCATATTATTTTACATTATTTCAAATGAAGAAATATATAGTACTAGTCCAAATTAAGTACGTAGTTCCTTTCAAGAACATTCATTTTTGAAATGCATGCCCTGGTTTTTCTGACATTGATAGCATGACGTGCTTGATAATTAACCTCAAGCTATCATATATATATATATATATATATATCCTTGATGCAGTGACTCTTTAACTAATTAAAAAGAAAGGGCAAGAGGATATATATATATATATATATATATATACTTGCATGGACTTTAAAAGCTTTAACTTTTTTGCTTCTTCCGTGGAAATATCTATGCCAAATCTTTGCATTAAATTGCCTTTCTTATCGTGTATGTGACTTGATGCAAATTCTTGACCATAGTACTAAATTATCAGTATAAGCTGGCCCAATGATAACGACATCAAGCTAGATAGCTGAATCAAGTTAATCAACTCCATCCTATTATATCATTGCTGTTAAAAAATAATGGTTAGAAGATTGCTCTACCTGGCTTCTGACTGGCCTTTTGATTGTCCTTCACGCCCTTTCCCTTTTTTCTACGTTCTTTGACGAAACCTCCAGCACAGAAAGACTTCATGTGCATTGAATGATTAGGGATATCGCAAGTTGCTTATAACAAACCAAAAAGTACGTCGTATTCCTGTTGATGTAAGCCATCTTTCAGTACTAGTACTAACTAACGCCTTTTGATTTCTGAAGTGACTGAAACTAACATTCATCTGAACTTTATTAACATCTATTTCTTGACTTTCACGCTTAACTCTAAATGTCCACAGTCCACGCTTCTAGCAGTAACTAATTTGGGGATCTAATATCTAAACCAAAGGTTTGAAACGTTTAGCGAGTCTGATCATGATATATGCATGGCCGGCGGGACATCAATGATCAATATATGACAAGAATGCGAAAGCTGTCAACCAACAAAATGGGGTAAGCAAAATGGGATCGAAAATTACGCCTCATACAGTACTGTATATGTACATGAAGGAGTACTTTAAGATCAGGAATGCAGTACCAAAATTAAAATGAAGATGAAGAGTATGATTAATGCATGTAGCAGTACCGTGGGATTGAATGCAAGTGATCCATCATATATACGTAGAAACACTACAAGAAAAACAGGCTTTTGAGATTAGTTATATATTACGAACATGACTATTTGGGATAAAAACAGTACTGTTTTTGTCTCAAATAGTCATGTTCATAACATAAAACTAGTCTCAAAAGCTTGTTTTTATTGTAGTGAAATATCGAGAAAATTAGAAGTTTATGCATAAATAATGGCTTTATAACTAGCCTAATTTTGAAGCTCTTTCTCCTCCAATCGGGAATTCACGAGCTACGATATAAAAAAGATGAATATTTATGATAAATTATTTGTGACAAAAATGATTATTTACAATAAAAATAAATTTATTTTAACTAAGAATAATTATTTTGACAGAAAATAATTAATCATGGATAAACAATTTTTTTATAGTGCTAGTAATTGTGATAGCATGAAAACAATCGCACAGCAAGAAACGATTGTGCATCATCCATGTATAAGAGCTACCTCATGACACAAAGAAAAATAAAAGAAGACCGGAATTGGAAACATAGAGAAAAAATGATAGACTTACTATTTTTCTGTCATCATTTAACTATTCCTTTTATTATCTTAATTTTTTTAAATTTAATTATTAAGGGAATGATTATTAGTAAAATTGTATATTTTTAATTTTTTTTTCTTAATCATGATTGAGGAAGTTTTAAAAAAATACTTCAAAAAATAATAAAAAAATAAAAAAAAATTCTAATACACTAAAAGTAATAAAATGATAGTAAGAGAGTCGCAAGTATATCATCATCTCATATAGGGTACATACTAGTACTGAAGGGAGAGCTATGGTCAACAAGATTTGTTTACTGAAATTATCATTTCGTTTGGATTGAGAAATTATTTTAATTAATTTATCTCTTTTTATCATTATAATTTTTTTAAAATTTTTATATAAAATACAAAAAAATAATTTCATATTTTCAAATCCCAATTCAAAATTTTTAAATATCAAAACAATAATAATATTAAAAAATAATATTTTAATAATATTTTATTCAACTTTTAACTTTTATCTAAAATCATTTCATTTCACTTAATTATTTAAATAGAGCCTAATATGTTTGGATACTGAGCTGAATTGAGATGAGTTGAATAGTGAGTTAAGATAATAAAATGAGTTTTGTGAAGCCTACCCAAGATGAACTTATATATGTTTGAATATTAAGATGAGTTTAAGGCCCTGTTTGGATTCAGAGTTGAGATGAGATGAGATGAGATGAGTTGATATGAATTTTGAAAGTTGAATAAAATACTATTATTATTGTTTTGAGATTTGAAAAAGTTAAATTAGAATTTGAAAAAATTGTATTGAGATTTAAAAAAATTGTATTGATATTTATATTTTGTATGAAAATTTAAAAAAATATAATAATGAGTTTGAGATGAGTTGAGACGAGCTTAACTCGTCTTTAAATCCAAACGAGACCTAAATATATTTATAAAAAGTTAAACAAAGTTGTGAATTACATGTATAACGAGGTATTGAATTAAAAATATAGTGTGTGCCACATATAAAAAGGTTTTGATGTGAGCTGTGACATTTTAATAATTTAAAATTTATGTATTTAAATGTTGGAATACTTTTAAAACATAACTCAATTGATATATATCAGCTGAGCTTATTTAAGAATCCAAGCAAAACTAGCTTACCTACAGGCCTAGCGGCTAGAAAGAAGATTATAAATGTTTCAGCATAAAAGTAGATTTATAAATTGAAATATTTCAATGCATATATTATTGTAAAATATTATTATAAAGTAAATCCAATATATTATATAAAATTATATCAGTATATTATTTATTTTTATAATTTATTTTATAATTATAATACTTCTCGAATACGATTTTACTGTTAGGTGGCCGAAACGATCAGTTTAGCAAAAGCACGTTGCATGCCAGGTGGCAGTAGTATTGGTATTAATTTATATATATATATATATATATATATATATATATATTTATAATTAACTTGATACGTAGACAAACGTACAAAATGATAGAGTTTGAGCCCATCAATTTAATCGGACTAATTATTAACAACCTTTGTTTTATACCCTAGCTAGTTTTATAATACGCCGTTCAATTTGGTGCATTTTTACATGCTATAGTATATAATAATTTTTTTATGGTTTTTTCAACCTCCATATATTATTGAGATGACCAAAAAAAAAAAAAAAACAACTTAAAAAATCTAAAAAATTGAAGCTTTTAAATTGCAAATTAAATAACGGCCTTTTATTAATTAATTTAAGAGTCTAGATTGAAGACCCTTCACCCCTAAGATCAGACCCATATAACGAAATTACAAAAAAACTAAAGTAATTAATTATCACCTTGGCGCAAAGATTCACTACATCAGAAACGGTCTTTTTCATCGAATAAAATTATTGCAAAAATACTTAAAAACATTGCAAATAATTTATTCTGTCCAAATCAAATTGCCACAAAGTAGACACAACTAGAGCGTCTCAAAAGATTTAATTTAGACGCTAAGAGTCGATGGTTAAAAACACATTCGCGGCAATATGTTTGTGCTGCAATTGAAAAATATCGCCGTAAAAAAAATTATTCCTGAGTTGTTTTTAGCGTTGTGCGCCGTGAATAGATATTGCCGGAAGTGCTTAATATTTGTGGCAAGAAAAATCTTCATAAACGTGCTATTTATGACTCAAAAAGACCGACTATGCAGTCAAGAAATACATTTGTGACTAATTAGTAATGCCGAAAATATAAACAATTTGCTAGAAAAAAATCTATTGCCAACTCTGAAACCATTGTCACAAAGTACATAAAAAAAAATTACATATTTTGCATTATATTACAATCAATAAAACAATTATACAAAGTACCTGCGTCTTATTCTAACCAATTACATTTATTACATTAATCCATAAACTAATTACATTATAATATTCTAAGTGTGCAACTTTAAACTTCTTGAGGCACATCAAAGTAGAAAACCTGTTGTTATTGTCTAAAATTGGCACAACAGACTCGAATGGGAGAAAGATTTCAACCTGTGACGATTTGACCCACGGTTAGTGTGGTATGGAAACCTCGGCAGTGGTTTGTGCAATTGTATGGTGTCCATTGCATGTATATTCATTGAAATATAGTAAATAAATATAAATAAAATAAATAGAGATGAACACATAGATTCACGTGGTTTGACATTGGATCTATGTCCATGGAGATTTGGAAAGGACAGAGTCTACTATAAATATATGCTTGTTTTATTGTTAGCTCATATAATCTTTCATCCTCACTATACAATAGATGTCGAAGGACTATATTATAATGGAGATCTCGCTGTTGGAGCTCTTGATGTGAGGTTGAAGAAGTCTTCCAAAAGTCTGGCCAAAAGTCTTTGAAGTTGTCTTATTCCCTCCCTTTTATCTTCTGCACCCTCTTCTCACTTTTTGTCCCTTCATTCCTCTTTTATGTTACATTACCTCTCCTTTATATCCACTTCCATCTTTTTCTCCTGACACCTTCTCAACCATTTATCCCTTGCTATTCTCTTCTTATTCTTCCCGCCAGGCTTGATAAATCCTCCCACCTTAGGCTGTGTAAGGGAAACTAGAAATGGTAACCAAGAAAATCAGAAAGAAAATGAGAGTGATGAAAAGGAGACGTTGGTGAGGTTTTCGAATATTCCACTATGTCAAAATAGAGCTACGGCCGTAGCCTATATATAGAATGTTATGTAACAAACTAACAGAAAGATCCTATCCTTATAGCTATAAAAAAATTAATAAATGAAATAACAAATACAATGTATAAACAACAATCCTATACAACAAAGAATATGAAAAATAACTAGTAGCATTTATCCTTTATCTTCGAACACCCCGCAAGATAAAGAATATAGATTAACTATTTTGATCTTGGATAAGTGTGATTGCATGAGATAATGAGGCAAGGCTTTAGTAAGAATGTCGGTCAGTTGTGTTTGGGAGGTGACATGTGCAGTAGCAATGCTTTCGTCTTGAATTTTATTTCGAATTAAGTGACAATCAAGTTTGATATGCTTGGTTCTCTCATGGAAAACCGTATTGGCAGCAATGTGGAGCGCAACTTGATTGTCACAAAACAAAAGTGGAGCTTGGGGATGATGAAAATTCAGGTCCTTGAGAAGATACCGAAGTCAAGTTAATTCAGATTAAGTGGCAACCATGGCCCTATACTTAACTTCAGTGGAAGAACAAGAAACCATAGTTTGTTTCTTGGACTTCCAAGAAACCAAAGAGTGGCCTAGAACGATGCAATAACCCGTGGTAGATCTTCGAGTATCTTGGAAAGAGGCCCAATCAGAATCATAATAAGTCCTTAACTGAAGTTGAGATGATGAGGAGAGAAGAATGCCTTGAGCATGGGCTGTTTTCAAATACCTCAAAACCTTGTGAGCAGCGGCTAAATGAGTGGTACTTGGCTTGTCCACGTGCTAGCTCAATAACTAGACAACAAAGCATACATCTAGTCGAGTGATTGTAAGATACAATAATTGACCAATGAGACGTCTAAAAACACTTGGGTCTGAAAGGGGATCACCACCAGCTTTACTAATCTTAAAATTTTGATCTAATGGAAGCTTAAAAAGGCTTGCAACCTAACATACCCGAATTTGATAAAATATCAAGGGTGTATTTTCTTTGACACAAATGAGTCCCTTTTGAAGATCTTGCAATTTCCAAACTTAGGAAATATCGTAGGCAACCAAGGTCTCTAATCTTGAACTTATTATTGAGAAAATGTCCAAGAGAAGAGATTGAGTCATTAGAGTTGCTAGCCACAAGAATATCATTGACATAGACTAAAATGGCAACATAAGAAGATCCCTTTTGTTTAGTAAACAAACTATAATAAGATTTTGATTGAATAAATCCAAATTCAAGTAGGGAAGTGGTCAATTTCGAATTCCATTACCTTAAGGCTTGCTTAAAGCTATAAAAACTCTTAAGCAATTTACAAACTTGGTGGGTTCACCTTTGTTGAATCCAGGTGGTTTCTTCATGTATTTTCCCTCTACTAAATCACCATTTAAAAAAATATTGTTTACATCAAAATGATGCAAGAACTAGCCATGTATGGCAGCAATGCTAAGCAGAAATCTCATAGTAATAAGCTAAGCTACGGGTGAGAAAGTGTCAACATAGTCTATGCCCTCAATTTGGGTGAATCTCTTACCTACTAATCTAACTTTCAACATTTCCAAAGTTCCATCTAAATTAAACTTCTTAACCTTGTAAACACACTTACAGTCTGTTGCAGTTTTTCCGTCATGTAAGTTGGTGAGTATCCATGTGTGGTTGTTTTCGAAAGCTGCAATTTCAACATCTATAGTCTTGCACCATGCATGATCCTTAATGGATTGCCTATAAGAACTAGGCTTGGTTTGCAAAGAAATAGAGGAAGTGAAAGCTTGAAAAGTAGGAGAAAAATGATGGTAAGATAAAAAATTGTGTAAGGAAAAAGGCTTACCATTTGGCACTAGATCATGCTTGGAGCTGGATTGTGCAGAAGGGTGATGCACAACAGGTTCACAATAAAAGATCTTCCGGGTGCTAAAAAGGGCAAATATATTTGGGAGTTGATCTGAGTCAAGAAGACCTTCTTAGGACAGGTCTGGTTTGGGGTGAAATGGAGGGTCTAGTGATAGATTGATGAGGTTCAAGAGTGGGGATTTGGTCATTAGAAGGTAGAGGAATTGATGATTGTGGCTGGAGAATGGTGGCTAGAGAAGAGTGGAGATTAGCTTGAGAAGGATGAGGTGAAATGTGGCTATTGGAAGGTGGAGGGTAGGAATAGTAGAGGTGGGAGGTATAGTAGGTTGGGTGGCAGTTTGAGTATCAGGAGGGTAGGAAGAATTTGTGGAAAAAAGTGGCAAAGGTGAAGATGGTGGAAGATAAGTGTTTGGAGAATGATGGTGAAAAGGAAACACAAATTCATAAAAAATAACATCTCTTGAAATGAATATGGTTTGATGTTGAAGGTCCAAAAGTTTGTACCCTTTAATCCCAAAGGGGTAACCAACAAAAACACACGTGCGGCCTCTAGGCTGAAATTTAGTCCTACCATGGGAAAGAGTGACAGCAAAACATAAAGAACCAAAAATCCTCATATGAGCATAATTAGGTTTTTGTTTGAAAAGTAACTCATAAGGCGTTTGATTGTTTAAAATGGGTGTGGGAAGCCTATGTATGATGTATGTTACTGTTAAAAAAGCCTAATTCCATAAATGATGAGGCATACCCAATTGAAATAAAAGAGCCCTAGCGACATTGAATAAATGAGGTATTTCCTCTCAACAATATCATTTTGTTGAGGTGTCACACAACTTGTTTGATGAATTATGCCATTTGTAATAATGAAATCTACCATTTGAAACTTAACACCATTGTTACTTCTTAGGATTGTAATTTTCATATCAAATTGTGTTTCAATGAGATTATAAAGAGATTCAATTGATTTTCGAGTTTCAACTTTGGATTTAAGCAATTAAAGCCAAGTAGTACGAGAACAGTCATCCACTATTATTAAAAAATTAGAACTATCATGTGCAATGGTTGGGGATAGATCCCAAATATCACAATGAATAAGTTCAAGTATTTTGGAAGAATAGTGGTGGCTATTAGGAAAAGGTAAACTGTTAAATTTGGCTAAAGGACAAAGAGTGCAAGACTTTTCATTAATGAAGGAACTGTGATTCTTTACATGCGGATCAATAATTAATTTGAGTCTATTGGAAGATAGATGACCTAGGCAACAATGCCATAACTTGATGGAAGTATTATTCTATGCTGTAGAAGTAGAAATGACTGTATCTATATGCTGGTTGAGTTTGGAAGAGTTGGAGAAATTGACACATTCTGAAGGGGAGACATCTATGCATTGAAGATGATAAAGATCATGCTGAAAATCACTATTCCCAATCGTCGTCCAAGAATGTTGGTCCTGAATAAAATAGTGAGAAGAAAATAAAAGGAAACAACAATTATGAGATGTAATCAATTTGGGTATTGAAAGTAAATTAAAAGAAAAGGATGAGACACAGAGAACTTCTCTTCACATGAGTGAACTGGTTAACTGGATGTTACCAACATGTGTAACAAGAGTTGAGCTTCCATTGGGAAGCTTAACAGAAAATCTAACAATAGAGGTAATAGATGCAAATAGAGAGGTGCTGCAGATCATATGGTCTGTAGCACCAATGTCAATTATCTATGGGATGAGAGATAAATCTAATTATGGGTGTGTGTGTGGGGAAAAACAATGAACCATACCAGACATCTTAGATGCATATACTGGATGGCATGAGGGATGGACAGAGGATTTTGTGTGCATAACAGTGGCGAAAACATGATCTTAGGAAAGCAGCAGTGCTAGTAGTTGTTGATACTGCAGCTTCATAAGTCCCACTTTGTCATCACAAACTCCTTCAGAGTCAGTAGCAGTTGAAACACTAGATTGATTAGCATGTACGCTAGGTGTTTGTTTAATGTAAAACCTGTGACCTGGGGGGTAACCATTGAGTTTGTAACATCTTTCGACAGTGTGACCAATTACATTGCAATGGGTGCAAATAGGGGGTTCGACATTGTCGAGTTTGAAGCAGTTGTCTATGGTGTGGCTTGAGATTTTGCAGAAAGTGCAAAATGGGCGATCTTTTTTGGTTGGAGATTGGGTTTTGGGGGAAATTTGGGAGGGTTATAGGGTTTGTGAATGGGAATTGGAAAGAGAGCCATATTGTCGAGGGAAGGGGAATTGGAAGTCATCTGATGGTGACACTCTTGTTGCTGAACAAGAGAGAAGACTCTGGAAATAGGGGGAAGGGGGTCTGATAGCATAATATGGTTTCGAATGGGTGAATAAGCATAATTCAATCCCATTAAAAATTGAAGAACACAATCATGTTGGGATTGGTCCATTAGGGTTTTCGAGGATCCACAAATACATATGGTAAGAGGGTCGTAAAGAGCAAGTTCATCCCATAGGATTTTGAGATTCCCATAATAGATGCTTACTGAGTTACCTTCTTGAGAAAAAGAGGCGAATGATTTCTTCAATTGAAAAATCTATGGTCTGTTTTGGTGGGAAAGCCTCTGTTAAAGGTCCATCCAGATGTCATGGGCATCATCAATGAAGGCAGCACTTGATTTGAGTGAAGGACTGATCAAATTTTGAATCCAAAAAACCACCATATCGTTGCAACGTTCCTAGAGTTCAAGTAACGGGTGGGTCATCTAGGTCTAAGGATTTGGAAAGTGAGCCCATCATGAAACCAAGCTTGTTCTTAGCTCAAAGGGCACGTCTCATGGCACTAGATCAAGTAGAAAACATGTGTATGGTGAGAAGATCAGTTTTGAGAGTGATAGTAGGGCTATTGCCATGATCCAATCGAAAAGGGTTTGTTGAATCTGTGAGACCTAGGTATCGCAACAAGGTGTTTGATGAAATGTTAAAGTGAAAACCAGCAAGGGAATTGAGTGGGGTTTGGACATTCTCCATTTACTCTCAATGGCTGTGATACCATGTAAGGGAGACCAGAAATGGTTACCAGAAAAATCAGCAAGAAAATGAGAGTGATGAAGGAGGCTTTGGTGAGGATTCTAAATATTCCACTATGTCAAAATAGAGCTAAGGTCGTAGCCTATATACAAAGTGTTATGTAACAAACTAATAGAAAGATCCTATTCTTACGTATGTAAAAGAATTAATAAATGAAACAACAAATACAATGTATAAACGACAACCCTATACAACAAAGAATATGAAAAACAACTAGTAGTATTTCTCTGGACTTTGTGATATTTACGGCCATTTACGTTAAACAAACCCCCTCCCCCAACCCTTTTTTTTTTCCTCAAAAGACTGATCGGGTGGGCTTTCATGATGAAGCTGGTGGACTTCTTGACAAGACTGGAAAATAAGGCTAAATGATAGGACGACCCAAAGGGCCAAAAGGCCAAAATAATTTAAAAATCAGAATTAATGATTGTTTATAGAAGAAAGCTACACATGATCAACCTCTTATTATTTATACAATCTTTACATACCATATATTTTTTTAATTTTTATTATTTTATCAAATATTTGACATATAAATAATAAATAGAAGAGTTCAATTAATTTAAGTGGAATAAACTCAAATATATATATATATATATATATATATTAGAAAATTAATTTTTTTAAAAAAATATGATATGTAGAGGTTGGAGAGGTTGAGTAGCATATATATATATATATATATATATATATATATATAGAAAAAAGCTATGCAAGCTCCTATGTCTATTCACACAATCTCAACATACTACACTTTTTTTTTTTAATTTTTTTATTATCAAATATTTGATATATGGATCATGAATAAAAAATTTCAATTAGCTTAAATTAAAAAGAATAAACTCAAAAAAAAAAAAATTAAATTTAAAATTTTAAAAATTAAAAATGTGAAAGTTGAAAAAGTTGAGTAGCATGACTTGTTTATAAACACGAAAATTAAGAATCCCAACACATCAGTACCATTAATTCTTTCTAATTTCGGCTCGTTGTGGTTATGAACTTACATTGGACCATGTCGACTAAGAGCCTATTTGGGTTGCTTAGCCTCAAGTGGTATTGAGATTTATTTATTTTGGAAGTAGATACTTAGCCTCAAGTAGTATTGAGATTTAATTATTTTTTTAAAGTTATATATATATATATATATATATATTTATATATAGGTGTAGAATTAGAATTTGATGTTGGATAGCGATTAACAAAGTGTGTAGTACGTATGAATATAAATAATATATTTTTTTACACGTGACTATATATAAATTTATAATCAAGTTAGAGTGGGACTTGATGAGTATAATCAATCAATTGTAATAATTATAAAAATTTATAATCAATTCAAAGTAAGAAACGAGCAATTTAGAAATTAAAAAATGTCTCATAATTCCCAAAAAATGTAACATCAACCAAATAAGCTAATTAGCAATTCACCAAATCCAAGATCAACACACCAAATTTAAAAAATTAAACATCTAAAAAGATGGACATTAGATTTCAATAAAAGAATAAATTAAATTCAATAGGCGATATTCACAAAATTACACAATGCTTAGAAAAAAATCACATAGCCAGGCGAGCCTTTTTTTAATAGGTGAGACTCAGAATATCTCTAATCCCTACTCTTTTTTAATAACACAGTTATACATTATTTACAAGCAGTTGGGTAATATTTTAATCTAATTAGATTTTCTTGCACAAGAACTCTTATAATAAATACTAAAATGACAAAAAAAAATCAAATATTTTAATAAAGAACATTCAAAAATTTTCTCATATTATAAAAAGTTTGTGATTTCAAGTTTTCAACCAAATAATCGAAACGCTGAGCAGACTAGTAATTGAAGAAGAAGAATAGCGAGAAGAAAAAATATTGGGATTTGAAAGAATAATTTCAGTAAAAATTTGGATTTCAGTAAAGTTAAAACTTAGAATGGAATTAAATGAATATTGAGATTTGGAGAATAATTTGAATAAAAATTTGGTGGGGGCTTTTTTATTTTGTTTAGTAATCGGAGGGAAATTTTTTAATTATATATATAATATATATTATATAATATTTTGAAAAATTTGGGGGGTGGGGGCTCATTGCCCTCCCAACTCCCCACCTGGGCCCGTCCTTGTAGGCCTGTTCATACGGGTTGGGTTTTGTCTAACTCGACCTTAAAATTTTCTTTATTTTTTAATAGTTTTGACACTTTTACCTAAAAAGTTCAAGAAAATTACGCATCTTTCAATTTAGATTCTTGGATCCAAAATTGGGATAAACAGGCCTACGTCCATATATATATATATATATATATATGTATGTCTTTCAATTATAATAAATGACTACTTAACGGCCACATAACGAATTTTCTTATTTTTTTTATTTTTTTCGTTAAATTTAATAGTCACTTAACACTAGATATGATTTAAAATTTAGATGAGATTAATTAGATATATAATTTAAAATTTAGATGATATTAGTTAGATATATAATTCTAAATTATATATATAAATTATAATTTAGATAATATAAATTATTCTGTTTTGTTTAAACTAGATAAGTTATAAATTATAAATTCAAGTAAATTATTCCTTTTTTTGTCTTCATATAATTTAGATAATATAAATTATATTAATTTTAAATTATATCTAAATTATATATAAATATAAATTTAGATATTATATATGATTACAATTTAGGTATGATTTAAAATTTCGATGAGATTAGTTAGATATATAATTTTAATTTATGTCTAAATTATTATGAGTTTAAATTTAGATAAATTTTAAATGATTTATATAAATTTAAATTTAGATATTATATATAAATTAAATATATATAATTTAGATATGATTTAAGGGTTTATAGATATGATTTAAACTTTCAATTCATCCTTTATATAAAAAATATAAAATAATTAAGTTTAAATCTATTTGTCAACTACATTTATGAATATAATTATTTGAATGCATATTATTTATTTCTCAATTTAAATTCATTATGAAACATTAAATTCAAATAATAATATTTTATAAATAAAATTATAATAATTATTAAATAGTTATATTTCATTACTTCACGTCAGTTTATAATTCACTTTTATATAATTCTTTCGTTGTTAAACTATTTTTATTTTCTTTTCCATCAATATTTATTAGAACTTATATTTTGTTTTCCTCTATACATTACATTATTAATTGAAATTTATAAAATTTATTTCTTTATAAAAATATATCATTTATAACCACCTTACTAAATTAGAAAAATATGTTTTGGACGTTGGTTCTCTCTAATGTGTGTGTTAGTTATATTATATATATCTGGAGGTAAATACTTAGCCTCAAATAGTATTGAGATGTAATTACTTTTTAAGTTATATATAATATATCTATATGTAAGTGGATATATACTTAGCGTCGAGTTGTATTGAGATTTAGTTTATATAAGTACAGGCCGGACGTCAATATTATAATCAGCTTGCTTAAATTTGCAGGAAATCTCTAGGCGGAAAGAGTTTTCTAGGCCAAATAATACTCTCCAATGTTGTCATGACACATAGGCCACCCGTGTGGCCAATAGTGGGAACGCGACATACACACGTGAACATACTCAATCCCAACTTTTATTTTTCTCTTCCCCTTTTCGTAAAGAGAATTCTTGGGGGTTGTTTCGGACCAAATCCTCCAAGAAACACAATTCCCGCCGTTCCTGGTGGCGGTAAGCGATACCGCCCATGCCATCGGAACCGGTGGGCTCCTGCGACTTCATCCCTGCAACGATGAGCCCTGGAGACCTCCCAGCTTCCTCCGGCGGCCTTAAACTCGAAATGGGACCATGTCGCAAGAGTGAGGTTGCCAGAGCCCACGGGTCTCGATGGCATGGGCTGTGCCGCCCACCACCACCGGCGACGGCTCTGTTCGACTGAGGGCTGAATTCTCCCTTAGAATCATCTTTATTTTATTTTTTATTATATTTTTTATTTTTTTATTGTGTTTTTATTTTTTATTTTTATTTTTTATTGTATTTTTTTTCATTTTATTATATATTTTTTATTTTTATTGTGTTTTTAAGGTGGGTTATATTTGTGCTAGGCTTCAATCGGACCGAACCCCAGCATCACCCTTTCACAAACCCATTCATAGAATTCAGACCTCCTCGTCAAATCTCCTCAAAACGGCGTACTCAGACCACTTTATTAGGAGATATACACCCGAGCTTACACATTGTCATAGAAGCCAACAAATCTATTTTGAAACTTAGGGCCCATTTGTATGATGAGATGAAACTAAAACTTAACTCATCTCAACTCGTTATTATATTTTTTTAAATTTTTATAAAAAATATGATAAAAAATTTAACTTTTTTAAATTTCAAAACTATTTTTTCAAATCTTCATACAAAATTAATATTAAAAAAAATATATTACAACAATTTATTATTATTTTTTTAATTCTCATCTCATCTCATCTCAACTCATCTTAAGAGACAAATAAGACCTAATTTCTGTGATATACATACATATATATTATATATATGGTTGTAACTTTCTTATTTCAATACAAAAAGTTGAAACGTAGTTGAAGAACCTAGTCGAAGAAGAAAGAAGACTGAAAACCATAACAACATCTCTGTAGCACCTGTTCATTTTTTTCCATTTTCTTAGCTGCCAAACACAGACTAGAATTAATGGAGACCAAATGAGAATTTTATTTTTTCCATTTTCTTAGCTCCCAAACGCAAACCAGAATTAATGGAGACCAAATGACCATTTTTTTTCTATTTTCTCACCCCCAAAACACAAACCAGAATTAATGGAGATCAAATGAGCTTATTTTCCCATTTTCTCAACTCTCAAACACAGACTGAAATTAATGGAGATCAAGTGAGATTTGTGAAATTTAAAATCTACAAAAGAAATTGAACATACCATTCAGTTGCTTTCCTCGCCCACCAAAGAGAGCTTAAGAAACATGAAATGGATGTAAGTGAAATAAATCCCCCAACTGACATTAGAAAAAAAAGGGTAATTTTTCTTTGTTTTTCAGCATTTTTGCAGCAACTAAAGAGTAAAAAAATGACTGAAAATATGAAAAAAATAAACAATTGAACGATTTTAGCAAAACCAACACTGAAAACCAGAACAAGTACTCGATGGCAAGAGAGACGACGTGTGGATGGTGTTCGGTGAAGGAAGAAATTGAAGAGAAAATGTGACGAAAAGGAAACCTTACAGTTCACATGTTCCTGTCCTTTGTTTTCTCAGCGATAATCACATGCAACCAGTCTTATTTTTTAACACTAATTGTACTAACGTGGCATCTTTACATTGGTGAGAGTTTGGAAACCAAAGTTTCCTAACTTTTTCAAATATTTTTCATTATTTTATTATTACTTTTCACTTATTTTTACTACTATTCATTACCTTTTCATTACTATTTAATATCTAATTATTATTTTTCACCCACTTTTTACTATTATTTACAAACACTCTCAACACTCAAATGCAACCTAAACATCTTACATAACCTTGCCTACTTCAAAGTAGAACTATACATTTTATCTTTGAAAAATTCTGCTTCAAATCATATGAATATATATATATATATATATATATATATATATTAATGGTTCATCATGGATGACACCTCATTTTGTTTCTTGTAATATGATCAAGTTACACATGCAAAAAATGAAAGATTGAGCAAAAATAGTGTATTTCTCAATCTTTCTGGGTATCAAAGCTACAGGCTAACGCCCTTTCTTATATACCTATACACTTCCACAAAATGTCTTCCTCATCCATCACATTTAATCTCCTGAACATCGCACAATTGATTTCGGTGCAGATGGATGGAACGAATTATATCAATTGGATTTCTCAATTACTTCTAGGTTTACAGAGTAATGACTTCTTGGATTTTGTGGATGGTATGGGGTCGTTCCTAGCAAAATTTTTTACAGCCAACTCTGATGACAACAGTGGCACTTGAGAAATTAATCCAACATTGACCATTTATTTGCAACAAATATATGCCACTAAAACTATATTTTCTACAAAAACTATACTCAGAAAAGAGTATTACTAAATGCGATTATCCAATGAATTAGCTCATTTATGACAAGTTGAAATAGTCAATAATATTACTTTCCACAAATAAAGTTTGCCAATATAAACTTTTCCCAAATTGAGAGGTTGCTGGTAATGGTTTTGTCTATCATTGGAAGAAATAAATAATTTATTAGGAGATTGTTATTCAATAATATCGGTGCAACTCATTTGTAGAAAATGTGTTTGTTGTGGCCAAATATGTAATCAAGATAGTATTATTGTGGCATTGTCTTGTCGTTGGTTTAAGATAGTAGCGAGAAGCTAAAAGGAGGGAACTGAGCTTTTGTGGAAACTAACCAAATTAATCGATATTGTGTGTTCTAAACTAAGCATTTTTGGCAAAAAAATATTGTAATTAGTGATGATATAGTTTGTGGGTATTAAGGCTTCATTTGCTACAAAACATGAAGTTGCCATCCGCAAACATGCTACAATTTCCTTTTGTCAAAAATGGTTTTTGCTGGCCAGATTTTAGGCTTATTGTGGCCAAAGGCTTTGCGACAATAGGTGGAATCTGTTGTAGTGAATTTCCACCATGATTGCAAGCAAGCCAATGATTCAACAATTTTCCCATTCCAAAGCAGTCTCCATGCTGCAATGAATAGAAAAAGTGCCAGTAGAAAAAAGTGGAAGACAAGTAATTAAGTGAGAGTTGTTTTGTTATTTAGTCAGTAAAAGGAAAAGTAAAAGGAAAAATAAAAGGAAAAAGAAAGTTAATTTGTTGTTATTTTCTATCATAGGCAAGTGAAGATAGATATCTCCAGTTGATATCTCCACTCAAGGTGTGAACAAAAATATATAATTGATTTATACTTTTAGAAATCAGTATGCTACTTTGACTGGGTGTTTGAGTGTTGAGGGGACAATCGCAAATATTTTTAAAATATTTAAGTGCGAAATTATAATTTTAGAGTGCATAATATTATTTGTTAAGATGTTTGGGGACCTTCTACCCAGTTCCACCCTAATTTTCGACTTTGATCATCAATTGTTAGCCCAGTAATTGATTGTTGATCTCTCTCATAAAACCTTATTAATATATATTTTTTAAATTTGGTATTCACGACAAGAATATATATAAATTAATAAAAATGATGGAAAAAAGTCACATCCAAAAGCACTCACTCACATGAACAGTGACATACACATGTCTCATAAATTAAATGACCAGATTTATCTCTTCTAGAGAATTTAAATTGTTAAAGTAATTAACAGGACGTGATTTGATTAATTGTAAGGTATGAGTAGAAGGTTTGAATGATCAATTCGAATTAATATTGAAAATTTTTATTTATAAATCGGTGTGGACAGTACACCTTGTAAGGTGTTTATATGCATGGCTTCATTTGATTTAAAAAGATTATTTTTAAAATTTGAATCATATTAAATTTTGCCAGTTAAGTAATTTGGATGATGTGTTGATCTTGATCCACATATATACCAACTTGAGAATAGAATAACTCTTGAATATTAATTAGTAGTACTTAGTGCCATCTATTTGAGTTGAATATTGTTTCATGCAATGTTTTGAATATCGTATTACTGGTAGGTGTACTGGTTAAGACACTGGAACGAAATATTTCAATATTAATATTGTTTAGTATACCGTTTCGAAATACTTTATATATCAAAAAAGTTATATATATAAATACATATATAAATTATATTTTAAAATAATAGTCAATAAATAAATAAATTATATATATAAATATGTAGGTAAATAGTCTAGTCTGAATTAAAATAAAAAATAATAAGAAATGAAAAAAAAATCCAAAATTTGGTACGACAGGTACATGCCAGTATTTGAGTCAATACAAAATATATTCTATTTCTATACTGGCCATTGTTCTGGTACGATACAAAATTTAAAATACCAATTTTATGTATTGGCCAATATACTTATTAAGACTAAGAATTCTAACTCACTTGTGATTAGATCGGAGAATTTGAAAATATAAACTAATTATGTTCTTTCTATTTTCATCATTTTAAAATTTTGGCATAACCATTAATATATTTAGGAACAATTTTATTTGAATGTCTTTACATGCATAACAACACACCATCCGTGTGCTGTAGTTTAGTTTGGAAGATGAGTTTAACTATGGTCCGGTCGGGCTGTATAAGTTTAAAATGTAGCCCTCCAGTAATATTGCGACACATCAGCTTACACTAACATAAGAAAATGATGTTGCCCACACCGAATTTCACTTTATTTCCTTCGAAACCCTTCTTCAGACCTTCAAATCTCACCCCAAGCATGTTGTTTGCTCTGCCCGTTCCACCGCAGCCCCTTAGCGAGACTTCGACTTCGACTTCATCCCGATTATGAGATCTCAAGTTTCTTCTATTTTTACGTATTGTTTTTATTTTTATTATTAATTATTTTAATTTATTTTAATAATATTATTAATAATATTTTATTTGTTTAAAATTTATTATTTGAACTATTAATTAGTTAATATTAGTTTTACATTATTTTAGATTGAAATGTTGAGTTACGTTATTTTTCTTATTAATTTTAATGTGAGGTAATTATTTTAATGATTGAAATTAAATTTATTTATTTCATTATGAATTTATTTAATGTGTTTTATTTATTTTAATTAAATATATTTCAAAATGGGTTTATATATATATATGTTTATGTTGTGATTTTAAGTGTTTTTGTGATCCAAGTTATAAGAATTGGACTTTATTTCTTTTCCTTCTTTTTTTCTTTTTTCTTTTTATTTTTCCTTTTTATTTTTCCTTTCTTTTCCCCCCCCCCCCCCGGGGCCGCGCAACTCAAGCCCCCTACCCTGTTTTTCCTGTTCAGCCTCAAGCCCAACCAGACTCCACTGCTGACTGCCATGCCTTATCGCGGGTCTTGCCTTGACCTCCTACCGTCGGCGAGCACAATCCCATCGACGGTGCACTTCACAGCAGCCCCTAGCTGGCGCGTGAGCATCAAACCTAAAATGGGTAATTTTGCTTTTCTTTCATTTTTCGACCTCACTACTAGCCGTTTTGGCCCACGACCACCACCATTAAACTCTCCATCTTATAGAGTACAAAACCCACCGCTGATAGCCACCTCAGCTCCTCTCTTTCTCATCCACCCGAAATGGGTCTCTAAATGGATCTATATTTGTCGTGCCACCGTGAGCCTCACCTCCACCACCAAAACGTTCCCCCACTTCAGTCGACCACCCTCTAACTCAGTTTTCTCATCGGTGGTCTCACTTACTGTGTATGAGCATAAATCCGAAAATCGGTTTCCATCCCTTTTGAGCTAGATCCGTCACCTTCCGGTGGTTACACTGCCTCACCATCACCTTCATGAGATTCCCTACCTTTCAATGAGTATTTTCCTAAATTTTGGTGTCAAATTGAGTACCCTAGTCTAACGTATGAAGTGATCGCTATGAGCGTTGTAGATCGGCGTCTGTTCGATGATCTATGATTTTATTCGCTGTAAGTATTTTCTAAATAAATTTTGAGATTTAAATATATTTTTTCATTAACAACTATGTGTTTGGTTGATGATTGGATTTATAGAATGTTGGATATTTTGTACATGATGGTACGCATTGTGTAATTGCACGCTTGTTCGCGTGTATATTTAGTATTTGAGGTTTTGATATGAGACTTGATATTCGGTATATCAAAATGATTTGGTTGAATGGTTTTAAAAGTGAGGTATTGTAGGGATGGTGATAAGCAAGGATGTTGGTTTAGTTCCGCATGTGATTCCCGCCTACAATATTATTGGATTTGTGAATTTTAAATGGTTTTGAACGAGTCATCGGGGACAGCGATACATAACGCCCGTATGACTGGCATGAAAATGAGGGTAAGCAGAGATAGTGGTAGAATCCTGCCTTCGATTCCCGCCTACAGTGTTAGATAATGGTTTTATGTGTTCTATTTTCTAGGAAAATGGTAGTGATTTTTAATGGATTTATTTTTGGGCCAAAATGAGATTTTGGCGTGTGGTTAATTTATTTATTTTGAGATTGATGCTTTTGAGCTTCATGCATATAGTGTTACGTTCATGTATTTTTTTGTTGCATGAATATATTTTATATCTTGTGGTTTGCTTGAATTGTACTTACCTGTGATGTCATTTTTGGTATCGTAGATTTTGGATGCAGAGGTTGAGAAGGTTGAGCCTGAGGAAACGACTCCGCCGTTGAAGTAATTGTGTTATAATTTATTATCTTAAAAAATGTTTTCCCCTTTTGATAAATGTATTTTTATGTTTTGACTTCTTGATGACTGTATTAAATCTCTTATTGAAGAATTTGTATTAAACTGATTTGTATTATTTTAAAATTCTGGTACTTAGTTATCGACTTAATTTATCCGCTGCAATTTTTATTTTATACTTATCACGTGTACACACTTTTAGCACTTGACGTTGGGGTGCGTGACCCGAGTTGTCAGCATCCCGATGCCTTGAATCTCGTATTTTTGTAAATGGGAATTGGGTGCGTCACACCGACGACAACCCAATAGGTGGATTCTAGTAAAACAATTTATGGAAATCAGATTTTAAAACAATTTATTCACTTCTATCCATGTTGTCTCTGTTTTCAACTTTCTCAAAACAAATATATATGCGTGCAGACTGCATACCTTAGAAATCAAAATGCATAAACACTGCAACCCCAACATAAACAAATATAAATGCCTAAAATTTTCTTCTAAAACTAATAGCAAAACTCAACTAAACAACCAAAAAAAACTCTTTGAACCATTTTGTCAAGCACTAATAAGTTGAAATCACAAAAAAATTGAGTCATATAGGAACAAGATATAGTTCCAAAACAATGATTTTAATTTTATAAGAACCAAGATACCTTAGTATTGAAGTCAACCATGACTGCAACGATGCAAGAGCTAGTGTGACGTTTGAGTGGGCTAAAAATCGACCAAATTTTGCAGGAGATGGGATGGTCGGCGTCGGACTGGGGTTGCGGTAGAACAGGCCGGCGAGGAAGGCATGCCTAAGTGCGATGGGGAGAGCTCGATTTTGGGGCTGAAACACACAAGGTTTTGAGTTTTCAGTGTTGAAGGATTTGGGGCATGAAACCTGACGTGTTTTGATGTGGGCAACGATGGATGATTGTGTGAGCGGTAACATTTTCTTATGGTAGAGCAAGCTTACGTGTTGTAAAATTACTGGAAGGCTACATTTTACACTTATGCAGCAGGACCAGACCAAAGGGCTTCCCTTGGAAGATAACTTACAAATCAAATTATGTCATGTAGGATAATGTACTACGATGTAAAAGCCTTCAAATATATATTACTACTCTTCATTTAAAGTACCGACTTGTATAGGTTTTTTTAATGGACCAATCAACTTTTATAGTTATATCTTCTATTAACATGATTTAAATTAACACAAAAATTTGTAAACAGAAGCCTCACATCTTGGACACCTATTTTAAAATGTGATTATACTATTTTAACCTCTTTTAGTTCACATTTATATAAAAAAGATTTGGTGTACAAGGTGTGGAGCATCTAGGGCTGTAATTGAGCCAAGCTGAGACGGTCTTTGACTTGTTGAACTCGATTCGACTCAAAATATTCAAGCTCAAACTCAATACTTTTATTTATTTTTTGTTGGAGCTTGACTCAATAAGCTACACTTTCAACTCATGTTCGAGCTCAAGCTCGTCCCACAAACGAACTCGAGTCGAGTTCAAGTTCAAATGATCTTTTTTTAATTTTTTGAATAAAATTTAAAATTAAATAAATGAAAAAATAAAAATCTAATAAAAAAATTAATATTTAATATCTAACTAGTTGATATTTATCTTTAATGACAATATGTCATATGCATACATATATTATTTATAAATAATATAATATGATAACATATATGTACTATTTCATACATGGTTCTCGTGTACTATTATAAGAAATTATTAAAATTTATAAATTAATTATTGTATAAATTATAAAATATAGCTATGAAGTATATTAAATATATATGCACTACATGAAATAGTGGTTTTTGCGGCTCATTTTTTTTTGGGTGGGGGGAGTATAAACACGCAGCAAATAACCTATTTAAATTTTTCAGCTGAAAAGCCTGCGACGAGAGTGGAAAATGAGCTGAAAAATATTTTATTACGGCGACAGATTGAGCTGCGTAAAATATTGCCGCAATAGGTGATTTATTAACAGCGAGATTTAGCCAAGTTGCGGCGTGAATCCAATATCGCCATAATAAATTGCGTTTAATGAAATAAAGTTGGGGAAAAACCCAAATACTTGCCCGCGTACAACAACTTCTTTTCCCTCCCTCGTCGTCCTTGCGTCTTTCTCCTCCATAGTTCCCTTGCCTTTTTTCGTCGCGAAAGCCGTCCGTTCACCTTTGCCTTCTCGGCTCCTCTCAACGCCGGTGAGTCTCTCTAAATCTCCTACTCAATTTCCCTTCATCTCTCATTTGTTCTCTCTTGCGGCTTGGCTGGTTCGATTTCCCTTCATCTCTAATTGTATTTATCTTCTTATTGCATATATGCCCTAACTTGTACCACGAACTAGGGCATATATTCATCCCTGTATTTATCGTGTCTCTGTGTTTATCGTCTCATTCTATTGTTCCCGTTTTCTTCTATGAATTCTTTGAACGTTGTAATTTATTTTGGGACCAGATTTAATTTAAAGGTGTTTTTGTAGTTTACTGTATACAGAAATCATTACATTTAAGAATCTTAAGATGGCACAGGATTAGATTCCCTATATGTTTGTTGTCATGGAACGAATAAGAAGTTTCCTTCGCTCAAAACAAGGCTTGCATCTTGCTACCTTAAATAAGGCCTTCAACGATGAATTTAAGGCTATTAAATTTTTCAGAAATGGCGCCAAGTATTTCTCCACTGTTGTAATTTTGTTGTTGGAGAATATAGAGAGCATATGTTTATGAAATTTCTGTCTCTATGTTTTTTTAAACACGTGCAGATACCTCAATTTTGTAATTTGCTTGTCTCACACACCACCAATTACCTTTATGTTATGGTCACTGGCAATGAAGATAAGCTAACACTTGGTGATATGTTAGGCTCCTCAAAGTTCTTTATCTTTGAATGAATTTAATTTTTTATGGAATATTTCTGAAGTGTGTGAGAGTTTAGATTTCGCAAAAAGACGAGATTGTGGCATATATATATGAGTTTCTACTCCATTTTATGTCATTATCCATTCTAGTAAGATATTTTATCTAAGGTCTGATAATACGGTCCATATGATTGTCATGAGAAATACTACAAAGAATAGCAAATACCTAAAGAATAATGATTTTTATATAACCTAAATCATGATAAGAGGGATGCAAGCATTCACTGTAGAAAATATAAGAGTTGCTCTGTTTTTGTGGCTAATGTCACTTGTTGGCACTTGGTAGTATCCATTAAGAAAATGACTAATGAAATAAGCCAGAAATAATGAATTAGATTTTGCTATTTCCCAATACATCAATATGCAGTGTGCATTTGCTTGAGTTTAAAGGGTTTTCACTAGTTGTATGCTGAGTAGATATCACGAATAATATCCCATCTTGCTTGCTATGCAATAATGCTTGGCATGCTCTGCACAGCGCCCTTCAACTATCAAATTATTGTTCATTTGATTTCTAAATCTTTCTGTGACGGATGGGGTTCATGATTGGCAGACTCATAGTCACATACTTGTGATCTCCCTGTGATCAGCTGATGCATCACCGACGCAAGTATTGCATGATTTTCAGTTTTACTTGCTATATAAATCAACTACATTTTTGCTTCGTATTTTGTTTTGTATCTATGTTATATGAGTGGTTAAGTGGTAAACAGTGAACATTGCATGCACACCATATGTACGAAAAATTACTGAATCTATCCTTGTGAGTTTGTAGTTCTAAATTTGGTCATTTGGATTTCTTAGTACTTCTAAAAATTTAGAGTTGAAAGTAACATCTCGAATCCATGGATAATGAGTTACAATGATTAAGTTTGAATAAAAGTTAAAAATGCAGTTCCTACCTTAAGATTAAGTGAACATGTGAGATGTTAACCCTATTGTGCTTCAAGGTACTCTTTATATATCAGAATAGAGTAAAGAACCAGGGATTTTATTGTTTTTTCATTAAAACGTACTGGAGCCTGATATCAGTTATAATCAATTTGATTTATTTTATATTGCACCTTCATGGTTTTCACTATTTCTTTCATACACTTCCTTATCATAGCTACCTATTTCCATTTGGCTATTTCTTTGTCTCTTCGATATGATACTAGTAACCTTGTCTACCCAGCTCTTTCTTGTGGCCCCTACTTTACCTACCCATCTATATATATATATATATATATAATTCTGTCACAACCAGTTAGTTTAGTTGTATTTTGTTAGTTATATATATCAATCTAGTGAGTGACGTGGCTAACCAATGTGTAATGCGTGCCATATTGGACTCTAAAAAATAAAAATTAAAGATAACTAAACATTTTTTTAAAAGAGAAAGATACCTAAACCTATGTCATTTTCATGGAAATAAATAGCAGTGTGAGAAAATAAATCTCTTTTAGATCTTATCCGAACTAGAGGACTTTAGGTGCAAGGGTGATAAACATATGAAATGGGAGCAACAACATTCATTGCTGCCCATGTGAGTTTTTACCTCATATACTTGCCATTTTAGCACATTTAAGCCACTACCTACTCACAGTTCAATTTTTTATTCTTCTTATCATAGGTATATACCTATTGATGGAGAAGCAAGCCGAGTATGAAAAATTTATGAGTAAATTCAAGAATTTGATTTGGAAGGCTTTAACAAATATTTTATGGACATTTGAATCTCAGAAAACCACTTGGATGCTGCTTGATAAAGGTATGTAAATTTCAATTTTTAAATAAAGGCTTTCCTGTAAGGTCTTATTGCAGAAAATGTCCTTTTTTTTACACATTATTTATAGTAGCATGAAAGGTTATTCAGTGATATTAGGTAAGGGTGGTCAAAAAGGATAATGCATATAACTAAAGTGATTTAACATCTTTCTGAAGTCTTCATTTGTGATACGTTTTGCCATTACATATATCATGTTAAACCACTGCTTCTCTGATTCTAATAAAAAAACAGAGGCAGCCAAGAGAAAATGGTCAATCAAAGATACTAATAAGAACATTTCCCTGATTCTTATATATCATCAACTGAGCTATTTATTGAAATAGTTCAGGTTCTATTTTTGATTATCATCATTTAAAACTGGCATGGATGCTATCCTATTTCACTTTAGATAAATAATACGTATTTTTTTAATGAGTTTGATTGCTTGAAATGTATTTTAATTTTTTTTCTTTTGTTTTTGGAAGGAGAGTGTCTGTTAAAGTGATCTATATATGGCCTCAAATGCATGCATACTTCGTTTTTCAAATGAGTGGCTCTAAACTAAAGAGATTGAGAGCATTGATGATGATGATGATGATAGTGATGATGGTATAGTTTAATTAATTGTTTTTGTTTTGGTAGTGAAAATGCGGTCCATCTCATGATACCTGAACAAGTACTCATCATGTAGTTCACTTTTGCTACCTACGTTGTGTCTAAAAAAGCACAACTAGCTAGTTAGTGTACTACTGTTAAAACTATGAAGAGCATGCCTTGCTTCTTTGTTTTTCTTTTTCATCTCGAGTTGCAGAAATGAGAAAGCCCTTTTAATGAAAGTTCAATTTTACGTACGTAGTTATAGTTGCATAAATTAATACTGGATAAGTTTCAAATCATTACATTAATGTTCATCACTTATGAATTGCTAGCTTCTGCATCCATCTTCAATATTGCTGAATCATTTATTGTACATAGACTCTTCTTTGTTACAGGTTTTTTGCAAAGCTAGTTCTAGTTTTGTTGCTTTTTTCTTATCAGCATGGTCTTGCCATTATTGCAACAACACATTTGAACGGTCCAAATTAGTAAGGTAAATCGTTACAATTTTGGAGCAACCTGTCATTTCATTTGAATTCAAAGACCTTGTGAGGACCAACCAATCTTGTGAGGACCTAGTGCCAAAGAATGATCACGGCATGCTTAGGAAACCCTAGTTATCTTATATTCAACACTTTTAAAACAATGTTGATATATTATGGAATGTTAACTTTGAGTAAACTGTCATGAATTTCAATTTGGATTTATATATATATATATATATATTTCAATGATGAATTCATGATGTTGTAATGTTTGTTAGGAAATATAATTCATGATTAAATGAATGATGAATTAAATTACTGTTGAAAGCAGGTTGAATTGTATAATTTTATAGCATTTATTCAAAAACTAATAAAAATAGCGATTTAAATATTTGAATTGTAAAAATTATTTTTACAGCATAAATTTTCGGCTCTCTACACTACTATTTGCGGCAATAGTTGGTTGTCGCAAAAGATCATTTTAAATGCAGAAAATGCTGATTGTGTAAAATGTGTTTCTGGCATTTTGCTACTTTTTGCGGCGACCATATTTTGCTGCAAAAAGTGTTCCTCTTCGTTTTTCTCACCCAACTATTGTGGCCCTTTACTGGCGGTGATGAATGAGCTGAAAAAAACTATTTGCAGCGACAATGATACTTTTTGCGGCACTCTATTGTTGTCGGAAATACTACTTTTTTTTGTACTGGCATAAGTAATTTAATTATATATTACATATTTAATTTTAAAAGTGATATGCTTATATTATTAGCTATACATATATATAAAACATATATATGTGTATATATTTATTAATATATGAATGAACTTTAATCAAATTGAGTTAACGAGTCAACTTGAGAATAAACGAGGAAACCTTAACGAAATTTGGTCGAGTCAAATTGAGTTTTTTTTAGGTATGTGTCATTTCTAAATTGAACGGGTATCTATTTTCATGTTGAACTTTTTTGTTCATGAATTGAGTTTGATTTAAGTTTAACTGAACGAGTATCAAATGAGCTGTCGAGTAGATTTACAACCCTAATGGACTCTTGTATAACATAAGAAAAAGAAAAGAAAAACTTAAATGCCTTTTTAAGTCGATCATATGAAAGAAGAAAAGGTCCATAGCAGTTACAAAGAAGAAGCTATATTAAAAATATTATTTTATTTCCACACGTGCAGTACTCATATATTATTTAGAAACTAAAGGCAGATATTATTTGAAAACTAAAGGCATTCAAATGAAAAGATTTCGAAATCACAGATTTTTTTTTTCTTTTAGGGCCCGTGACCTTATAAGACAACAAAAATACAAGCTACTGCATGCTAGCTGCAGGTAATAACATTCCAACACCACCATAATATAATTAATTAAACACCACAATAAGTGGTCAAAGCAGACTCGGCTCTCTGACCAGCTTCAGTGTAGTAGAAGGCGAGGAACTCAACATGATCAAAGGGCTTAAAGAGCAAAGGATGTTCGTCATCAACTAGCTCCTCTGGGGCTTTTATGATGTATCCTGCTTTGGGTATTGAAAACAACCCCGCCGAATACCTTGCCTTCTCTCCCGTCATCATCACTCTATGATATGCAGAGTGCAGCCTGCCATTTACCCATGCCTGCATGCATGCAAACTCATATATTAGAGAATAATCAAAGTGATTACATAAAAATAATTTTATAAACTAATCCATTTTGATGTGGTCGACCATCAAATTACGAAATTATTTTTATTATTATAAATCTGATTACTATATAAAGCTACCTCAATTTATACGATTACTTTTGATCTCTAATTAAGTGCATGCATGCATCCCTTAATTTATAGGACACGAACGTACATATATATACATATATATAATTGTTACTGGAAATAAATTAAAGGTACAATTACCAGTAGAGAATCTCCAATCATGACAATGAAAGAGTCTGGGGTGGGTTTGACGTTGATCCATTCGCCACTTTTAGTCTTTACCTCTAATCCATCAACTTCGTTTTGATACAATATGGTCACAATGTTTTTATCAGTGTGTGCTGTTAGCCCAAGCTTCTTATTGGTCTCGGTCGTTTGAGGCCCTTTATATTTCATTACCCGCAGAAGGTAGTTGGTCGACTCCATGTGTTCATCCAAATATTTTTCCAGACGTAAGCTCTCCAAAATCATCCTCCTCACTATTCGATCCAATTCTGATAGTTGCTCCGAGAATGACTGTATGGTATTGCTGCATGCCCAAAGTAGTCAGATTTAAAAAATTGGAGAAAAGATAAATACTTATTTAGTGGCCGTAGAATATCCCATTAGAGAAAACATGAATGTAATTAATTTTTCTGATTTAGCATAGACAATGACGTCGGATAGAATAATAATTATTTTATATGCTAGTTCTAACAAATAATTCAAAATAACAGTATTCATGTAGCATGTATCACGCATGTATATAACTTAAGAATTTTTGTGAAATATATTTCTTTACCATTTAGTAAAGAAACCAAAGTTCATGCGTACGAGTTTATGTATTTGTCACTAACATATGGATAGAAAGTTAACAATACCAAAAGCTAGGATTTCCTTGATCAGGCCACAAGACGTTTGCGACGCTCTCAACTTTCTCAGAGATGTTTGCATCATCAATGCCCATGCTCTCATAAAGTGGCACCATAGGGTATTGCCCAACATACCCATGATAAGGCTTCTTAGAAACGTTACGCAGCTTTGTTTGTAAAGGGAGGTCGAAAAGTTCGTCTGTTGCACCCAACAGCGCCTTTCGAAGCTCCAATGGAACTTTATGGAAGAAAGCCTCGAAACAACCGTACTCTTCGAGTGCTTGTCGGACTTGGACTTTCAACGAATCCCACTCGGGACTGCCTGGTTTTAGATCATCAGGGTTAGAGAAATCTATGGCAGGAAGTTTGAGAGCGGACTCCGATCCCATTTTCTTTAATTTTGCTACCTACTTCTTTGGTGAAATGTGGACCGGAAGAGGATATATATATGCTATTTGTGTTTATTCTTGTGGCCGTTTGTTTGAGCTTTTGGGGTGCTGCTTTGGCCTATATATATATAGTACTGTGTGTATATATATCTTTTTTTTTAAGTTATAATTATATATTATATCTTTATATAGATACTTGGCGTCAAGTAGTACTATTGAGATTTAGTTACTTTATATGCATACCGAGATGATCATTACAGGGTGATCGTATAGTATATAATTATATATGCATGTGGCTCATGCTTAATATATAATAAGAAATAAGGACAAGATTGTTTATTGTTGTATATAGGGACCACTAGTACGGGCTTGATAATAAAAATAATATATATATATATATATATATACTAGATAAAAGTAACGTGTAAAGCACGTTTATCTAGTTTAATTTCTAACAAAAATTAGAAGATTATTCATAATTAAATGGATGATAAATAATTACACGTTTTCATATATTATAAATAAAATAATAAGATAATCTCATAAATAAACATAACCTATAGTTTTATTAAATTTGTTTGAGATAATTTTAATTGAAATTTTAATAAAAGATTCGTTCAAAATATTATATTTTTATAATTCTAAGACGATGATATAATATTTGCGTCATTTTGCACAGCCTCAAAAGAGAGGATCTTAAAATACCTATGATTTTAGTCTTTGAGTTTTTCTAGATCTACATAAACTTGAATCATCCAGAGTTTTTTTAGTTATGTGATTAATTTTAAAAAATAATATAATTTTTTTTTAAAAATAAATTATGTAGTTTATAATTTATATAAAAGAATGTTATATTATAATTTATAACATGAAATTTTAATCTTAAATATGTAAATTTATTAGATCATATATATTTCAATTAAATATCAAACATATATAATATATTAATTATATTTATTGTCTATTATTACCAATTTAATATAATTATAATTAATTGTATATACCGTATATTTATCATCTCAATAAATAAATAACTAATACATTCATTTTAAAATTATAAAATAATTTTTAAAGAATGAAATTATTAATCACATAATAAGAATAAATTTTCATGAATAAAATTAAACTCTCTAATGTATAAATTAACATCTCTAAATGAGGATTGCATTGTTATATTGTTATGAATGGTCAATTTATATATATTGTTATATATTTTATACCATTATTATGTCATTCTATACTATTATTATTACTCTATATTTATTTTACATAAAAAAAAGTTTTAAATGAAAAGTTTATCATTATAGAAAATTGAAGTGGTGTAATTAAATTTAATGTCAAGAACATTATTTCGGTAATTAATAGAATTAATGGATTGTATTTAAAATAATATTTCTCATTAAATACGGTATTTATTTTAACAAAAATGGATGAAAAGTATTAACTTTAATAGAAAAATAAAATTTTTCGTTAAAATAAAATTTTTTGTTAGATAGTCACTTTATATAGATAGATAAAGATATATGACATAAATGATTTAATACAAGATAATATAAAATTTATTTTAAACGTCGTAGTACTCTTACATAATAATGAATTCATCGTACAATGAGTTTTCTTTTTTAACAATATTTATATGAATTAATCGTGTCGTACAACAATTACAATAGACTATTGAAATTCCTCGTCTCATGTCTGGTAATTATATATATTGTATGTAGCAGCGCACCTTTTCCATCATTTGTTTTTTATTGTCAAAATAAATTAATAGATTAGATAAAATTACAATAGGAAGAGGTCATGTGTCAGGTAAGGAATCTTTACAAACGTCGTACGCACTAAAACAAATGCTAGGGTGCGATGATAAATAAAAGAAAAATGAAATTACGTCCCTAAGCTATTTTGATCCCATAATTGATTTCTCGACTTTTCAATATTTGTTAATTGACAATATTAATAAGAAATCAAAATTCAAACGGATCGACTAGTACTGCATGCTAGACTGCTAGTTTTGATATTAAAGGTGTTAACGACGTTGTACTTGGTAGGCTTTGGGTTTAATTCTAATTACAATTTTGATCTGGGCCGGGTCTTTATACCGCACATTATCAATCGATCCACAACTAGAAATATGGCTTATTGTGACGTTTTTTAGACTGCTGCAATAAGTTTTGACACATTTGCGACATTATCACACATTTGCTGCTTAATTTTATCCAATACTCCTTTGGCGTGCGTGAATAGTATTTGCAATTTTTAACAGCGAATAAGGGGGCTTGGTGGCGACCGGAGAGCCCGGCCTCCTATGCCTAAATCAGTAGATATCCTTAATAATTTGTCCTATAGTGCAAGAGTTTAGACATAGCTCTTCATAGTTGGGTCAGTTTCTAGACGAGATTTCTGGGGTGACATCCCACTATATTATGCTAATGTGATGGTGTTTTCTAAATCTTAGATTTTTATTTTTAATTTTAGAACGATCGATTGATCTAATTAAGTGGTAATAAAAGGTGTAACGTACTAATTAACCGAGTGATTGATCATTAGATAATGGTAACAATATTTTCAATGGTTATGCCAAATATGATATGATTAAGTACTAGCTAGTAGTACCATCGATTGGATAAAACTTTCGATTTCTTGTTTTTTTCATAAATGCAAAAGAGATTTCAAAATCAGAGTCACCCAGCTACATACACAGCCTATTATATTATATTATTGGACAATAGCATGATTCAGATCAATAATTGCAAGTTTATTAATTCTTATTAGCCGCCGAATATACATGATATTTCATTATCAAGCAAAGATTACTTGATCATCATGATCACCAATTCAGATCAGCCCATGCAGCTTGGAAGATTATTATATATATAATTATCTAATAAATGATCATTTAATAATAATAAATATTTTACATTTTATAGTAGAATGAAAAAAAAAAAATATATATATATATATATATATATATAATACACACCACGAGGCCGGTCATGCCTCTCGTGCCAATTAAATACGCACTTCCATGCACGAGTCTTGCGGTCCTTAATTTAATTTGTTTATATCTCCAATGTTAATTCATCAATATCGATCTGTTTGCTAGCCGGATTATATACACACACCACGGAGTGAAGCTGATCTTGTCCGTATGTACACGGAAACCTATGTAACTCTTTAATGATATTAAGATGAATTGAGATAAATATATATAAATAATAATAAAATTATTAATTAAAAAAATATTGAGATGAGATAAAATATGTATTAATATATGCATATATAGTTGCAGTGATGGAGTCACGTTGGGGCAGGGGGCATCCCCTCCCCACGGGCCACACTCCTTGCCTAAAAATAATTAAAAAAAAAATATAATCTATGTGTTTTTTAAAGAATTTTTAATTTTATAGGATAATATTAATTTTATTTTGTATTGGCCCATTCTCTAAAAATTATTTTGGCTTCTCTTTATAAAATTAACTTAATTTAAAATGAAATAAATCTCATATAAAATAAAATGATGTAATAACATGATGACAATTTTTGTTAGAGATAAGAATAAAAATAAAAATAAAAAAGAAGTTGGATGATTTCTAATATAATTTTAATATATTTTTATTATAATGACATGTTCTTGACATATTATATATTTTTTAATATATAAGTTGTATTAAATATATTTTATTTTTATTATAAATCTTACTATCAAATTGTTTTATACTGCATAAAAAATTGTATATAAATAAAATAAAAAATATTATATATATTTTATTTTAATTTTACTTAACCTCCTAAAACAAATTTCTAACTTTGCCATTGTATAGCTGGTGCACTGATTTTGAAATTTGTTTTGCATTTATGAAAAAAGAAAAGAAATCGGAAGTTTTGGATAGTTAATATCTTTTCTTTTTTTTACAGGCAATCGATAGTTAATGACATCATATTTGAAGTACTCTTTAAACTAGCATTTGTGTTGTAGTGACATTAGCTAGTATAATACATATGTATATATATATATATATTATATATGATTATAGTAAGATAATAGTAGTACCATATATAGTTATAGCGCCATTTCTCTTTCCTTATATTGCCTTTTAATACCAAACTAGCATTCTAGCTGCATGCATCATGAAGTACTCCGTTTGAATTTTGATTTCTTATTAATATTGTCAATTAAAGATTGAAAAGTCGATTAGATCAGATCAATTGTGGGATCAAAATAGCTGTAGGGTCGTTTCAATATTTTTATTTTCCTTATCGCACCGTAATTACATTTGTTTTACTGATCATTACGTTTGCAAAACCCCCTCATCCTGATCCTATTGTAATTTTATCTAATTTATTAATTTATTTCGTCAATAAAGAATTAATGATGGAGAAGGTGCCTATAATATATAGAATAATTACCAGATAACGTACATGAGACAAAGATCAGAGTTTCAATATTATTTTATTGTAATTATTGTACGACATTTCATATAATTATTGTTAAAAAACTCATTGTACGATGAATTAATTATTATATAAGAGTAGTACGGTTTCTAAAATAATTTTTTATATTATCTTTTATTAAACCATTTACGACATATAATCGTATTAATTTTATTTTTAAGCCCTTAATAGTGGTCCTATATACAGCAATAAGCAATCAGCTTGCATGTCCTTAGTTCTTATTAATTATATATTAAGCCGCATGCACCACATGCCTACATGTATTATACATGATGCAGTATGCTATATGATCAACCTGTAATAAATGGTGGAATCAAGAATTTTTCTGAGGAGGGGCCAACTTTATTATTGTGTGACACGTTTATATAATATAATTAAAAATCATAAAAAAACAGAATTATATATAAAATTAGATCTCAATAGTAAGTAGTTTGCTACACAGACATAGAAATAGAAATACAATTTTAAAAAATACAATTTAATATATATATATATATATGTTTTAAATTTCTGACGATAATATTTCATGGAAATATTAATCTATTATTATTTTTGTAATAAAATTTTTAGGATTTATTTTCTTAATAGAAATTATCAAGTGATTTTTTAAAAAATCATCTTTTAATATTCTAGTATATAAGCTAGTTTATCAAGTTTTATGTAAAATTTAGATATTTTTGTATCACATTAAACATATAATGCTATAATTAAAACTTTAAATAAATTTTTTACTTGCTCAATGAAGTTTAGGGCATAAAATATTCTCTACTATTTTCATATATATAAATCATCAATCTTAATAATGATTTTTCTTATATTTTCACTTTAAATTCTGTTATAAGAAGCCTCATATTATATAACAAAAATTTTGGGATCTATATTAATAATTTAATTAATTTTTTAAATCAGTTTTTATTTAATTTTGGTGAGGCTATATTCTTGAAAATAGAAAACATATAAAAACTATACAAAATTTTGGGGCTATAGAAAAAAAAATTGGAGAAAGATATTTCTAAATATATTAAATTAAAAAAATAGAAAGCATATAAGAATTATCAATTTTTTTGAAAATCATTTTCTATATTTATAAAATTATCAATTATCAATTTTTTTGAAAATCATTTTTCTATATTTATAAAATTATAAATAATATATGGAATATATTTTAAATTTATAAAAAAATTTGGGGGCCATGGTCCCCATAGTCTTAACGTACTATGTAGGCCTGCCAGTACTGTCTGTAATGATCATCTCTGTATGCAATGCGATTGTCCGACGTTACTTTCTAAAATACGTCTATATATTAACCATAATATTTTAGTTTCCATACCGCGTGTTTTCTGCATGATGTGTAATTTGATTATATTATAATATAATTATTACAAGAAACAAAAATGAGATGTCATCCATGATCACGAACCAATTATAGCATTTATATTATGGACAATATTATATATAGTTTAAAAAATTAGATTTTTTTGTAGTCTAATCAGTAACAAAATTAAAAAATATAGTTTGGAAAGTTAATTCATAAAATAAAATTTAAAAAAAGACAAATATTAATTTTTTATATAATCTATTTCATAAAAATACATTTTAAAATTTAATTTTTATCAAGTTATAAAAATTTTGGGGAGACCAAAACCCTCCAAACCAAAAGGTGATTCCGTCTCTAAGTTTAAATAATAAACAAATAGAAAAATTCTTATTTTAAAATAAAATTAATTAAAATAAAATTATTTATAAATAAAAAAATTTTAAAAGCTGAAAAATACATTTTATTTTATCATAATTAAATAAAATTGAAATATTTTTATATAGACTGTAATGTAATTCATATTTAATAAACTGTAAAAAAAAATTATACTTAGATTATATACCACGAGGGGCATGCCTCTCCTGCCAATTATATAACCAGTCCTTATATAATTTGTTTATACCTCCAATGTTAATCCATGATATCCATGATGAATACCGAGGGGCATGCATCTCCTGCCAATTATATAAGCAATCACATGCGGTCCTTAATTTGTTTATATCTCCAATATTAATCCATCGATATCGATCTGTTTGCTATTATTATTGGAGGGAACCTCTTGTCCGTTTGTACACGGAAACCTATGTTACTCTCATTAATCTCGGGCACTAATTGGAATTTCATGAGCAGATCATTACAAGATTTTGATCTTTTGCCATTAGTAAAAAAGAAAAATTTTATGTATAATTATTTTTGTATATTTTTATATGTACTCTACTAATATAATTGATTATATTAATTTTTTAAAATATAAAGATTAATCATATGAGTAGAATGTATAAAGAATATACAAAAATAACTATATATAATAGTACTTAATGACAAATGTTTTTATTTTTTCATCAATTTAGATGGTGGGATGTTGGTAGCATATAATTTATGAATAAAAATAATTTAAAGAATGCTACACATAAGCTCACACACCACACACTATATATATATTTTTTATTTTTTTTATTTTTTGAGTTTTTTCTTTGTAAATTGATTGAATTCTCTACTTATTATTTATATATTAAATATTTTATGAAAGAAAAAAAAAAATATATATATATATAGTATGTGATATGTAAGCTTATGTGTAGATTCTACTGAAATTCTATTTCTTAGAAAATATCAAAAAAAATTTCGCCACTTGACATTGTGGTAATAACAAGCAAATTAAACTCGTGATAAATAATGTTTCCATCAATTCGATTGTGGTGTCAAAGATGATGTATTCTATGAAGATAATAATTGGAAAAAATTTTTTACCCACAAACACTTTTGTGACATCTTTTGTGGCATGAACTCTGTGCCCACTATTTATGTTGTGTTAAAAGAATTGTTGGGATGATTTGTATTTGGGAAAATTATTCCTCACATTATTACACTTTTTTGAAATGTCTCTCGGCACTGTTATACTTGCCAGAAAAATATTATAGTGACCATGCGTGTCCTGGAAAATAACGTTTCACACCAAATTAATTAATTGTGGTAATGAAGTAAAAGATTCATGACAAAATCTTTATATGCATGAATTTATTTCGTGACAAAAACATATGAACTCGTGGCAAAATGTTTTAATCCATGGATACCTCAAGTGACAAATCGATTAATTTACATATTGTCTGATGTGAAAATCGGATCATCCATGGTATGCGCTGGTGGTAAGTTTTACCTTACCCAGTAATATTATTGGTGGGAAAAACAGTACTTTTTAGCATGAATTTGATGTGAGTCCAATTGTAGCTAGCTAGTTCCCGACTGTCTAATCTCGCCAGGAGATAGGAAAAATGTCGACCCATTTAAATATTTAAGTTTCGTTTGTTTTTGTAAATGAAAGGAAATGAGATCATCAAATAAGTTAAAAGATAAAAAATAAAAAATTTAATAAAATATTATTAAAATATATTATTTTAATATTATTTTTATTATAACATTTGAAAAAATCAAATTATTTATTTTATTTATATAAAGATTTAAATAAAATTATAATAATTAAATAAAATGAGATAAAAATAATTGTAAAAAAAAAAAAAAAAAACTAGGCCCACTAAGTTTAGTCTACTCACAGCTAGCGCGCTAACTTTTGAGACAGTAAGCGATGAAGCACGGAAGGTTTCATTAGCAAATAACAAGATAAATACTAGCGTGAAATAAAGATCGATCCATGATCTGAATATCTTTCAATATAATATATATATATATATATATATATATATTATATATAAAAAAAAGGGAGCTATGCATGCTTTCCAAGCCAATTGATTTGCTAGCTAATTCATGTCTTACGTACCTGAATATAATAGAGCACTTTCAATGTTTAGTTGAAAGAATTCCGATTCTAATATTGTTGGAAAAAACATATCATCGATCGAGAGGCTCTAAAAAATTAAAGTAGTACTCCTACTGGCCGTCTTCACCTTTCATAGGTGAGCTTTAATTAATTCCAAACCGCTGACATGATTCTGATGAAGTTCAGACATGAAGGTCTTTGTCCGTATGACTGAAAAATAAACTTTATTTTGTTTGTTTGGAAGAAAAAAATGTCGAGAAATGACGTGAAACATTTTGACCCATATATACGACTACGTGCACGTGCGAGTGGCCTGAGATGGAGACTCCCGGCTATACTACTAGATAATAATAAGTATTAAATGGAAAATACTTTAATTATAAATAAATTATTTAAAAGTAATCTGGATATAATTTGCCTGATTTAAAAATTATTTTTATTATAAAATATATAAATTTAACGGATTACACCAATGAAATCAAGTAAGTTTTGTGAAATTAGATTTACGATTATATTTATGAGTGACCTCGTTTTATTTTAATTTATCTTAAATTTATTATTATATTTTTTATATTTTTATATAAAATATAATTTTTAATACAATTTTTTTAAATTTTAATATAATTTTTTAATTTTTATAATAATTTTTTTTTAATTTTAAAATAATAATAATATTAAAAAATAAATATATCTCAACTTATTTAAATTTCCCTATCTCATCTTCAAATTGAAACTGACCTTATTTCTTTATAACTGTAATAATACTTGTACTAGATGTCCAGCTAGGACCACTGCATGCTTACGTAAAGAAAGCCACTTTTCCACGTTTCCAAGGCCTAGTTATTATTGGACATAACCCCGAAAGCGACGTTGTAATCTTGATCTTATAATTATTTTCGAAATCAGATCTTTCCAATCTCCCATTTTAAAAAGACCACCCACCTAATCTTCTGTTTTATTCAGTTTAGACTTTTTTAGCTACCATTTCCTGTGTCTAATTAAATTTTTTATTTTATCCCTCAAAATCATTCAAAAATATTATTCATTATTGGACCACCAATCAAGATTTGTATTTTCTGATCGTCTCCTTTGCATCTTGATAATCTATCTTTTTAATTCAATAATTGTATATATAATGTTACGAATCTCAGATATATTAATTTTATTTTCTGATCAATGTGGCCTGGTCCAGTTCAGCCGAACTCATTGATCCTTTGGGCCCACAGAAGCTTGTGATTTATGGGACCAGGGTAAGACCCGAAACACACGCGTATGTAAGTTTGGATGGCTCCATCTAGGTACGTGCCATGCATGTCTTTTGAAAAAGTGGAATCCATATAATATGGACTATATATTATGAGAAAAATCCCTTTTTAAAGGTGAGTTCTACTTTCTTTTTTTTTAGTACTAGTAGAGTCACAATGATTTATATGATTTTTTAAATTTATTTTATAATAAAAATAATTATATAATTTAATAAATTACATCATACCACCTATGTTTATATACCATACGTACTCTAGCTCATTCTTCCCTTGTTATATATTTGTGTTAATATGATATTTTCTAATAATTATTAGATTGAGTCTTATTTTTAAAATAGTGCCACATTTCAAGGATAGTGCCACATCAGCAGTACTGTAGTACTGCAATCTTTGTTTTCTGCAATTGAAAAGATGCCAGGACACGGTATTTGCGAGCATAAAGATATGCTCATGATACACATGATGCACACACATAAATATTATATATATATATATATATATATAAATATACCATGAGCGTACAAAACCATGACTCATACTGCATAGTCATGACATTTTATTAAGAAATTTAGAGAACGTCACAGCTTACATCGGTTTTAGAACACACCCTATATTTAATTAGACGTACCGTGCCAGCCAATTTTATTAGTTTATCATACAGAACGTTACACGATGTAAGTACGTACGCTTCTTTCGATAAAAATTAATTAAAGACAGTTTAGTTTCAAACGCCACAATAGGATTTGAGAGGGAAATTGTCTTTATGAGTGGTATTTTTGCTGAAGAAATCCAGTAATCCGCGATGATTAAATGGCTTATACTGCAACGGGTGTTCGTCATCGACAAGCTCTTTGGGCACTTCTATAATCCCGTCGCTGAATGAAAATAGTGCAAGGGAGTATCTTGCTTCATTCCCATTATTCATCACCACTCGATGCCTAGGAGATAGAATTCTGTCGTTGCTCCACGCCTAATAAAAATATTATAAGCCAAGCAAAACCAGGCATCCATCTTTTAAGAACACGACAACATATCAGGCTTAAAACTTCAAGATTAAGTCCAGTTTGGTTACCAAATCCTTCTTAACTCATTTCATTTCATCATTATAATTTTTTTAAATTCCTATATAATTTTTTAAATTTTTATATAAAATATAATAAATAATTCAACTTTTTCATATCTCAATACAATCATAATATTAAAAATTAATATT
Source organism: Platycarya longipes (assembly GCA_036559045.1). Lineage (NCBI taxonomy): Eukaryota > Viridiplantae > Streptophyta > Magnoliopsida > Fagales > Juglandaceae > Platycarya > Platycarya longipes. The sequence continues at coordinate 50,348,092 of CM071789.1, forward strand.
CTAACAATACTTTATTCAACTCAACTCAATTTAACTCAATCCAACATCCAAACGCAACCAATTCAAAGCTATTTATCGATGGTATATAGTCGTGATGGACAACTCACCATTAATGCATCTCCTGCCATTACCATGAAAGATGAAGGTGGATATTCGACACTAATCCACTCCCCGTCCTTTGTTTCGACCTCCAAACCATTGACTTGATTTTGGTGAAGTATGGTTGTGAAACTCTTGTCAGTATGGGTAACAAAGCCAAGATTAGGCTCGTTCACCTCCGGAACTTTATTTTTCAGGACCCGAAGAAGATAAGTGGCCGAGCTAGTATACGAGCCATGGTACTTCCCTACCCCATAGCTTTCATACAGCATTCTGGTCACCATTTGGTCTATTTCTGCTGTTAGCTTTGCATATGAATGCATGCATGCACTAAACAAGAAGATCACATCATATGTATTTATTATATATAAGTGATAAGAATAAATAAATAAATAAATAAAGGAGATGTCAAATTGGTTCAAATTGTACCTGAAATGAGCATGTCCATCTGGCCACAACAGATTTGAGAAACTTTGAGTTGCCTCTAGAGTTGTTGCGTTCTGAATACCCATGCTTTCATGGAGAGGAAGTTTTTGAATTTGTCCAACATACCCATTCAAGCCATTTTCGTATTTGTTTTTCATTTTGACTTCTATGGGAAGATCAAACAGCTCCTCTAAGGCACCGAAGACTTGTTTGAGAAGTTCTGAGGTAACTTTGTCGTACACTATCATAAAGCAGCCATAGTCTTCTAAAGCTCCTCGAACTTCCTTGCATGCAGACAGCCAAGAGCTTGTTCCAGGCTTCAAATTTTCAGAACAGGCCGAGAAATCTAGAACAGGAAACTTAGGCTGCAACTCAGAACCCATTATCCTAGCTAGCTAGTAGTTTTTCTTTCAGCTACCAATTGTATACAAAATCTCCTTCCAGATCAAGGCACTGAAGATTACATGAGCTGTATTGCTGATCAGGCTGTTTAATTTATAGATCATCATGCACAATAGCGTCGTGGTAAGAAAAATACTAAGGTCATGTGATAGCAACAAGTGGGATCATCTATGTTTTCATGAAAATTCAATTTTGTTTTTACTATTTATTATTAATTATTATATTTTCCCAGGGCACGTGACATTTATGATATTTATTAATGTCACATATCGTACGAAACTTTTGGAATTCAAATATGATAAGATCTTTATCATTCTTAAAAAGTTATTTATTTGCAGTTAATTAATATTAATAAAATAATTATTTTATAATTAAAATTTATTACAAATAATTTTTTTATTGTAAATAATTAATCACAAAAAGTTTATTTTTCTTCTTAATGTTATGATCAGCTATATAATATATTTGATCGATGAACTCATCAGTGGTAAAAAATAATTAAGGGCTTATTTAAATAATGAGATAAGATAAGATGATTAATTTAGATGAAAGTTGAAATTAATTAAATAAAATATTATTAAAATGTTATTTTTTAATATTATTATTATTTTAAAATTTGAAAAAATTTAATTATTTATTACATTTTTTATGCTAATTTAAAAAATATATATATATAATAATAATAATAAGATAAAATAATTTATGCATCGAAACTAGTTAAGATCGAACCGAAAGAAAGAAGAAATAACGTGTGCTCGGTATATGTGCTTGCTACCAATAAAGGCTTTCATCTTCAACGTCGTACATATACTAATAAATTACATATGAATAATTCTATTCGAAGATTTTTGACATTTTGCACCACATACAATCTAGCTATATGACATAATTTAATTTAAAAGCTAGCCAGTTAGATCAATTTTAAAATTTGAATTTTATAAATTAAATTCTACACACCATGTAGATAGTCATGTACGTGTGGTACTGTAAACGATTAATATATATATATATATATATGAGAAGAATAACATGCAAAGTACATTTTTTTAGTATAGTGAAATGATTATTTTTAAAAAATGATATGATTTTTATAAAGAAATAAATTTCAATCAATAATGTAATACATAGAGGTAAAAAAATATAAATTTCAACAAATATTTGATAGATAATAAAAGGAAAATATCTTAACAATAAAATAATTATATAAAAATAAATTATAAACTGATGTAAAGTAATAAAAGATAACTATTTAATAATTATTATAATCTCATTTATAAAATATTAATATTTGAACTTAATGTTTCATAATGAATTGTATTCGCAAATATAATTGATAAACAGATTTAGACATAATTATTTTACATTTCTTTTTTTTTTATATATATATAAAGAATGAATAGAAATTTTAAATCATATATATAAATTTATATATAATATAACGTATAATTTATATAAAATAATATTATGTTATAATTTGTAACATGAAGTAGGTTTACTAATATTATAATGTTATATTATAATTTGCATGTTATATAATTTATTACTAATAAAATATTAGTAATTTATAATTTACATGTTATATAAATAATATATAATTTATGCTATTTAATCCGAATTTTGGATGGGTTTTATAGATGATGAAAGAAAGGTAACGTCGATTATAAGGAGATTAATTTGAGTTTGAAATTGAAATTGAGTGTTGGTTTCAATTTATGAATTCATTCAAACTGTAACTAAGGGATAGTCTAAACAGATTCGAGTTGAGAGAGAGTTTTAGATAATGGTTCTTAAAAGAATAAGAGTTTTGAATTTACCTAGATTTGAATTTGAATCGTTTGATTAAAGAATTTGAATCAAGAGACTAAATTTTAAAAATCACATCATTTTAAAATTCAAATGAATGGATAGATGGAGTTAAATTTAACAAAAAAATAAGAAAATTTAATAAGTAGCCGTTAGATAGCCACTTATTTAAATATATATATTTATATATAACGTATGTATAATAATAAGTTGAGGACATGGCATGACACTACAAGAAAATAAGTTTTTTGTGGCATCATATTTTGTTGCAAAAAATAAGAAAGAACGTCAAAAAAATTATTTCTAATAAAAATAATCATTTTCATTGTGTTGATTTAGAACCAGCAAGGACCACGAGCTGAATAAACATTTTTTTTAAATAATGTCACCTAAACAGCTACCTAATCAATATAATTCTTCTTTATTTTGTTTTTTGTGTTGATTTACCTACCGTTTTTCTTCAATTTAGGAGACTTTTTCCAACTATAAATAAATCATAGCAGGGTCATGGTCAGTTCACGCTATTATATTATAAGTAATGCTAAATACAATTATAAGTTGTGCAAGTACTGCATATTTTAAAAAATAAAATAAAATTGATTAGAAAAAATTAAGATTTTTTTTTATTTTATTTAGGTCTCGTATTTATTTTTAAAAGAAAAAAGTGTTGTGCATTCTATAATTACAAATTATATCATTTCTCATGTGATTGTTAGCACCTAAATTTTTTGATACAAAGGAGGCCGTGAGGTTTTTCAAATCCAGATTTTTATTTGGAGAACCGGGCGGTATGCTATCAGGTCATTAAACTCGTTGTCCCGTGTCCATATCCCCATCTTGGTATCTTCGATTCTATAAGCCATATCAACATGAATGATGGAAGTCGTTCCTCTCTCTCTGGTGAATCTATTTTCACCTTACTGGCAAGAATATCTAAACCAAAGTAGACTCTGGCTCTACAAATTAAATTTTCAATGCATTTCTTATTTCCAATGTTAGTGTTGGTAAGATGATAAGTACTATATCAATATTTGGTATATATCTAAGAAGGGTGATGCTGGGGGTGGTCGGACTATCCCTAACGTCAAAAGAGCCCAACGGTAGTTGGACTGCTTTTTAATGAAAAATACACTACAATAAAATAAAATATAATAAAAAATATGATAAAATAAAAAAAAATACAAGAAAAAATAAAAAAATAAAATAAAATGAAGAAAACATAATAAAAAATACAATAAAAAATAATAAAAAATATAATAAAAAATAAAATAAAGATGAATTTTAAGAGGTATTCGGCCTGAACTACAGCCCGCCGCCTCCGATGGGAGGTGGGCAACACCGCCTACTCCATTGAGATCGGCGGGCTCCGGCGATACCGGATCCATTTCAGATTTAAGCCTCCGTGGGGCACACCGGAGGTCGCCGGAACCTGCCGGTCCCAATAAGGTGGGCAATATCGCCCACCGGCACCAAAAACAACAAACTGCTTTTTATATGAGAATCTGTCAGATGGATCCCCAAAAAATTCCATCTAAGAATTTAGCAGCTTCAAAAACAATCTGGAATCTAAAGGTCACTTCATGTTTGTCATTAACCGATGACTGCACCTTTTTTTTCCTTCCAAATATACCCTGATATCGAGCCAATTACTCGTTGACACGGCTTTATTTGCGTATAAGAAGTGTGGGGTAAAATTTGGTACTGTATGAAACTAATTGTACAATGAAAAAGTGCCATATGATACAGTTAAGTCATCAAAGAAATACAAAGAGCTTCACAATTTTTTGTTTAATCTACTCGACATCCCATTCTAGTAATCATTATTTAACAAAAAAAAAAACTTATCGTTTCTGGAAGTTCAACATTTTAATGGACACAGCAAAGATAAATGCAAAGAGTAATGCAAAACCAACAACGACAGCTGCAACCACTCCCACGAAGTCATGTTTGAAACCAAAATAGTCTCTCACAAAATCTTCCACTGTTTCCCCAGTATCAAGGTTGTCCTTCTTATCCCCAAATTGTGCTGCAACCAACCCGTAAAGGGTCCAAGCTAATGGACATGCCCAAGAGTACCATCTCCACCAAATAGGGATCCTCTGTTTTTGACCAGGTAGGAAAATGAAAGATAAGAAAAAAGAATTACTCGAGGATAATATGTATAGAAGATGAAAAGGAGATACAAAATGAAAGAATTGAGAGTATAAGAACTTACAGGTCGTGGGATTATAAATCCTGAGAAGAGATTCCACAGTGCATAAAATGCTGAGGAAACTATGGAAGAAATGTGGTGATTTGGTGTCGCAGCAACAGACATCATGCCATAGAAGGTGAAGTACAAAAGGGAGACATACATGAAAAATATATACCAGAAAAATTTAGCTGCAGTCCATTCAAAACCAATCATTGCATAAACTATGACACCATATACCGCAGCTTGTGCAAAAACATATGGGAGCTCAATCAGAACCTGTAACAGAAGATGAAATTGATGTCTTACACGTGCGTTTGATTCAAATGAAATAAGATGTGGTAGCTGGAAAAAATGTTAGACGTACCTGCGCAAAGGCATAAGGCAAGGCTGCATACATCCCTGCGGCTTTTTCTCTGTAGAAGACTGTTCGTTCAACAGCCACCACTGGCTGCACTGAATTGGAGTTTTTAACACCGATAAAGAGAACAGAAGCGTACATAGAACCCATAGCATTAAATACATCTTGTTTCTTTGTCCTGTAATCATCAATGTTTGAAATTCAACTCAAAAGCTCAAAGATATTACAGGAATTTGCACATTTGCGGATTGCTTAGTTCTGTAGTTGTAACTTACGTTTTCGAGCCAAGGTTCCAGAACATTGTCCCGAACATCAGGGCTATGACGGTTGTGAAGATAAACCTAACAGCAGTATATAACGGGTTGCGCCAATATGACCAGTGTTGTTTCCACAAGCAAGCCATGAATTGTGTGAAATATGCCTGTGAGTATTGGGTAGGGAAATAGAGGTCCTTTGATCCAGGAGCAGGGCTGCTCAATTCATTAATAAGTGCTTTGTTTCTCCTGTAATATTTGGTTTTCAATAGTACAAGTTTTGTAAAAAAAAAAAAAAAAACTCCCAACATAAATAACGTAATTATTTTAGTAGTTTTGATGATGGAATCAAAGATATTTCAGTCTTAAAACTTAGTCAGGTATATTATTAGACCGACCTGTAGAGCTCTGAATTTCCGTACACATCAGCAAAATCAATTCCCAAAGCCGTTTCATGTGCTGTGGAAGTAACTTCCAACATCCAAGTCGCTGGATTCTGACCATCTTTAATTTTAATGATTCCCTCTATTCCCTTGATGTAGCAGAGGTAAATGTAATAGCAAAATCTTTCAGAAAGATAAAGATTTACAGGATAATCATGATTGTATGTAACTCCTGATGGTCCTTGAGATCATACCTCAAAATAATTGATTAGATGACAAGAATGGCGACCCAATGGCCCTACATATATCTCCTCACCCCCGCGCTTCATTAGGAATAGCTGTAATTTCATGTCAAATATGTCAAACTCGTTTACAGAAGATAAGGTCCCCAAAAGTTCCAAACAATTCAGTTAATAAGTATTCCTCACCTCATCAAATGCTTCAAATATGTCAATGCTTGGCTGATGGATGGTGCACACAACTGTTCTTCCCGTGTCCACAGTGTTCCTCACAGTCCTCATGACAATAGCAGCTGCTCTAGCATCCAGCCCGGAAGTTGGTTCGTCCATGAAAATTATGGAGGGGTTGGCAACTAGCTCTACTGCAATGGTAAGCCTCTTGCGTTGCTCAGTCGAAAGGCCATTCACACCAGGCAACCCAACCAATGCTTGTCTCAAAGGTTTCAATTCCACGAGCTCCATAACCTCCTCAATGAACATCTGCAATCATTTTTCATTTTTTAAAATTAGCTATACCGGTGCTGGTTTAAGAACTCATGCAGCTCGTGGGATAACTCTAATTTATTTGTCATCCAGAGATCTTCAACTACTTGTAGATAAAGTGTGATATTATCGATAAAAGTAGGTGATATATGAAATCCCACATTGCTTGGAAAGGAGAAGTTTTTGCTCTTTATAAGGTTACAATAGGGCTTCAATTGTATTATTGACTAATCATTTTGGAATATAAGTCATGTGATTTGAGCTTTCTATTGAGGCGTTACAAATGATATTAGAGTCTATCCCAATCAGAAATGTGGAATTTAAGCCATGCCACCTACCATAGATAGGCCCAACAAGGGCGTTGGACATTTAAGAGGAGTAGATTGTAATACCCTGAGAAGGGTAGATGATGTATGAGATTCGACATTGTTTGAAAATAAGAAGTTATTGTCTTTATAAGGTTTCAATGGGGCTCTAATTGTATCATTGACTAGTTCTTTTGAAATATAAGTCATATGATTTGGACCTTCCATTGAGACGTTACATAAAATTTTAGAATATAATAAGAAAATACAAAAACAAATTTAGCATTTGAATATAAAAGTCTCCAATTTTAGATACCAACCTTCCTTGCTTCAGAATCAACATCAGGCAATAGGCGGAGCCATGCTGAATAGAGCAAGGACTCATAGACAGTAACATGAGGAGAGTGGATGTCATTTTGCTCACAATATCCAGAAACTCGAGCAAACGTTTCTGGCTTCTTTGGATACCCAGAAATTGTGATTCTCCCGTCAATATATCCACCGGTTTTTCTACCAGCCAGCACATCCATCAGAGTTGTTTTACCAGCACCACTGACACCCATCAGAGCTGTGAGAACTCCTGGCCTGAAAGCACCACTCACTCCCTTTAGGAGCACCAGTTTATCTTCAGTAACACCTTGAATCTTCATTTCCTGAAAAATCGTTTTAGACAAATATTGTATAGATTTGAAAGTTGAAACAAAATCCACTTAATTTACGACACATTTATAATTGCTGCAAGTTACCTTTGGCATGTCAACCGAGTATGTAATTTCATCAAAGGTAATGGCATGTTGTTCAAATGGAAGAACCATGCCTCCTTTCCTATTCCGACTGACCTCTACTGTATCCTCCGCACTAACAAACGAGGACATAGAGGAAATAGTTGTCATGCAAGTTTCAGTTCTACTCTCTGCAGGTCCACAAAATTCAGTTGGCTTTAGAGAAACAACATAAATTAAGAATAGAATAACGAAATAGAACCACACAAACAGATGTACACCAATGAAAAAACATCTCATGAGATATATCACCTATTTTGAATTGGTGACTTGAGCTATTTCCCCTACTTGGTGACTGACTGGCTTGTCCTGATCTGTCATTGTGCCTATTGCTTTGAGGTTCTTCTTGTTTAAAAGCCTGGGGCTTTCCCAATGCTGCACAATTGTTTATACCAAATTACTACACATAATATTACAAGTTCGTACGTATGGAAGTGGATAAAGTGGAGCAACGCACGATTGAGATAAGTGAGTGCCAAAGTGAAGCCAGCATTGAAAACTAAAATATATCCAATCAATCCCCCTACTCCTATCCAAAACCAATAGGCATGTGGGAAGAATCCACGGGACTTCAACACTTCAACTCCAAGTGATTCCGTTGAGTTTGGGAGAACCTTTAACAGAAAATAGGAACAAATGTCAAATAATTATTATAGACAACAAAGAGAAAAGGCCGTATATTGACTAGTTCAAGAAATTACATGTCTCCAACTCTTCCCAAGGAACTCATTAACTACTATAGCATTCTGTCCATACATCAAAGGTGACGTCCAGTAACCCCATATCCACCACTTCTTCATGTTCTCTGTGGGAGTAAGCAATGACAAAAGAAGCATTAAGTAGGGTGCAGTCCAATAATGATAGAAGCCATATATAGTATTATGAACTTATTAAATTACACCTCTTGACAGCACAAAGCCACCTAGTGCAACAAGCATGACCAGTGCAAATGAACCAAATGCGGTGGCAACAATCAGGTCCCCCCTACCAATTGCTGCAACGAAGCGGAATAATGCAGAAGCCATCTGATCAACAGCTAAGAGCAGAAGGTATTGTCTAAAAAACCTGGAATATGTACTTGATTAGCAAAAATATCATTGGAAATAGAAAAGAAAAAAGATATTGAAACAACTCTTTACGAGCTAATAATAGAAGTGATAGTGTTTTGATGTTATCTTTTACCTTCCAGCACTTGGATCAAATCCAATGACATAGTAAGTGATAAAAACCCAGACAGCAACTTCTACAAACATGATAGGGATCTTGATGATCCATGCAGGAAGAGAGTAAGCCCATGCAGGATAGAATAGGAGATTCCTTTGCTTGAAGAAAACCGGAAGCTTTGCTACTGTCATGGAAATCTCAGCTGTACCATTAAACATGATAACAACAACACCATAAAACAAAGCACCAGCGTAGATCCCTCCGTCGGTCACTGAATTGTGGTGCATCTCAGTCCGTAGGAAAATTGTCATTGCAATCAGGGCCATTATTAGTAGCTAAAAGAACAGAAAAGGTAGAATTTAATCCCAATCATGTGTAATGAAATGTAATATACACATATATTATATATAAAATATATAACATAATCAAAACCAAGCTAAAAGCTTACTTGGGTGAGCTTGAAGGTGTAGACAAACGAATTCCTCTTCATAAGCAAGAATTCTCTTGATAAGCAAGCTTTCAACAGCTCTGCCTTCCTAACACCATACTTTCTAGTTGTCAAAGCAGCTGGGTGGCTCTTTGCCCTGTTAAAGGGAGTTGCAAGCTCTTCTCTAAGTTTGCTTCCCACAAGAAACGATTTGAATGCCTCAGCAAATTTGTTGACTGTTACAAAATTGTAAGGCTCATCTTTAGCTGCCCAATACTGCTCCTGGTCTTTCTTTGACGTAACCTATGACAAATCGGTTACATGTGAATTCGACTATAAGATTTTGCATGCAGTCCTCTTCTTTTTAGAAGATAATAATATCTGTTAGCTTCTAAAACAAACAAAAAACCACTATGTTTAGACTTACTTCTTGGAGGAAGTCGGCCACCCCTTTCCTTTCAGGACATTTGAAGCCCATAAATTCAAAAAATTCAAGAACTTGCTCACGGGGACCCTGATATACAATCTCACCATCAGAGAGGAGAATAATGTCATCAAAAAGATCGTAAGTCTCTGGTGCCGGCTGGAGGAGTGAGATCACGACAGTGCCATTGAGAATGTGAGCATATTGCTTGATTGAATTCACAATCTGAAAAGTTGTCGAGCTATCCAGACCAGTAGATATTTCATCCATGAATAACACCTTAGATGGTCCAACCAACATCTCACCTATAATTTCATATATAAAGATTATTTCTTCGTTCGCACAGAGAATATACATTTGTGCACATTGAACTAGGACTGATTACCTGTTGTTACACGCTTTCTTTGTCCTCCAGATATACCCCGTAACATTTGATTCCCAACCAAAGTATCTGCACACACTTCCAATCCCAGAACCTGCAAAGTGGATTGGATGAGACATGAACCGTGGTAAACTACCTTGGATTTTATACTCTTTTCCTCGTTATGTAACAATTTGCAGTGATGTTACCTTTAAAATATATTCTGTCACCACGCTAACCTCCTGACCTTCTGTTGCTCTTGCCTGAATTAACAATACCATTTAAGAAAAGTCTTTAAAAGCAAATGTAAAAAATTATGATTCTGGTTTGAACATTCACATATAACACATTAATGGAAGGCGACAGTTTTTGCCATTGCAATACTCAGTAACTATGAAAATAGTGTGAAGGGCAAATTGAGAGAGAGAGAGAGAGAGTATTCCCCTGTATCAAGATAGGACTAATCCATTTATAAAACAATCATCAAGCTAAATAGGTCTGTCATTATGCTATAGTTAAACGTATACGTTAAGTGCTATAATCTTCTAATGTGATACGTAAGTGGCAGTGTATTCCTTCTTACCTTCATGTAGATGTCAATATCAGGATCAGGCTTAATATTTGCTTCTTTCTCCCTTCTTGCTAGCTCTACCAGCATATCTGCAGTAGAGGGTGTTAAAAGAAAGGTCAAGCTTAAATCAAATAAATAATTCGATTACAACCTCATGAGCATGGGTGTAAACGGTCCGGTCCGATTCAGGAAAACAATAGACCGGTTTTATTCAATCCATCATTTTTATCACCTTGGACCGGATCGAACTCAACACCGGTCCAATTTGATCCGATATAATTCGGTCCAGTCCGATCCAAGGAGGTCCATACATATATATATTATAATTTATTTTATAATACAACTCTTATAATAAAAATTTATATACTAATATATTAATACTTATATATTAGTATTATAAATATATATATTATAGTTATACATTAGTACTAATAATTTATATGTAAGTACTTATATACTATATAATATAGTTATATATTAAAGAATATATACATATATATATGTATATATATTTTTAATTATAATTAAGAAGTGCTATTCGGTCGGATCTGGAAAGAGAAATCTCATAGACTTTGACCAAATTAAATAATGTTCGGTCCTATATTTTTATAATCAAACCAAGTTATATCAAAAGTTGGTCCGGTCCGAGGCAGTCAGTTCGGTCCCAACCAAATTTCTTACCCCCCTACTCAAGAGTACAATGAAGGAAGGATGGAAGAATAACAAACCATAACGTGATCCGACCCCTTGACATCTTGCAGAAAAGGCCAAAGTCTCCCTGACTGTCATTTCGGGAATATGGAGGTCATGCTGACTGACATAGGCAGCAGTTCTCTGGGGAACAAACTCCCGCATTTCATGGCCATTATAAGTAACATTCCCAGAAAACTGAAAGAGAATTTCCGCTTCATATATTGGATTATATAAAACCAAAAATGACAACATGCAATCCAAAATGTTGAAAAAGTCCTAAGCTTTTATACCTTCAGGTCAGGATCGAGCTCTCCAGCCAAAGCCAGCAAAAGTGTGGTCTTTCCAGAACTTGGAGGACCCAAAAGTAGCGTCATTCTGTATAAAGACGTCAGACACGAACCGAACCATGTTAAAAAAGTATAACAAAAGTTGTAACGAGGATCGATGAACCGATTAATCCGATTTAATTGGTTGAATCGGTTCAGTTTTAAGCAAGTTTCGAAATTGATTTTTAAGATATTAAAATCGGTAAGTATCGATTCGATTTTTATTTTAAATTTTTTAAAATCAAATCAGATTGATTTAATATAATATATATTTTAAATTAATTTTTTTAATATGATACATAATATAAAATATTTTTTTAATTATATATAATATGTTATACATTAATATATAATATAAATTAATTATAATTTATATTTTATAGTTTAATACTAATAGTATTATATTATATTACTATTAGTAATATACTTTAATTCTATATATAAATAATTATACACAAAATAAAAATATATATAGTAATACTAATACAATTTTTTTTTGAACTAATATTAATAATATTAGTTATAACTATCAATAATATAACTATGAAAAAATTAAACTTATTATATCAAATACTAATATATAATTATTTTAATCATTATAAATAATATTAATATATATATTAATAGTCTAATAAATTAATATAGACTAATTTAAAATCGAAAAACCGGATCAAAACCAATACTACTAATTTTAGAGAATAATCAATACATAATCAATTTTTAAAAATAGAAGACTAATAATATCGGTTCGATCCTAAATTTTATTTAAAATCGAATTGAATGAGACTGATTATACTCATAATTGTAACCCTGAAGGTGGAATATTAAAGAGGGAGATTATCAAACATTAAGAGGTCATTCCTATAATCGGAACAAGGGCTGCCTTCTCACCTGCTTGGCTTGATGACCCCACTAACATCTTGAAGGATGGACAATTGCTTCTTTCTACTTGGAAGAATATGAAGATAATTCAAGAAACCCTGCAAAATCGTCAAAGAATATGAAGATAAAAGTAATGAAAATGAAAAGCGTCAATATTTGTACAGTATTAAAAAAAGGTTTACATATTCAGACACGATGTTAATTACCTCAAGAATGTCAACGGAGAAATTCAAGACTGTCGGTAGAGCTCTGCTTCCAACATGAGCTTCTGCGTCGACTTTTAAATTCTCGAACCGGACTTCAATTGTCGGAAGAAGAATTCCTACTCTGAGAAATTTAATTAAAAAAAAATATTACTGAAAATTCATATAAAACATACTTTAAAAAAAAATGTTGGATAAACAGAATGAACAAAACCTACGTAAATATAAATAACATTATGGTTAAAAAAAATAATAATAACATCATAGTTACCTGTCGAGACGATCCTTGAGCTTCAACAAGAACTTCTCATTATCCTCTTCGGGGACCTTCAACAACCTCTCCATTAAACTCTTACTTTCCTCGACTCCAAGATCGTGTATATTGATTTCGCTGGCCTCGCCTTGCTGCGTAGTCAGCAAACCTTTCTTCAGACGATTGAAAGTAGGAAGCTTCTGTAGCGCTGCCCATTTAAGAGCTTCTTCGTCGTCTTCTTCCCGTGAAGACCTTGAGAAAACTTCCATGGAATTGTTTCTCCATATCGACGCGTTGTAAATATCACCACTCTCCATTTTAGAAAACCCAGGAAATGTTTCTTGGAAACGCAAGTAAATAAAGGCGAAGATTTCAGAACCGGAACCCAGAAAGGCAGAAATGGGTTACCAATTATGGTTCGCTGGGTTTTGTTTTTCTCCCTTCAATGAAAGATTGTTTGGATGCGTATTTATATAGAGGTTGAAGTTCATATACAGTGCTTTTGAAGTGCAAAAGTAGGAACGGCAGAGTTCCTAAATATTTGGTAGTGAAATCGTCTCTGGAAATTCATTCGTAACAGTTGTTTGACTATGCAATAAGTTCGGAAGGCGGGCCTAGGCCTCCCTCCTTCAATAAAATTAAAAATTAAAAAAAAAAAAAAAACGTTTCCTTTTAAGACGTGGACGCTGCTGAAATAATGGAATACGTCTAGACTGAAAAAAACGTTTCTTCAGTTTTCTTCTTTAAACTAAAATGATCTGAATTATCAAATATATTTAATATATAAAAATTAAAATAATTTTTACAAAAAAAAAAAAAAAAAACCCTTCTCTAAAAGTATTGATATTAGACTAATCAAATATATATAGTAAAGTTTATGCTTTGTCAATTAAGAGCATTTTTATTGGATTGATTAAAATTTTCTATTAAAAGTACAAGTATTTGAAGAGTTATTATTTACTTTTAAAGACAAAAAATACTTATATTCTTTTGTCCTATTATATTCTCCTCATTTTTTATCAAATATGATCATTTTTTTTATATGTATACAAACTTGTGCTTTTTAAAAGAAAATTTTAGTAGAATATTTTAAGACAACTTGCTTTCCTTTCGCTCTGATGATTACAGACGATTAATAACTGCTCTCCATAACAGAAGCCCACAAGGAAATTCATTCAGTGGAAGGAGCCAGGAGCTCTGACTCCTCCTCCCCTCATCCTCTCCATCATCCTCTTTATTTAATGTTTATAGTATTTCATTTTAGTATTTGTTTGGTTGAGTTCTGTGTTTCAAAGCAAAGGGCTTTCTTTGCATTGGCCTCGGTGGGTCTCGCACGGAGGCAGGGCCAACATCGCCGTCTGAGGATGCTGGCAATCTCAGTGGGATCCTGGACAATGTGGCAACATCACCGTTTGATTTTTGCATGGTCTTAGGGCGAGACACAAAGAACAAGGACGCCAGCAAAGAAAAATAAGGAAGACTCCGACACAGAAGAATAAGGAGGACGTTGGTGGTCTCGATGATCTCCTCTACTTGATTTTTTTACGTTTTTTTCCGTTTTAATTTCTCTTAGTGTTTCGATTTTGCATTTGTTGATTGTTTGGTTGTTGTTAGTTTGTAATAAATTGGAATAGACTTATTCTTGAATTGGTTCTCACTCTTTTTTGAAGATGATAGTTTGTTACTCTCATCTCTTTTAGAAAATGAAGGTAGTGATTTCCTTTCCTTAGGGTGAGATTTGTTTTATCCCTGTTTTTTAGAAGATCGCACTCTCAAACAAATTATAAATCGAAATTGAAATCTCTTTAAGTTTTGTTAATTGAGAGTTTTAGAAGTTAAGACAATGTCTATTATAAATGTGCGTAAGAGCGCTACAAATCAGTGATTAGTTTGATTTATAATATAGGTTCTTCTTGTATTTATTGATCTCAATTGTAACTTTAATATTTATTAGCAATACAATACCGTCTTTTCATAAAATAAAATTAAAAATATATATATATATATATAGTAAAATTAAAAATATAGATATATTTTGTCAAAATGACTTATATTGTAAATTTTCTTTGCAAATTTTCTTTTTGCTCATTTGGATTGAGGCGCATGGTTGGCCCGTTGTGGGCTCTACGTGGTAATGACTTATTAAAGTCTATTATTTGAGGCTTATCAGATAATCATGCATGAAGTTATTCTCTAATCAAAATGCTTAAAGAAATTAGAGATTACTAATTTTGTATTACTTTATAGTTGTGTTCATCAATGTCCCAATCCTTCCACCTTAAAAATTAGATAAAAAGACCAGTCCGGTGCAATAAAATACAGTTTTAACTTTTATCCACGTCTGCTTTTCTGTCGTTTGCGTTAAAACATTGATAATAAGGATCGATAATGTCTGGTTTGACCCAATTTCCCACGTTTTTTTTTTCTTTTTTTTTCGTAAAATACATAATAAAATATATAAAGACATGACCTCATGGGTGACAATAATTGAGAAACAAATCTTGTAAGACTGACTCAGGAGGTGATGGACGAGTCATTTTTCCCAGACGGTGTTCGGTCCATCTCTCTTTTTTTTTTTCCTTCTTTTTTTAAATAAATTAATAAATAAATTATTTTTTATTAATAAATTAAAATTAAGTATATTATTAATAAAGATGACGTAACTAACTCAATAAAATAATATTTTATATAATCAATAATAATAAATTAGATAAAAAAGTACATTATTAATGTTTATAATTACTATATAATTAGTTAATTGGTATTATGCATTAGTTATTTGATATGATATCAATTTGTTAATAACATATTTAAAATTTTATATTATTAATGATAATAGGTTAGATGAAAATTATATAAATAATATATATAATATTTTTTTAAAATTTTTAGAATTTGGTTTCTTCGGTCTAATCTAGGATAGAAAAACCCTTCGATCCCTACCTTACGAATCGAGACTGATTGGCCTACCACTCGGTCTGATCGATTTTCGGTCTAGACCGACCGACTTACACCCTTACTAACTATCGAGAATTGCAGAAAATTAGACCTTGTTTGATTTTGCAGATAATATAAGATGAGATAAAATGAGTTAAAATAAAAGTTAAAAGTTGGATAAAAATATTATTAAATTATATTTTATAATATTATTTTTATTTTGAGAGTTAAAAAAATTAAAATTTTTATTTTATTTTGTATGGTAATTTAAGAAAATTATAATAGTTAGATGAGATTAGATGAAAATATTTGTGAAAACAATTAAGACTTTATAATAAAAAGACTTGAAAGTATGGAAAACACAAAATTCATTTGTCAGATAATAGGCACGATCTACATCTATTTACAATTTGAACTACCTACCTAGCTAATTCATGGAGACCTAAATATTTGGAAAAAAAAATGTTTTTCTCTCTAATTACATTAATTATTATATATGCCATCTTCAATATATATAATATATTATTAATAATAAATAATAATAGATATACCACATCTGAGATTATTTTGCAAATGAGATGATTTTACAATAATAGTATTATAAATTTCACCTAGCTAATTCATGAGATGAAAATGAGATGATTTTGTAATATATACAATTATATATATATAACCACATGCAGGTATACAACTTCTGTATATATGCATGGTAAATCTCCCATATATGTCTAAAAAATGAGACCAAAACATAAGAGGCCCCTTCACGTCGTCTGTCGGTGATATGTATATTTTTATGGAAATACTAAAAATATGCATACATTATAATAATATCAGATAAAGGAACTAAGATAATAAAAAGGGAGCTGCTACTTATCCCGTTTCTGTTGCTCCCGATCCCATCCCGTTAAGTTTTTTTTTTGTTCAGTTTTTTTTTACATGAATTTTAAATAAATATTTTAAAATAATATTATTATTTTTTTTATATTTTTAAAAAATATTTTAAGATATTAAAAAAATTATATAAAAAACATATTTTTTTTTACATAATTTTTTTTAATATCTTAAAATATTTTTAAAAAATATAAAAAATTATAATATTATTTTAAAATACTTATTTAAAAATCATATAAAAAAACTAACAAAAAATAAAAATAAAAACTTAAATAGAATAGGTAATGAGATCAATAAGGGGGAAAAATAGCATTTTCCTAATAAAAATGGACAGTGCTAGAGCCACAGCTGGGGGATTCCAACTGGGATCCCGCCAATATATGTGGCCCCCTCCTCTTTTTTAATTTTTTTTATGAATGTTTTTTTTTTTATCATTTTGAATAGTTTTTTTTAAGCTTACAACATTATTAAAAAATATGTACTTAATCATTAAATTAAAAAAAAGAATAATATTTCTATGTTGTCTTATTTTATCCCCTAATTTTGACTGTTCATATATATTTTTTCAATTATTTAATAGCTAAGAATGTAACTATAAGTATATTAGTATTTTTTTATTTTTTTTAATATTTAAAAATGTTTGAAATTAAAAAGAAAAATACAATTTAGTTTAAGAACATATCAAATGAGTAAATTAAGGTTCCGTTTGGATTCAGAAGTGAGTTGAGCTCAACTCACTTCTATTTTATTATTACATTTTTATAATTTTTTATACAAAATATAAATTTCTATATACATTTTTTAAATTTCAATACATATTTTTTAAATCTCAATACATATTTTTTAAATTTTAATACACCTTTTCCAAATTTTAAAATAATAATAATATTAAACAATAAATTAAATTTTACTCAATTCATCTCATCATTAAATTTAAACAAAACCTAAAAAAATTTGATAGCACTACTAAAAAAAAAGGCCCAAATTTATAAGGTGTGACTTAGACTTTAGCATTAATTTTTCAATAAAAATAGCTAGGCGGTGACTCTATTTAAATAGTAGTTGTCTAGACTGAACGTCATCAATAACGTCAGTCTAGATGCCAATTGTTTTTTTCTTTTAAAAACAAAAATTGCAGTCCAGATGGGTGCAAAGACTTTTTTTTGCACCAACCATTCAGAATTGGACGCGTAAAAAATTTCGTAAGCTATTCTTTATCCTTACCTAATATAATGAGAATCTCTACCTAATCTCTTATTCTTTAAACATTTTTTTTTTTAAGTTTTTAAATATTTTTATTTTTAATATTTTCTAAATTAATTAATTTTTTTATTTATTATTTATATATTAAATATTTGATTAAAAATAAAATAAAATATAATATAATGTATAAAAATTATGTAAATAATAAAAAATTGAATAGATTTTTTCTAACATAATTAATTATATTTTAGATCTTTTCTCTCTCATTTTCTCTCCCTCCACTCCTATAACATGCAAGAGTCAAGACACTCTCTCTCTAAAATATGCTTGAAGCTCAACTTTTCAGTCTTTTCTTTTTGACTTCAATGCAATGTCCCCCTTGTTCTTTAACTGGTTTCTCGTTTTTAATTCAATGTCCCTTTTATAAGGGTGTCAAAACGTATTAATGGGTCGTTTTTGTGTTGTGTCAGGGCGTGTACATAATGTTTAAAGGGTCAACACGAACACGACCCATTAAGGATTTCGTGTCAAAAACTTCAACCCTAACACAACCCGTTAAGATAACGGGTTGACACGATATGACCCGCTAAGACTTTTGACACTAAATGACACGACACGATACAACACAATCTGACCCGTTTCAACTCACAAACCCGTTAATGACTCGTTTGAGTTTAATCTAATTGATTTTATATAAATATTAAAACTTAAATAATAGTTATAAAACATAAAAAATTAATTACAAATAACTATATTAAAATTATAATTTAATAAATAGTACACTATAAAATAGGATAAACAAACAAGTATGATCTACACATTGTAAAATATTAAAATTATAACCTAAATATATTAAATAACAATGGGTTAACTCGTTAATGACTTTTTAATAAGTACTTAAATGGGATAGCTAAGTGTCTAAAAGTATAAAATTAATTTCAATTTATGATTTTTTGAAGTTTAGTTCAAGGGTATAAAAGTAAATTTAAATTTATTAACGTGTCTTAACAGGTATGGGTCATAACGAGTTTGACTCATTATGACCTTTTATCAAATCGTATCTTAACGGGTTGACACGATTTGACCTGAAACCCGTTAAGGTTGAATACTAACCCGTTTTTATCGTGTCGTGTTCGTTTTGTATTAACGTGTCGTGTCACATATTGTCACTCCTATCCCTTCCCACCCCCTTTTCATTTCTAAGATTTTTTGAAATGGTTCAGACGAAGACGGAAGTGAGGCTATCTTCCATGCAACTTTTGTTGCTTTTGCATGTTACACATACGAGCCTTGGTAACTCAAACAAAATATAAAGCTACTCGGTGGATCCTCGAAGGAAGTTTTCTCGAGAAAGCTTTGGTGAAGAAACAATAAATTTTTTATATAATTTTTGAATAATCTGAAGGTATGTCAATAAATTGTTTATATTAATCGGTGGATTATAATTTTAGAGTATAGGATGCTGATGAAAAAGTTGCAGAAAAGGAAAAAAAAAAAAAGGAAAATGTGAAAGAGGAGAGTGCTGGAGAGTTGCACAGGAAGGAAAGAAAGAGGTGAGAGAAAGAAAGGAAACGAGGTGAGAGAAGAAAGAACAAGAGAGAGGTAGATGAAACGAAACTGAAAGTATTTGCTTGGACTCGAAAGAGAGCAAGAGGGCTTGCAGGCAGTGGTGAAGGCAGAGGTGAGAGTAGAGCGAAAGAGAGGAAGAGATTGAAAAGAATAAACACATTTCGAATGTGTCTAAAATATAGATTGTTAAGGCCCTTATGTGTCAAACTCTTAATGGCTGGTATAAAAATGGTGAACTCGCCCATCCTGATGGGAGTTTTTCTATTTTTTTTCATTAATTTTTTAATATTCTTAAATATTTTTTAAAAAAATATTCTTATATGTTTTTTAAAAATTAAAAAATAATTTTCTATTTTATTTTGGGAGATATATTCAAAGATTTATTTCAGATGCAATAGTGTTTGAGTCGCACTTGGAGTCGGATGGATGAAAAAATAAATTTTACATTACCCAATCAAAAACTGCCACATAAGCAGCTCCACAGGTTTCTACTTGCACCTTCAGATAGGTGATAAAAATTATTTATCTCTATTTCTCCTCCCCACCCACGTGCTGAGTCGCACTTGGAGCCGGATGGATGAAAAAATAATTTTTACATTAACCAATCAAAAACTGCCACATAAGCAGCTCCACAGGTTTCTACTTGCACCTTCAGATAGGTGATAAAAATTATTTATCTCTATTTCTCCTCCCCACCCACGTGCTCCCCTTCCCCTCATCCATCCGTCTCTCTTTCTTTCTCTCTAATCATTGCAGACCCACAAGATAAAGAAATTGGCATTCGAAACCTTCCCCAGCACCTCCAAGAAAAGTAAAATAACCAAATTTATATTAAACAACAACTAGTTGGAAGGCAATCCGAATCTAATATAATTTTCACTCAAACATAAAATCCCATTGATGTATCAAATAAAGAGATCACGTGGAAGTTGTTAAAAGCTCTCTAAACCAAGAATTACATGCAGGATCCTGGAACTCTTTGGTCTAAACCAAATTACAACAAGATTTCATCTTGTAAATCATTCCTAGCTACCAGAAGGCTCCGGCACGAGAAGAAAATCAGTTGTGCGCAAATAGAAGGAGAGTATTAGAGCAGTCTAATATTAGCACATTTAAATCTTCATCTCATGTAAATGTAGCAATTCGTGACAATGACAAAGAGGTTGAGACGCAGCCACATCCTACATCAAATGGACATACCTAATACAATAGTTGTTCAGCTGATTTACTAAACAATCCAATTCATATTTGAGGTGTCTTTGTACCATTATGTAATTTTACAAGTTGTTAAGGCAACTGTATAGTGCTCTAATATTCTTTGGTTAGTTAGTATTTGTTTTGCCTATTTTGTGTATAAAGCAGCAGCACCATGTACAGGTTTAATTCAATGCAACACAACTGATGTAGTAGCATTTTAGAAATTCTTCTCTAGTTTTCCTTCATACTTCTACTTTTGTAATTCTTACATGGTACCAGATAAAGTTTTGAATACCGTATCGAAAACTGTACCGGTCAAGGCATTGGTACGGAATATTTTAGTACTGGTACCGTTTCGAGATAATATTTTGGTACCGATACCGTTTCGGTACCAGTACCGTTTCGGAATAGTTTATACATGGATAAATTATATATATATATATATATATATATACAAGCATTAACTGTATTTCAAAATAACAACAGAATAAGTCATAGAGTTCAATAGTCAATACTTATCAATACAAGTCTAAAGTTTTAAGTTACAACAACTATCATATATAAAAAAAGTTATAATAAACATAAAACTAAATAAGTTTTTAATCCAACCATTAAAATAAAATTACTCATGCTCATCAAAAAGACAATAAGGATCAAGATTCGACATGTTAATCAAAATATTTTCATCAATGTCACCACCATCATCAATATCAACATCAACGTTATCATCATTTTCCTCATTTAGTATGGCTAATGACTCCTCAATATTAGTCCAATTCAAATCTTCGCCATCAAGAAGACCAGTTTCTTCATCCACCCATTCTTCCATCAAGTCAATATTTTCAAAATTGATTGGATCTAAAGCATCTCTTCCCTTTTTTATGCTCCTGTCAAAATAAAATCAAATATAAGTGAAAATGTTACATATTTTTAATTTTATGATAACATTAGTATTAAAAAAATTTACCTCTCTGCAGCCTCAAGTTATAACGAACAAATACTAAATCATTCAAACGTTTATGCACTAATTTATTTCTCTTCTTCGAATGAATAAAATCAAATGTGCTCCGATTTCTCTCACATGCAGTTGCACTACAACATTGACTTAGTACTCGAACAGTAAACCTTTGAAGCGTTGGAACCTCGCAACCAAATTTGTTCCATCATGCAACTATAATAATAATGCAATTAGAAATTATTAATTCAATATAAGTAAAAATAAAATAAAATAAAATTTAAAGTACAAAGTCACTATTTAACGAATGATATTGATAAATGATAATACCTGGATTAATCTTATGATGCTGGCGGATTGCTAAAGAATGTCCAAACTCATTTACTGTCTTATACAAGTCAAGTTCTGCAATAATCTTGTTTTGATTATCGGGATCAAGTTCCATTTTCATAACACAACTGTTGAAACCTCTTATAATATCATTTTTATTTTATGGGATGCTGCTCAAATTTGAAAAGAAAACGATTCACACAACAAAATGGTCACTGCATCTTTCAATTGAAGAAGGCATTAACTGGTTTGACTCAGGATAATGACTTTGTTTCAATTTGTTTTGGCAAACTTAAGACTTTATGGGATGAGCTCCTTCTGTATGAACCAATGCTTGACTATACTTGTGGCAAGTTGGCTGTTCTTCTTGATAGATATCAAAGAGGTTGTGTAATCCAATTTCTTATGGACCTTAATGATTCATTGAATGCCACCCGTGACAAGATTATGATCTTGGACCCCTTACCTCCCATAAATAAAATTTTTTCTATGATTCAATAGCAGGAAATGCAACACCTCATGTTGCCTAATCTTCCTTCCACTGAATCCATGGCGCTTGCTGTCGATCGATCTTACTCACCATACAAACCCTCTTCTAAATCTCCTCAGCAATCCAAACGAGAAAGACCATTTGGCACTCATTGCAAAATTCAAGGCCACACTCTTGATGTTTGCCTTAAAGCTAGAAATGCTCAGTCCCCAACTTGCACTCACTGTCATATGACAGGACATATAGTCAAAAAGTGCTATCAATTGCATGGCTATCCACCCAGTCACAAACTTCATGGTAAAACTAAGTAGTACAACCCATTTACCAACACGTCTTCTCTCGACCAAGAGGAATTTCTAGATGACAAGATTAAGGACCAGTACCAAAAACTGTTGGCTCTCTTGCACTCAACAGAGGCCTTTATTGCTACACCTGTAGTCAATAATGTCCAGGTAGATTGCTCTCATCCACCCACCATGAATGGTATCTTCTCCTTTTCACACACACACACACACATTGGCTAATTGACACAGGTGCTACAGATCACATGATTTGTAGCACCTCCTTCTTCTCCTTAATTAAATTTTTTGTTTCCTTTGTTGTTAAGCTTCCTAATGGCCAAACATCCCTTACTCCCATATTGGTATTGACCATATCAACCCGAAATTAACATTACATAACATTTTATGTGTCCTTTCATTTCACTTCAATTTAATTTATGCCAAACAACTAATCAGTTCTTTCTATTGTTGTGTTATTTTTCTTTCACAATTTTATTTTATTCAAGACCTTTCATCATGGACCACGATTGACACGGGTGAGATGAAAGCTGGATTTTACAATCTGATTCCTGCTCAAATCTCTCTTATAGCTCTTTTCGATCACTTTTCAATTTCTTACACAAAACCATCTCTGTTTCAGTAACATTCAAGAATGTTAACCTTATCTCTGATCTCTGATCTCTGGCATTGTAGATTGGGTCACACTCCCATTTCCAAAATTCATGTAATCAAAGATCCTTGCATTAGTAATCACATTTATACTATTTCTAACATCGTCTTGTTTGTCCACTTGCAAAGCATCATCGTCTCTCATTTTCTGATAGTACTTATAAAACTAAAATCACCTTTGAACTCATACACCATGACATATGGGGACCCCATTCAGTTACAGCATATGATGGCACAAAATATTTTTTAACCATTGTTTATGACTACTCTCAGAATACTTAGATTTATTTGTTTAAGATCAAATCTGATACCAAAAAATGGATAGAGGCTTTTTGCAATCTGGTTAACACTCAATACAACACAAAATTTCAAATACTTCACAGTGACAATGGCTTTGTATTTCAAATGACTGAATTCTTCAATAAACAAGGTATCATTCATCAAAGAACTTGTGTGGAAACCCCACAACAGAATGGGAAAGTTGAACGCAAACACCAGCATTTATTAAACATAGCCCAAGCCTTTAAAATTCAATCCAACCTTCCTCTTTTGTACTTGAATGATTGCATCCTTACAACAGCTTATATTATTAATTGCATTCCTAGTCCATTACTTTCAAACAAAATAACATTTGAGCTCTTGTTTAACAAGTTTCCTACATATTCTCACATGAGAATATTGGGATGTCTTTGTTTTGCTTCAACCATCTCCCACAATCGACAAAAGTTTGATCCAAGAGATCGATATTGTGTTTTCCTTGGTTATCCCTTTGGTATCAAATGATACAAATTGCTTGATTTCAATACCAATTCTGTCTTTATATCCTGGGATGTCACATTCCATGAACATATTTTTCCTTTTCATCAACAACCCACTGCTACATCTTCTCCTCCTCCTTTAACTCTACCCTCTCCTTACGCTATTCAATTTGCTCCCTTACCCTTTCTTTTCCCTTCCACTCCAACCCATCACAACACCACATCAGATGCATCCTCCCCTATCTCATCACCCATACCATCCTCTCCAATTTCTCCTACTATCAATTCTCCTCCTCTTTTTCCACAACCTTCACCTTTACCCCATACAAATTCTCCCATTTTACCCAATCCAGAAACTCCATCTCCTACTCCTCTAAGAAGATCAACTCGTGCCAGAACAACCCTTATTTTTACAGGACTTCCATTGTTAACAAGTCACTTCCATCTCATCCAACCAACCAGTGGACATGGCATCATCTCCTTCAGGTTTCAATTTTCTTTTGTCTTCTTATGTTTTTTATTCATATTTATCACCTTCATTTGCTTTATTTTCTTCTACCATTTCTTCACAATAAGGCCCACAAAAATTTAAACAAGTTGTCAAGGACACTGATTGGTGCAAAGCAATGGAAGTCGAAATTGAGGCTTTAGAACTCATCAAAACCTGGGTCCTTACTGATTTACTTCCTGGGAAGACTCCAATTGATTGCAAGTATGTATACAAAATCAAATACCATTATAATGGTACAATTGAAAGAAAGAAAGCAGAATTAGTTGCTTGCGGTTTCACCCAGCAAGAGGGAGTAGATTATCATGAAACGTTTTCCTCAATTGCGAAAATTGTTACTGTCAGAATACTACTTGCCTTGGCTGCCATCAAAGGATGACATTTACAACAGTTTGATGTTAACAATGCATTTCTTAATGAGGATTTACATGAAGAAATATATATGAAGAAGCCCCTAGGGTATACTAAAGGCCAACCTAGATAGGTTTGTCGACTACTCAAAAGCCTTTATGGCCTCAAATAGGCCTCACGACAGTGGTACAATAAGTTCTCTAAATCCTTCTTCAATTTGGTTTCAAGCAATCAAAGGTTGATTACAGCCTTTTTACCTGTATTACTGTCACTGATTTCACAACATTAGTTGTATATGTTGATGACATAGTAATTGCTAGCAGCTCCATTGCTTCCATTTCCATCCTTCGAAATTTTTTGAACACCCATTTTTGAATCAAAGATCTCAATTCATTGAGGTATTTCCTAGGCATTGAAGTAGCTCATTCCCCCACTGGTATTCACCTCTGCAAACGAAAATACACATTAGACATTTTGGCCAATATTGGTAATCTTGCCTCCAAACCTCTTAAAATTCCCATGGATTAGAACCATGAATTAAGCAAGACCACTGGAACACTTTTGTCTAATCCCACCCCTTATCGCCAACTCATTGGCATACTTCTTTATCTTACCCTTACTAGACCTGACATAAGCTATCCCATTCAGGTCCCGAGTCAATACATGGATCGACCCTCCATTACTCATCTTGTATCAACTCACAAAGTGCTACGCTATCTCAAGAATGCTCCCAGCCAAGGTATCTTATTGTCATCTACTTCTTCCATCCAGCTTATAGGATATTCTGATTCAAACTAGGTTTCCTGTCCAGACACCCACAAGTCTGTAACTGAGTTTTGTGTTTTCTTGGGCTAATCTCTCATTTCTTGGAGGTCCAAGAAACATATTGTGGTATCTCGATCCTCTGCCGAGGCTGAATACTGGGCCATGGCTTCAATTAACTTACTTGGTTTCGACAATTGTTGAATGATCTTATAGTCCCTCACCCCCAAGCAGCTATATTATTTTGTTATAATCAAGCCGTTTTACATATAGCATCTAATCCGACTTTTCATGAAAGGACAAAACACATTGAAGTGAATTGTCACCTTATAAGGGATTAGATACAAGCAGGCACACTTAAGGCTGCTCATGTTACTACTGAGTTACAGCTTGCTGATATGTTTACCAAATCCTTGTCATCTCATTTACTCTATTCGCATATTTCTAAGATGGGAGTAGCTAACATCTACTCTCCATCTTGCAGGAGGTATCAGAGCAGTCTAACATCAACACATTTAAATCTCTGTCTCATGCAAATGCAGCAATTCGTGACAATGACAAAGATGCTAATACGCAACCACATCCTACATCAGATGGACATAATGGTACAAAGACACCTCAATTATGAATTGGACTGTTGTATAGTGCTTGAATATTCTTTGGTTAGTTAGGATTTGTTTTGCCTATTTTATGTATAAAGCAGCAGTACTATGTACAAATTTAATTCAATGCAATATAATTGATACAGTAGCATTTCAACAATTCTCTCTTTCGTTTTATTTCGTGCTTTTACCTTTGTAATTTTTACAAAGAGAAAGGGGAGCTTATTTTGTTTATCTTCTAAAAATTACACAACTCTCTCTCTCTGTGTCTCTGTCTCTCGCTCTTTACATGGTATTGTTTTTTTTTTTTCCCAGCAACTGTACTACATGGAAGGATTTGCGATTGTTATGATCTTTAGAGGGACTTGGAGAGGGATTTTGTTGGTCCTTTTTTCTTTTTACATTTAATTTTTGAGAAGGGCTGGGTTTCTCGAACAGTTGAGCTTCTATGTTGTTGTTGAGAGAGAGAGAGTTGTGTAGTTTCTGAAAAAACGTATAAAAAAAAACTCAGGTGCTTGAAGCCATTGAGAGAGAGAGAGAGTTGTGCAGTTTCAAGAAAACAAAGAAAAAAATATCCTTTGGAGGAAAAGAAGAATAGATGGCTGAGTGAGAGAAAGAAAGTGTTAAAAGAATTACGAGCAGCTCTATGATAGTTATTATAGACAGAAAATATGTCGATTTATTATTGGAGAGTGCAAAAATGAATTTATCACCCAACCTGTCACCCAACCTGTTTGAAGCTTTTCCCTTCTCATATACCTAGGGGTGATCCCCGCCCTACCGGGGGCGGGGTCCCCCTATCACCGCCCCCGCCCCCGCCTGGGCGGGGGATCAACCTGTAAAATCCGCACCCCGCCCCCGTGTAGGCGGGGCGGGGTACCCCGCCCTGTAGCGGGGCCAGCGGGGGCGGCTCCTTCCGCCCGCCCCCCGCTACCGCCCCTATTGGGCCTGCCCACATATGAACAGTTTTGGGCCTTTCGGCCCAGATCAAATTTCTAGGCCATTTTTGACCCAGAAAATTATCAAACCTGATTTAATTTCACAATAACAAATATCATTATATTAAATACTAAGTATTTATCATTACTAAAGTCTAAAGTGACAAAGTCATTTAAAAAAAAACATCACTAAAAATCTAAAAGTCAAAAATAGTAAAAGTTAAAGTTTAAAAATAAAGATTACTAGAAGTCTAGACTAGTTACTAAACTATTACAATTTACAAATTTACAATAATACAAATTAATACTACAAAATACAAAATTACAAATTGTGCTATTAACTATTAGCATTATACAGTTACAAATTTACAATTTACAAGATCATAAGAAATAAGATTGATAACATTGGTCGTTGGACACTGGTGATTGGATTTTGGGCCGTAATACAAACTTGGATGGAGACTGTGGGGTTGTTGGGCCTTAATCTTAACCTGCAATAATAAGTTAAAAAATAATTAGAGTACAAATATAAAGTTATAAGTTATAAACATGGAAAAAAAAAATTTATTAAAAATACTAAGTTACTAACCAAGATTAAATTGCGTTATTAACTTGGAAGATGTGTTGACAATTGACATACAAAATGATACTGTCATAGAAAATGTCAAAACTCATAATCAATAATTACAAAATAATTAGATACTAACATTACAAATATTATAAAATTATAAATGTAAACAACAATTGGTAAAATAAATTGTGTAAAGTGCAAACCATGGTGAATTGGTGATGGACAGGGACTGGTAGATGAGGTAGGTCATACTGCAGCGGAGGTAGCTGTTAATGGTGTCCCAGGTGTTGGCGTCACAGTCGCTACAAGTTACAACAAATAAATGTAAAATCTCTGCAACATTAAATTTAATTAAATAAATATAAAATAATGTAAATATTTATTCAAGTGACAATTTACCAGATCCAGACTGATCAGCAGCCTCGTCCTCGGCCTCAACCGGATCATAATCAAGAACCTCTGGAATATGAATTTCAGCACCCGTGATCCAATTCTGTGTACAAATCAGAGACTCAACAGTGATAGGATCTAATGAGCTCCGGAAAGGATCTAATACGCGCCCTCCAGTGCTAAAGGCCGACTCTGAGGCTACTGTACTGATCGGGATGGCCAAGATACTGCGAGCAACCTTTGAAAGTACGGGGTATTTGGGGACATTCATCTTCCACCAAGCTAATATATCAAAATCTCGTACAAATGGATGGAGATCCAATGCCAAATATCTGTCTACCTCTGACTGGGCATCTGTGGTGGAACCCATAAAATCCAAGGGGGTCGACTCCATCTTGTCACCCCAGTCCATTTTACGTTTTTTTCCACGTCTAGCATCTGCACCTGATGGGGGGATACTTGTGGCTGTAGGTGCTGCAATACTACCACCTCCCACGATAGTGAACTCATCAAATAATCTAACAAGCGTTTCCTGAGCCCGAGATGCAACAGCCGACGCACAATCCTTGCCAATTGCATCAGTCAACCCAAATACCATGCCTTTCACCTTAAACCGTGGGTCAAGGACACATGCAACATATAACAAGATATTGGCTTTATCAAACTCTTCCCCCCAATACTTGTCAAATTTTTCCATCATGGTCCTAGACATCTCCCGCAATGTGGTGTTACTACCCGCTGCAATATCATCTAATTCTTCTTTCACCTTGGCTATTTGTTGACAAAATTGATGTGCCGTGGGATACAAAGAACCAGATAAAACCTTAGTAACATCGTAAAAAACCCTCAGAAACTCTACAAAAATAGATACAACCTCCCAATCATTAGACAAAGGGTGCCCCAACTTTTCATCAAAATACTTGACATATTGTATGTCTTCATTACCCAATGTATCAAATGCCAACTTATACTCCTGGGCCGCCTCTAACATCAAAAAGGTTGAGTTCCACCTCGTAGACAAATCAGTGCAAAGACCTTTTTTACATGTTATACCCACAGTAGTTGCAGCAACTTTGAACCTAGCCAATCTAGCAGGAGAAGATCTGACCCATCTAACAGCAGTCCTGACCCGAGCAACCGAGTCACCAAGCTTATCCAAGCCATCACCCACAATCAAATTAAGAATATGTGCTGCACATCGCACATGCAAATAATCCCCACCCAAAATTGTGCTACTCGCATTATTCATGAGAGTCTTAAGATGTCTCATTGCAACATCGTTAGCCCCGGCATTATCAACCGTGCAAGTACAAACCCGAGTCAACCCTCATTCTCTTATAGCGGCCTCTAAGGCCTTCCCTATCGTCTCACCTTTGTGATCAGTGGTTTGACAAAATTTAAGGATCTTCTTATGCAATGTCCAACCCCCATCAACCCAATGCACAGTCATACACATAAAATTAAGATTATTACAAGAAGTCCAACAATCAGTGGTGAGGCAAACATTCTCCCCCGCCAATAAACCCCTCAACTTCTCTTTTTCTGACCGATAAAGTTTTTTAACATCTCTTGCCACCGTGTGGCGAGAAGGAATATTAAATCTTGGTTCCAAGTACCTAGAATAAGCTTGGAACCCTTTCCCATCAACCACTTGGAAAGGCATCTCATCTATAATAATCATGCGAGCTAGGTGTGTCCTAGCCTCGTTAGGATCGTATTTTGTGTACCCCTTTAATGCCAACTCTCCACTACTTCCCTCACCCATTTTTTTAAATCCAACTTCAAGCCTGGATTGGGTCTTCTCTACCAAAGATTTTAAAATTGGGGATTTCTTGCACTGTTCCTCCAAGTGCAATTTTATCTGGGAAGTGCCATGTCTCTTGTAGTGGCACCCATAAATTTTGCCACAATAGTTGCATTTGGCTTTTGGATCATTGGGGTCACCACCTTCTATCTTGGTGACATGAGCCCAAATTATGGATGGGGCTTTCTTGCTAGACTGCTTGGGGGCGGGGCAAGTGGTAGTGGTAGGAGTAGGGTCAGGGGTCTCAACCGGAAGGGGAGTACTAGTAGGGTTAAGGGTAGTGGTAGTAGTAGTGGTAGTGGTCGGGATAGGGTTAGGATTAGGGCCGGAGGTACCCAAGGCTCCCTCCGGGGAGCTCGCACTAGAGTCTTCTGGACTTTTCATTTACAACAAATCTGAAATTATAATAAATGCAACACAAATGGTCATACAAAATATTATAGACTCAAATCTCAAGCCTAGATAATTATTTTCAATATTTTGTAAGTTATAATAATATTTTATATATTTTTATCTTCATATATCAGTAAGTCTATACACACAATCTTCTATGTGAGGCTGTAAATAAAATTTATAATTATTCTTAAGTTGCACTATAATTTACATAATATCTATTATGAATGTATAGGTTTTTGTTTTTGTTTTTATTATTAATTAATCTATCATATAGTCTGATGAGTATTAAATATATTGATACTCACCATATATTTTTATAATATATACACTTATCAAAAAAATATATAAGATATTTTATAATAATATTATAAGATGAGGATGCTTTTATAAAATAATGTTCCTTTTATAAAGTGTTTTACAAAAAATATTTTATTTAAAATATTATTGTGAAAATGTAATAAAAAATATTGTGTATAAATTATTTTTTATAAAACGACGCCATTGGACAGCAATAAAAAAATAACAGTTTTTTGTTACTTTTCTTTCTGAGTAATTTTGGAGTCTTTGGACTAGTTTGGCTTGTTTTACATTTTATTGGACCTATGTTTTGCACTTTTTTTTTTCATGTTATAAAAATGTTAGCTATAGATGTTTGCACAATTTGGACAGCAAAGCTTCAAATCTTAAAAAATACCAAAATTTTCATTATCTCAACAAAAGATAGCTTCAACACATTCTAAATTACATCCAATCTAAAAAACTATGAAATACATTCAGCCATCCAATCTAACAAAACCAAGGCATCCAGCCATCCACTCAACAAAAAACTATGAAATACATTCAAAGGTTGATCGTTTGAGACTTTGAGTACATTCAGATTCATATAACAAAACCAAGGCATCCATGATCCAGCCATCCACTCTCAATTACATCCAATCTAAAAATAAAAAAAACTATGAAATATTATGAAATAAAAGCAGCAAAGCTTCACTGATCACTCCATTCTTCAAAGCTTCAATCCAATCTTCAAACCGAAATGGAATCAGGTGTCTCATAAAAATAATTGTAATGAAGTAATCATACAATCAAATAATTGTAATTATAATAAAATAAACTCAAATCAACAATTTAAATTTTAATAAATTAAACACAATCACATAATCCAACACAATCACACTTCACAGTTCAAACACATGCACAATCGGCCTCCACAGCACACGGTTCACAAACACCAAACCCATCCTCCATCAACTTCTCCATTTCCATATGTTTTCAAGAATCAAAATGAAAGAAATCTTCAAATTAGGGTTTAGGTGAAACGGAATCACTTACCTTGGTGGAGATTGGAGGAACCGGAGAGGGAGAAACCGGAGAAATTCGGGGACGAAGGAGATGGATTCTTGCCGAGGGTGGCGTGGGGATGCGACGGCGGAGTGGGGATGCGACGGCGGAGTGGCTGCAACGGCATGGCTGATGGGGCGATTTTAGGCTAGGGTTCGGCGATTTTAGAGAGAGAGTGAGAGGGAGACGAGGGAGAGAGAGAGAGACGAGGGAGAGAGAGATGAGGTCGGGGGCTGGGGGGTTTAACGAAGCTTTCCTTAAATAAAACGACGCCGTTTTATATAAAACGGCTTCGTTTTATTTAAGGAAATTTAAAAAAAAAAAACCCAAATGACAAAACGACGCCGTTTTAAGTCATCTGGGTTTTTTTTTATATATATATAATATATATAATATGCGGGGCGGGGGCGGGGTATTACGGGGACGGGGTCATTTGTATACCGCCCCCGCCCCCGCCATCTGGCTAAATACCGGGCGGGTTTTACCCCGCTACTTGTGATCGGGCGGAGTAACCCGCCCCCGCTATGCGGGGCGGGGCGGAAGACGGGCGGGGCAGCGGGTGCGGGTACCCGCTGCCCACCCCTACATATACCAACACACACATCATTGTTGACCTCATCATGTGTATATATATATATATATATATATATATGTATATGTATGAATATATGACATGTGACGGCCACTTTATATAGGCCAAAAGTGAAAAAGCAGCCTGCCATCGATGTTTGGCTTAATTTAATTTGGCCAGTACTTTACATAGGCCGAAAGTGAAAACGATGATATCAGTACCACTACCAGTCAATAGATAACATAATATATTATATATATATATATATATATATATATACATAATGCTAAAGACACATTCCATATAATTCGACCGAGTGTTTTTTTTATATTTAATAATAAAGCAAATATTTTTCAATGATATTATAAATTATTTTTAAAAAATATAAAAACTAGACTACAAAAAAAAAAAAAAAAAGACCACATATACTGGCGGGATCCGGTTGGGATACACCAATTGCGACTTTAGCACTGCACACACATATGCAACCTCACCATACTCTGAACTTTTGAGTTGTCACTTAATTGCGTGAATACTTGGAGCATTAGTCATTGTCAAGTTTAAATTTTAAATAAAATTTGAAGTTTTGAATGAAATCAGAATTTTTACATCAGATTAGTCATTTTAAAAATAAAATAATAACATAATATTATATATTTTATTATTATATTTTACTTTGTTTTTTATATTTTATAAATACATAACATATATTAATTAAAAATTTAATTTTTATTGTCCAGACAAATTATTTAACACAATAACTACCTCAGTCTCTTATGTCCTGTTTTCTTTTCTTTTAGCGATGAATTTTTTTTGTTCTGTTCTGCTGATGAGGGGCCATAAAAGAATTAGATTTTTTGTGTATTCTTTTCATGGTCATGAGGGGCCATGAAATTTGAATCCTTATCATATTCATTATTGTGAATTTGTGAGGGCAGGTGTTGTCGCGTTGGCAGGTGACTGGGTATTCATTGTCGCGAAAGCAAATGGGACAGGGATGATTGTCATGAGTATAACCGGATTCAAAATGATATTAAAGAAGATATCGGGGTAATGAAATATTTTGATATCAATATTATTTTATATGTATTATTTTGATATAATTTATACATAAATAAATTAAATATATAAATATATTTAAAAATTATATTTTAAAATAATAATTAATATATGAATAAATTATATATATAAATATATATGTAATTAATTTAGTTTGAATTGAAATTAAAAAATAGTACAAATTAAAAGAAAAAAAATTTAGAGACCGAAATCCGATACGGCCAAAACACAAATACCGGCCGATACGGTCGAAAAATTTCCTAAAACGAAACACATGTTTTTTTGTACCGAATAAAGGCTGGTACGGCGCATTTCGACCAGTACGACCGGTACGACTGGTACCGGTACGAAATTCACAACTATGAACGAGAGTGAATGAGAATAATTTTTAATAAAATATTTTTTTGATAGGTGAACAGTTACTCACTAAATATAAGAATTTGAGATCTTGATACGATAAGTTTAATAGGTCGAGTTAGAATTAACCCATATAATATAATATACATGTTTTACAGATTCAATACAAATATGATTCGTTAATACGATATGACACCCTTAAATATGACTTTAATTTTTTGTTGACTGTATCTCATAACTTAATTTGAAGTGATTTGGCTAATCTAATATTGCTAATTTTGAAAAAATTTAGTCAAAAATTAGATTTGTCTTACCTTTAGTTAGTCTAATACTAATACTCTTGAGAAGAGAAATGCATGCCTTTCCGTCTATGGGCATGTTATTTATACCAAAGTTAAGGAGTGGTTTGGATTGAAAGAAGAGATAGAATGGGATGAGTTGAGATAAATTTTAAAAATTGAATAAAATATTATTTTTTTAATATAATTATTATTTTAAGATTTGAAAAAACTGTATTAGAATTTGAAAAAACTGTATTGAGATTTGTGTTTTGTACGATAATTTGAGAAAAATGTCATAATAAATTTAAGATGAATTCAATTCAAACCGAACTTAAAAGTCTTCCAACTCCCGGGGGGGTAATAGTTTTCGTCCATATATATTGAATTAAGGTAAATTATAAAATCTTCTTAATTAATTTTCTCAAAATTCATATATACAAATGAAATCATGACATGACCTGTGACAATTAATTACTCTAATTAAGTGAGTAACTTCTTAATTAATATGATCTTATAATGACCATAATTTATCCCTTTGGTCCACACACTGGATAAAA
The DNA here is from genome assembly GCA_036559045.1 of Platycarya longipes. Lineage (NCBI taxonomy): Eukaryota > Viridiplantae > Streptophyta > Magnoliopsida > Fagales > Juglandaceae > Platycarya > Platycarya longipes. The sequence goes on from CM071789.1 coordinate 50,382,892, forward strand.
CCAGAGGGCGACCCACTAGAATGGCAAATCACAGCTTCAAAAACCTCCCGACTTGAGGTGGTTGTGTGAATATGGGAAGGAGGAGGTCAGGCCGGGTGGATCGAATGGTTTGAGAGTATTGTAATTGAATATCAAATTATTTATAATAATAAAGATATATAGCTAGGCGAGACCCTTTTTTCACAAAAAGATCAGATCAATAATAATAGTGGGACCCTATCTAAAAAAATTTAAAGAAACTATTTTTTATTAATAGGACCTATTTTTTATAAAAATATTTGTATGAAATTTGTCTATTTAGGTTTGTAACTAATATTACTCTATTAATTAGTACATATAACCTCCGTTTTTTCGTTTCGTAGAGTGTCAGAATTTATTGTTAGAATCATACCTCCTCATAATGGAATATATTTGTAATGTTATGGTATATGTATAGTAATATAATATGAATTATGGTATCTTCGGATAATATGATAATTCTAAGACTTTGTTTGAACGCTGATATTAATTGAGTTGAGTTGTGAAGGAAAACACTATGGACATAAAATAATTTTACGCATTGATATAAAACATATTTTCCCCCTTTTTTCTTTCTTTCTACCTTTTCCAAATTCTTGAGACCCAGCCCCCCCAACCCACGCCCTTCCCCCTCTCTCTACCTTTTCGAAACCCTGAGACCAGGCCCCCCAGACCCATGAGCAGCATAATTTTTCCCTCTTGTCTCTCCCCCCTCCACTTCCAGTTGCCGGTCCACATGAGCATCATTAATGGAGTGATCAGTTACCACCCATAGATTTACCAAGTTAAGATTTTTTTTTTTTTTTTGGTCTGTAAATAAATATACTCTATCTTGATTTCCTTGCTTGGTACCAACGGATTTATTGAGTTAGCGTTGAGATTAGAAGGAAAAAATAATTTTCTATGAACAACTGTGTCAAATTGATTGGAGAAGGTAACTTAAGTTTAGAGGACCATTACCATTTCAATCCTAGCCTCTTGTGGAGTTCAGCTGGATATTTTTTTAAAATCTATTTGTTCCTTATTTATCTTTTGCCCGACAAAATGTTGGTTTGATTGGATTGGACGATTATGGAAAAACTTTGTAGTTTTTTTCTGTATATACATTGCCAACTTTTATTATTGAGGGTTAATTTCAGTTAATCCTCCTTTTTTTTCTTCACCTCATTAATTCAAAATAATATATTTATGATAATTAACTCTTCCCGGATTTCTACACAGTAATTTAGAAATCAATCGTCATCATAAAAAATATCATCGTTAACTCCTCTTTTTTATTTTATTTTTTATTTTTTTTAAAATATCTAAAATATTTCTTATTCGCTTAAAGATATAAAGTTAAAATATCACTTGTATCTATTAAAATGAATCACAAAAGGTATTATATTTTATTTTTAACAAAATTATGAATCAAGCTCTCATGAACTGATTAAGATTATTCTAGATTATGAGAAAAATATTATTGAACTCATTTCACGAATTTGATCTCTTTCAATTGATATGAAGCAAAAATAATAGATCGTTGAACATACAAAATAATTAAAAAAAATATCGATCTCATAAATAATATTACTAATCTTCTAAATTTAGCTAGACATATTCATAAAAATAAACTTTAAAACTGAACATAAATAAATATAAAACAATTTTTTTTATAAAAAAAAATAACAAAAAGTAGAAAATTGCAATGCTCTCATAAACATTAATATAAAAGATTTAAGACATCCGAGAGTTTGTTTTTGTTGCAAATAATCTTTCGGATTACAATTAAAATATCACAAATACCTATTTTTCTTATGATTGCGGCCAATACTTTTTTTTTTACTTTTTTTATTTTTATTTTTAAAGGCGAGGTAGGGGTGACTAGCGTATAAGTTACCCTCCCTGGACGTTATCATAGGAGCCCCTCCCCGCTGTGGAATGTCTGGTTTGAGCCACAGCTACTACTCGAAAGGGTGAGCCTGTCACCACAGCCCTATCAAAGTGTCAGCTGGTCCAAAGTCCATTCCAGAGATTCTTAATTCAGGCAGTACAACTGCAAACAGTTTCGACTTATGTCTTATTCGAACTCTTGACCTCGAGGCTATGGAATACCAACTGTTGAGTATGGCTTAGGAATACATGCCCAGACCTGTCTCGCTCGACCCTCGCTCGAGCGAGACTTCGAGACTTCCAGAATTGCTCCAACCCGAGACTTCGCTCGACCCTCGCTCGACCTCCAGCTCGAGCGAGGTTCAGGCAGTGACTTCGCTCGACCCTCGCTCGACCTCCCGCTCGAGCGAGATGCCACATGGCGCCAGGTGTCCGATTTCAGTTGAGCGAATCTGACCTAGAAGTCCTCGCTCGAGTGAGTTTAAATCTCGCTCGAGCGAGATTGCATAATATAAATATCGCAAAGGCATTTCGCGCAGCAGACGACGAAGAAACGCAGAGCCTCTGTTTTCGGCCCCAGTGAACAGTGCTTTCTCCTAGATCATTTTCTTCTCCATTTCTCCACTATTCTGAGTGAAACTTGTGAGGATTGAGTGTATACACGTGAGGTTGGTGTTCTCTGTTGTAAGAATCTTCTGATTCTCTCTCTGTAACCTCCATTTGATCTAATGAAGTTTTGAAACTAACCCCACAGTGGATGTAAGCTCATTTTGAGCTGAACCACTTAAATAGCTGTGTTCTTTCTGTGTTTACTGTTTTATTTCTCATTGTTGCATCCGCTACGGTTTATTTCATATCTTTGTTGTTTGTTTCCTTGGCTATTTCCTAACAAACTGGTATCAGAGCGTTTTCAGGCTCTGTGAATATTTGAAGGGATGGCTACAGCAAGATTTGAAGTTGAGAAATTTGACGATCAGAACAGTTTCAGCTTGTGGCGCCTGAAGATGAGGGCATTGTTGCACCAGCAGGGGTTATTCAAAGTTCTAGAGGAAAGGACGGCAGATTCTCCTGTACCGTCTAAGGACGATGAAAAAAAGGTACATAGTACTATTCTATTATCATTGTCTGATGGAGTGTTGAGAGAGGTGGCGGAGGAGGAGACTGCTGAGGGTCTCTGGAACAAGCTTGAGATCTTGTACATTAAGAAGTCTCTCACAAACCGGTTGTATTTAAAACAACGGTTGTATACACTCAAAATGACTGAAGGTTCGTCAGTTACTGAACACCTAGATGAGTTTAATAAGATTGTTATGGATCTTAGAAATGTTGACATCAAGCTTGATGAGGAAGATCAAGCTCTAATTGTGTTGTGTTCATTACCTGCCTCATTTGAGAATTTTGTAAATTCTATGCTGTATGGTAGAGATACTATCTCCTTAGCAGATGTGAAGTCAGCTTTGAACTCGAAGGAGTTGAGGAGCAAGTACGATAAGGGTGGTGAAGCACAAGCTAGTAGTTTGTTTGTCAAAGATACCTCCGACAGAGGAAGATCCAGTCAGAAGGGTTCAGAGAAGAGCAGAGGCAAGTCCCGGGGGAAATCAAAGTCCAAATCCAACAAGAAGAATGTAAAATGTTATTACTGTCAGAAGTTTGGACACTATAAGAGTGAGTGTACGAAGCTGAAGAAGAAGGAGGAATCTACGAGTTCCTCTAATGCCGTCAGTGCTGCTGATGAATCTGACGGCTCTGATGTAGTTCTTGCAATCAGTGATTCAAACAGTCGGTTCAGTGATAAGTGGGTGATGGACTCAGCTTGCACGTTCCATATGTGTCCCAGAAGGGACTGGTTCATGTCTTATGAATCAGTCAACAGTGGTTCTGTTCTGTTGGGGAACGACACAGCTTGCAAGATTGCGGGAATGGGTTCTGTGAAGATCAAGATGTTTGATGGGATGGTTAGGACATTAACAAACGTCCGGCACATTCCAGACTTGAAAAAGAATCTTATCTCCATGGGGGCCCTTGATTTTTTGGGCTTGAAGTACACGGGACAAGGTGGAGCTTTGAAGGTCAGCAAAGGCTCCATGATCATTATGAAGGGAGACCTGAAAGATGGTCTCTATTTTCTCCAGGGCAGTACTGTCAGCGGTGAAGTTGCAGTTTCAGTATCTGATCAGTCAGAGTTAGATGTTACTCGTCTATGGCACATGAGACTGGGCCATATGAGTGAGAAGGGGATGTCTATCCTCAGTAAGCAAGGGTTGTTAGGGAATCAGAATTTGGGCAAGCTAGACCTGTGCGAGCACTGTGTATTTGGGAAGCAGAGCAGGGTTCAGTTTGCAACTGGGGTCCACAGAACAAAAGGTACAGTGGACTACATTCATTCCGACCTTTGGGGTCCGTCTTCAGTTCCATCAAAAGGTGGAGCTAATTACTTGCTTACATTCATTGATGATTACTCACGGAAAGTGTGGGTTTATTTTTTGAAACAGAAAAGTGAAGTCTTCAAGAACTTCAAGCAGTGGAAAGTTCTGATAGAGAATCAGACCGGCAAGAAGGTGAAACGGCTTCGGACTGACAACGGGATGGAATTTTGCGGCAATGACTTCGATGAGTTCTGTAAGAACGAAGGAATTGCCAGACACCGTACAGTCAGGCACACTCCACAGCAAAATGGAGTGGCTGAACGCATGAACCGGACCCTCCTAGAACGAGCACGCAGTATGCTCTCCAATGCCGGCCTATCTAAGGACTTTTGGGCGGAAGCAGTTAGTACAGCCTGCTTTCTGGTGAACCTCTCTCCAGCCACAACTATTGAGTTGAAGACACCTAATCAGGTATGGTCTGATGAACCTACTGATTATTTGAACCTGAAGATATTTGGTTGTCCTACTTATTTTCATGTAAATGATGGTAAGCTAGAACCTAGGGCAAAGAAGTGTATTTTTATGGGATATGCTTCTGGGGTGAAGGAATATAGATTGTGGTGTACTGATCCCAAGTCACCCAAGTTTGTGATAAGCAGGGATGCTGTGTTTGATGAGAAATCCATGCTTAATCCGACAAAACAGATTCCCGTGTCTACAGGGAAGAAGCTGGAGCTGCAGGCTTCACTTGAGACACCACCAGTAACTTAGGATCATGCTATGACTGATGAGCATGATTCTAAGTCAGAGATTGAGACACCAGCTGAGGAGCAATACAGTATAGCTGCTAGTAGACAGAGAAGGCAGATCAGACCACCTCAGAGATATGCTCATGCAGATATGATCAGTTATGCACTTGCTACAGCGGAAGAAATTGTGGGGCAGGAGCCTTCCAGTTACTCAGAGGCTGTGAAGAGTACTGAGTCTGCACAGTAGTGTTCAGCGATGACTGAAGAGATTGAGTCTCTTCACAAGAACCAAACCTGGGATTTGGTTAAGTTACCAGCGAAGACCAGAGTTGTGGGCTGCAAATGGGTTTTCAAGAGAAAAGAGGGAATCCAGTCGGATGCAAGATACAAAGCTCGTCTAGTTGCTAAAGGCTACAGTCAGAGAGAGGGGATCGACTTCACTGAAGTGTTCTCTCCAGAGTAAAGCACAGTTCAATCCGAGTTTTACTAGCCATCACGGCTTTGTATGATCTGGAGCTTCAGCAGCTTGATGTGAAGACAGCGTTCTTACATGGTGAGCTTGAAGAGACTATCTATATGCGTCAGCCAGAGGGGTTCACAGTTGAAGGTAAAGAAGACCGTGTATGCAGACTGAAGAGGTCTTTGTATGGGTTGAAGCAGTCACCTAGGCAATGGTATAAACGCTTTGATTTATTTATGATTGATCATGATTATTTGAGAAGTAATTATGACTGTTGTGTATATCATAAACAATTGCCTGATAAGTCTTTCATTCACTTATTGCTTTATGTTGATGACATGCTTATAACTGCTAAAAGCATGGTTGATGTTGATTTGTTGAAAACTCAACTTAAAGATGAGTTTGAGATGAAAGATTTAGGTGATGCTAAGAAAATACTGAGGATGGATATCTACAGGGATAGAAAAGCTGGGAAGTTATACTTGTCCCAGAGAAAGTATATAGAGAAGGTTCTATACAGGTTTGGAATGTCTGACTCCAAACCTGTCAGCACGCCGTTGGCGTCGCATTTTAAACTTTCAGCTTCCCTATCCCCCCAGACAGATGAGGAGGAGCAGTCCATGGCAAATGTTCCTTACTCTAATGCTGTAGGTAGCATTATGTATGCTATGGTGTGTACCCGTCCAGATATTTCACAGGCAGTGAGTGTGGTTAGCAGATATATGGCTAAGCCTGGTAGAACTCACTGGCAGGTCGTGAAATGGATTTTGAGATACTTGAAGGGAACCTCGCATGTGGGCTTGATATTTGATAGAGATGTAGATCTCAGTTCTGTTGTGGTTGGTTTTGTTGATTCTGACTATGCTGGAGATTTAGACAAGAGAAGATCATTGACAGGCTACATTTTCATATTGTGTGATTCTGCTATTAGTTGGAAAGCAACACTTCAATCAACTGTTGCTTTATCAACTACAGAGACAGAATACATGGCAGCAGCTGAGGCTGTTAAGGAGGCCATTTGGGTGAAGGGGCTAATCAGTGACCTGGGTCTTCAGCAGACAGAGATGACAGTGTTTTGTGACAGCCAGAGTGCTATACATTTGACCAAAAATCAAATGTATCATGAGAGGACAAAGCACATTGACGTCAGGTATCACTTTATCAGAGGAGTAGTGTCAGATGTTACAGGTAGTATTCAGAAGATTGCTACTTCAGAGAATCCAGCAGATGTAATGACCAAGCTAGTTGCAGTATTCAAGTTCAAACTTTGTTTGGACTTGATAGGGGTTCGGGGTTTCTAGGTTCCTTAGGGAACTCAGATGGGGTTGGTTTTCTCAGTTGCTGCATTTTACATTCTTGGGTTGATCTGGATTTTATGGGGCTGTTAGGTATTCAAGCCAATGTGGAGATTTGTTGAGTATGGCTTAGGAATACATGCCCAGACCTGTCTCGCTCGACCCTCGCTCAAGCGAGACTTCGAGACTTCCAGAATTGTTCCAACCCGAGACTTCGCTCGACCCTCGCTCGACCTCCAGCTCGAGCGAGGTTCAGGCAGTGACTTCGCTCGACCCTCGCTCGACCTCCCGCTCGAGCGAGATGCCACGTGGCGCCAGGTGTCCGATTTCTAGTTGAGCGAATCTGACCTAGAAGTCCTCGCTCGAGCGAGTTTAAATCTCTCTCCCAAGGCATTTCGCGCAGCAGACGACGAAGAAACGCAGAGTCTCTGTTTTCGGCGCCAGTGAACAGTGCTTCCTCCTAGATCATTTTCTTCTCCATTTCTCCACTATTCTGAGTGAAACTTGTGAGGATTGAGTGTATACACGTGAGGTGAGTGTTCTCTGTTGTAAGAATCTTCTGATTCTCTCTCTGTAACCTCCATTTGATCTAGTAAAACTTTGAAACCAACCCCACAGTGGATGTAAGCTCATTTTGAGCTGAACCACTTAAATAGCTGTGTTCTTTCTGTGTTTACTGTTTTATTTCTCATTGTTGCATCCGCTGCGGTTTATTTTATATCTTTGTTGTTTGTTTCCTTGGCTATTTCCCAACACCAACTTGTACCAACTGAACTACTACCTTAATGGCGGCCAACACTTTCGTCTCTTGATCTTATATTTTGTCCGTCGACCCTAGTGTGCTTCCTGCACAACCCCCAGTTAATTTAAAGATCCAAGACATGATCTGATCCATGTGATACGTAATTGTAATTATGCAATTTTTTTTAAAGGACACTACTCCATTGCATTTCATATTAGCTAGAATTATTACAAAGCAATTGTTCATCCAAAATAATTGAAGAAATGCAGGCTAGTTCATCCTGTTAATGTAAATTTTATTGGCTTGGATTAGTGTTGGCGTATTTGAATTCAAATAGGATAAGATTTCATCTTATCTCTAAAGCTGTAATTTTGAATTGTTGAATTTAAATTCAAATAGGATAAGTTTTGATTTTTGAATGAATGTAATTTAAATTATGAGATTTATCCATAGTATTTTGAATTCATTTAGGAGTTTAGGGAGTCTGTTAAAGAGGCCGGGAAGTTGAATTTCGAGATCTGGAAGGATAAAATCAGAAGACAAATTCGAAATTCAAATTGCAACAGTAAATCCGGAAATCTGTTAGCAACCTGTCAGCAGACGGATTCTGATAAAGGATGACTTGTCAGCAGATGCGTTTCAGCAGCATTTTTGGATTGTCTATTTAAATCAAGTCATATGGTAACCCTAGGAAGGGATTTTGGCCAGAACTGATTTTAGATATATTTGAAAGCCATTTGAGAGGAAAATTAGTGGAGAATTTTCCTTGTGATTTTTATACACTTGCGAGTGTGATCTTGTTCAAGGTTTGAGAAGATCGTTGATTAGTGTACGTGATCAATCACTGGAGGTTCCAGTAGGAAAGACATAGATTGAAGATTGTCAGAGATTCTGGCTGCTACTGCGGTAGGGATAAACGGATCGTTTATCCGGTCAAGTAAGGGAGTCAATTGACAAAGGTTTTGTAATTGAATAGCTTACTTGAACTGATTTTCAATCAATAAAAATGACTTTCCTGGGTTTGGTTGCCCCGTAGGGTTTTACTTTTGAAGAGTTCTTCAAAAGGTTTCCTTTCGTAACCAATCGGTGTGTTATACTTGATAATTTATTTATTGCATATTTATGAATATTCACACGATTGATATCTAACAAATTTGATTGTGAAAATTGTTAGATATATTTGGCCATACAAAGGTAAAAAGGGAATTTCAATTGGCATTAGAGCGGGTTCACTCATTCGAGTGTGAGTCGTTCCCCTGGTAGAGATGGCATCATTGTATGTTCCACTGGAATTTGATGGTGAGAACTATGCGTATTAGAAAGTACGTATGAGAGCATTCTTAAAGTCATTAGATGAACGAGTATGGCACGCCGTTGAAAGATGGTGGAAAAAACTCGAGACCAGTATTGATACTTGGTCGAAAGATGAGTTAAATAATAGCAATTTCAATAGCAAAGGGTTGAATGCCATCTTCATGGCGGTATCTCAAGAAGAGTTCAAAAGGATCTCCATGTGTGAGATAGCGAAAGAGGCATGGGACATATTGGAAGTCACACATGAAGGAACAATGACTGTGAAAAATTCTAAATTACAATTGTTAACATCTAGATTTGAAGAAATTAAAATGCTTGAAAATGAATGCTTTAATGATTTTTATGCTAAACTAAATGATCTTGTGAATTCCAAGTTTAATCTTGGAGAGAAGGTTGAAAACTCAAGAGTCGTGAGGAAAATCTTGAGGTCTCTACCTGAGAGATTTCGACCAAAAGTCACAGCCATTGAGGAAAGCAAAGACTTGGATACAATCAAAGTTGAAGAACTCGTTGGGTCCTTACAAACGTATGAATCATCTCTTCTCCAAACGAGAAAAGGTAAATCTATTGCTTTAAAAACTGTGAAAGAAAAGCATGATGATATTTGTGGTGAGGAGAGTCTAAATGATGAGGATATAGCTCTTATTGCTAGGAAATTCAAAAAGTTTGTGGTTAAGAAAAAGACTAATGAAAAAACAAAAGAGAGCAAAAGAATTTCCAACAAAGAAAAATGAATTAGAAAATTGGAATAAAGACAAAGCTGAGAAAAATAAGAAGGTAAAATGTTATGAATGCTTAGGCTATGGTCATATTAGAATTGAGTGTCCTAACTTCGAGAGAAATAAAGGAAAAGTATCAAATGTGTCTTTTAGTGATACTTCGGATTCTGAAAGTGAAAACTCATCTTCCAATAATGAAAAATCTTTTATAGCTTTTTCCACTATTGTGAATGATTTGGCTGAAAATTCACTAACAAAATCTGAAAGTAGTTGTACTTCTAGTGATTTGGACATTACTTTAGTTGATGCCGACCAAGAACTTAGTGTTCAAGATGCTTACAATGAAGTGTGTGAAGAGGTAGTCAAGTTGAAAAAACTCAACAAAAAGCTGTATAAAAACCTTACAGCTATAGAAAATGAGAAAAATAATTTGATTGAGGCTGTAAAAGTTTCTGAGGTTGAGGTGTTGAGACTAAAAAATCAAAAGGTTGAAATAGAACAAAAATTGAAAAATTTTCAAGAGTGTGAACAAAATTCAGCAACCCAAAAATTAAATGAAATGTTGAGGTTTCAAAAACCAAGCAGTGATAAGATGAGATTAGGATATGTGGTTTCTAAAGGAAAAGGAAAACAAATATCCTTATCCGCTACGTCGAGCTCCAAAGGTAATGTGTTTGTAAAGGAAAGTCAAAATAAGAACCACAACAATCCTCCAATGCCGAAGGCTGGCGACTCAACAAATTTGCACAAAAATTCTCCATCGACCATGATGAAGAAAGGTAGGTATGAAGGTAAGTTTACTCCTACTTGTCATAATTTTGGAATTGTTGGGCATATAAGACCATATTGTTTTAATGTGTCTCAAGGGCAGAAAATCAAAATTGGAAAAAGTCCGAAAATGAGTGAAAAAAGCCTACAAAATCAAGTTGATGAGATAGGCCAACAAATTAATTTTGTAAGTCATGAGCTTGGTGAATTGGTTAGGCTATGTATTCAAAAGAATGGAAAGGACAAGCCAAATCTTAAGGCAAAATGGGTGATCAAAAAGGATGTCGTGCCACGTTAGTTTATAGGACCACATGCATGTTCTTGTATTTCTTGCATATCGTTAGTATAGGACATGCATTTTTATTGTGTTTCGTTCTGTTTATATATATATATATATATTTTTAAAAAAATTGAAATTTTTTTGGTTGGTTTTTTTGTTTTGGTTTCCTAATTTTTATTAAAAAAAAAAATTTGTGTTTTTTGGCCAAATGATGTAGAGTGCATGTTTGATGGTGTGTTGAAGGCTTTGAACATGTTGATACTCACTTTATAAATCCTTGCACTCATGCACTATTCATATGTTGTGCATCCCACATCGTGCATCCTAACCCTATGGGTCATCATAGTAAATGTTCATTCTTAATGCATTATGAGAAACTTGTGTGAATGCACTTTTGTTTGATTGAAAAAATAAGGGCGACTGAATAAGTGCATTGAGATGCTCATCATAGAGAGAGTCCAAACTTTAAATTGACTAATACTAGTTGAACCTAGTACAAGTATGAAAAATGTCTCCCCTTGCCAAACACCACTTGTTGATCCATATAGAAAAAGTCGGTGTGAAATTCATTGCGGAAAAAGACTTACACCCTACACGGATCTAACCTTGGAAGTTCTTATAAAAAAAAACCATTGCTCCTATCATTGTGGAAAAAGATGAGCAATAAAAATGAACCAAAAAGGAGCTATGCAAGTAAAGTGTTTGGAGGAGACATTTATGTATCTAGGCCCTAGCATAAAGTTTGCCTTAAGGTGAGTGACAATCTCTTGGGAGCATCTTTTAAAAGAAGATTCCTATTAAAAATGATGATAAAAAAAAAATAAGGAATTCATGAAAAAAAAAATTAAGGAATAAAATTATCAAGAAAAAAGTTGCTACCTTTCATAAGTTGCTCACTCACACACTCACATAAACCTTGACTTTGATGATTTTATGAGGAGTGAAAATCTATTGTGGGTGTTGCAATCAAGATGATGTATGGTCTTGAATTTATTTGGTGAGTAGCACTTTGATTAAACCTAAATGCATTTCTTTATGCTACTTGCCTCATTGCCATTGTTTTCTTTTTTTTCTTTTTTTAAAAAAATTGCATATAAACATTTTTTTTGGCAATTTATTTTCTGACCAATATGAAAAAAAAAAAATGGTCAAGTTTTTGGTTTTAGAAGTGCATATGAGGCATTCTTTGAGAATCAATGCTTAGGACTTCGTGAGGTTTATATGAGAGTGATCTAATTGTTCTATTTTGTGGCTAAGTCCCGGTGGGACACAAAGAAAGGTCTTGGCAAGGTCATAACACGTGACCAAGTGTTTGGTCACTTAAAGTGACTCACGGCAACTTTAGTTGCCCATTCCTAGTGCGTTAGACCTTCTGGTATCCATATCGTATACAAGACTATTTGGTACTCTAAGGCTCCACTTCTCATTCTACCCTAAGTCCCAAGTTCTATAAAATCTCACACAGTTTTTGCGTGATTTTGGACTACGCTCAGGAAGTATCTTCCATCTCTCGGCATCCAAGTAAGTCACTTTAACTTTAATCTTGATTTTTCCATTCTAAGGCTCGGATTCTATCCTTAATAAATATGAGTTTCAGTTTTTGTATTGGTATTGGATGAGAAGTATGGACTTGAATGTTGGGTTGATTGAGTTAATCGATGCATATATGTTTATGACAAGTTGAGATAACCTTGCTGGATATTGAACCATATGGTTATTTTTTTTGGAATTTTTTTCATTTCAATGCAAGTTTGATACTCGGGTTCTCCTATAAAGCTAACTTGCGTTTATTTTTTTTCTAATATTTTGGTTGTGAGTACTCAGATGAGAACTAAGGAAAAAACAAAATCCTCCCTCACCTGATTCCTTAAGTGAGGCTACACTTTCAGCTTATACATGATATTAATTTGGCTAAATTGATGACAAAAAGGGGGAGAAAGGTGAGGAAGCATTGATGAAGGGGGAGAAAGCCCGAGCAGGACATGAAACATACATTCATAAAAAATGTTTTGTCACCAATCAGCCAAAGGGGGAGATTGTTAATGTAAATTTATTAGCTTGGATTAGTGTTGGTGTATCTGAATTCAAATAGAATAAGATTTCATCTTATCTCTAAAGCTGTAATTTTGAATTGTTGAATTTGAATTCAAATAGGATAAGTTTTGATTTTTGAATGAATGTAATTTAAATTATGAGATTTATCCATAGTATTTTGAATTCATTTAGGAGTCTAGGGAGTCTGTTAAAGAGGCCGGGAAGTTGAATTTCGAAATCTGGAAGGATAAATCAGAAGACAAATTCGAAATTCAAATTGCAACAGTAAATCCGGAAGTCTGTTAGCAACCTGTCAGCAGACGGATTCTGATGAAGGATGACCTGTCAGCAGACGCGTTTCAGCAGCACTTTTAGATTGTCTATTTAAATCAAATCATATGGTAACCCTAAGAGGAATTTCGGCCATAGCTGATTTTAGATATATTTGAGAGTCATTTGAGAGGATAATTAGTGGAGAATTTTCCTTGTGATTTTTATACACTTGCGAGCGTGATCTTATTCAAGGTTTGAGAAGATCGTTGATTGGTGTACGTGATCAACCACTGGAAGTTCCAGTAGGAAAGACATAGATTGAAGATTGTCAGAGGTTCTAGCTGCTACTGCGGTAGGGATAAACGGGTCGTTTATCCGGTCAAGTAAGGGAGTCAATTGAAAAAAGTTTTGTAATTGAATAGCTTACTTGTAAACTGATTTTCAATCAATAAAAATGACTTTCCTAAGTTTGGTTGCCCCGTAGGGTTTTACTTTTGAAGAGTTCTTCAAAATGTTTCCCTTCGTAACCAATCGGTGTGTTATACTTGATAATTTATTTATTGCATATTTATGAATATTCACATAATTGATATCTAACAAATTTGATTGTAAAAATTATTAGATATATTTGGCCATACAGGGGTAAAAAGAGAATTTCACATCCTTTAACCATACAGTTTCTTCATTAATGGACCTAGCTAACTTAGCAACAGAGTCTGCTGCTCTATTACAAATGCGAGAAACATATGAAATTTTAATAGAAGGAAACTGAAACAGCATTCTCTTGATGTCTTCCACCAATTGACCCTCATTTGAAAAATCCTCATCTGCTCTCTTTACAGCGTCAATTAGTAACTTGGCATCCCCTTCCACTTAGACCTGCAACAAATCCAGATCACAACAAAACTCAATAACTTTTATCAATGCATAGCTCTTAGCTATAAAGGCAGATCCAACATTCGTTTTAGGAGCAGCTAGTATAGCATGAGAAAGTCCCCTGTGATCTTGATGACTACTCCCAACCCTGCACTACCAGAAGATCTATCAAATGCCGCATCGAAATTAACTTTCAAATTTGTCTCTTGAGGCGGGGTCCACTTGAGATTCTTAGTATTATTCTATGCTGGAACCATTACTTCTTCCTTTACATTTTGCTTCTTTAAACAAATTGAGATTCTGAACAGCATACTCAGCTAATATTTTTGGAGATTTAAATTTATTATCAAACACAAACCCAATCCTCCTACTCTATATCGCATGCAACATCATGGCAGCCAACTCTAACTAACCACCATCCAATTTCTGATATAAAGCGTACCATAACGTCTCAAAATTTTGAAAAAAGTCTTCCATTTTTTCACAGGACTTAAAACCTCTCCCCATACATCAGAAGTTGCAGGACACATCCATAATACATGTACTACTATCTCCTCATCACTTTGGCAAACTAGGCATATAGCAGAATCAACTAACTTTTTCTTGCACAAGTTAGACTTAGTGGGTAATATATTATTAAGAGCTTTCCACAACAATTGTTTGGTGGGTCATATATTATTAAGGACTTAGTGGGTAATATATTACAGATGGACCCCCTTGTTTCTGCTGCTCAACTAACAAATCATCATGATAGGCACTTTTTATTGTGAAAAACCCTTTGCAGCAACTCTTCAAATTAATTTATCTGGTGCTCCACTTCGACTTATTGGCAAGCTCAAGATATCTCTAGCATCTTTTTCATTAAAGACAGTTTCCACTAATTCTTTCTTCCACTCCCTCTTTTCTTCATCAATAAGAGAATTATTGTGCCGATATGACACAGGAGAAAGCCACTTGTCCTTCCAAATTTTGATATCTCTCCCATTTTTGACTCTCTAAACCAGATTTCTTTTAAGCAGGTCAAAGCATGATTTCTTGGGTAATTAAACTATATTTAAAGTAATAAAACTGTGCATGATTCGACTAAGATATCGGTCCCTTACGATCCAACGAATTACCGTGTCCATTATATTTACACTACCACTACCAGGTGCTTCATGCGTGCAGCTAGCTAACTTGATTGAATTATGTTAGGATGTTGACATGAATTAAATTGAATTATATAATAGTTTTTAGTAAATTCATTGAGAAGAATTTTAACTTTTTTAAGTTAAGATGAATTTAACTTTTTAGATTAAAATGTATGGAGTAGCTTGGTTGATGAGATGAGTTTAATATTTTTTTATAGAAAGTTGAAAAATTAACAATCTCATAAATAATTAATTTGAAATGATTGAATTTAATGCATCAACCAAACACAACCTTAAGTAATTTCCAGCCCAGCTCAGTACGTACCTAAGAGCTATAGTAGAGAAGAATTGCATGCCTTGGGCTTCACAGAAATTTCTGCACGTATAGATCTGCCATGCATGCACCCTCCGATTGACATGGGCTGGTTGCTCTACTTTAGAGTACGGGCCGGCCGTCATTAATTACTATTGAAAGTACTGATCGATCCATGCAATCTAGCCCTTAATTTCCAACAAATGAAATCAGGATCAGCATAGAATTTGATCAACAAGGGGCACATATGCAGTTTCTACTTAATTTGCCGTCTGGTCTTTTACGTTCAATTCCAAAAAAATTTGAAGGTCAATTAACGTGATAATATACACACACACACACACACACACACACACACACAACCGTATAAGCCGGCTACTGCATGCTATATAAGCTCGAAGCAAGTTATTTGAGAAAAAAAGTGAATACATATATGTATATATATGGAAAAGGCGACTTTTAATTATTGGCACGGGCCCATTTTTTTTTTAAAAGGCTTGCCTTATCCCAAATTTGCACAATGGAAACTTGTACGCAACTTTGGTTTCTTTAGTACTAACTGGTAGATAAATAGTTCAGAAAAATTCTTGAATTATATGCAGGAATGATACATGCTACAGGATTGTTATTATTCTATCTGGTAAATCAGGAATAAATTAAATATTGTTTTCTCTAAAGGGATCTACCACTAAATAATTATTCATATTTCCTCCATTTTAAAAATTAAATCTGACTTTTGGGCATGCAGCAATACCATACAGTCATTCTCGGAGCTGCAACTATCAAATTGGATCGAATAGTGAGGAGGATGATTTTGGAGAGCTTAGGTACTGTGGAAAAATACTTGGATGAACACATGGGCCGGGTCGACCAATTACCTTCTGCGGGTAGAGCTTGGACTAACAGCACACAGACATGAAAAACATTGTGACCATATTGTATCAAAACGAAGTTGATGGATTAGAGGTAAAGATCATCACTAAAAGTGGCGAATGGATCAACGTCAAACCCACCCCAGACTCTTTCATTGTCATGATTGGAGATTCTCTCTACTGGTTATTGTTATGGACCTTTAATTTATTCCCAGTAATAGTTATATATATTATATATATGTATATATATATGGGTGGCCTAGAAGTGCATTATTTGGCACTACAAAAAATAACCTCTTTTCCGGCGATTAAAGTCGCCGGAAATACCTCAAGAAATCGCCGCAAGTGCTTCATTGCAGCTAAAACGTATCGCCCCAGAGTAGCCGCAGTTAAGGAGCCAAGAAAAGATTTTTTCGGCTACAGTTAAAATTGACAGATATACCTTTTTTGTGGCGACATTTGGTCGCCGCAAATAAGCAAAAGCTGGTCACAAATTTTTTTTTAAAATAATGATACGGAGTGATATTAGATTTTGCAGAAAATGCTTGATTTTTTTTTTCAATTTCGTGGTACGTGGTTTTTCCCCCTGTTATTTCTCTCTTTATGATAGTTACTTGCTTAGTAATAAATTAAAAAATATTAGATTTGGAAAAATTTATATTTACTTACTAACATACATGTCATAACATCATTCAGATATCCTCAACTACATATTTGAAATTCACACTTTATAGTCTTCAAATTTAGACAATACTATCAAACATAACACAATTGAATATAAATTTACAAGTTAAATTTTTCTAATCAATGTCGTCTAGCTATCATCAAGTTGTCCTCATGAATGCTCTATTGCATTTGCAGTTACAAAATGATAGCCACCAATATTGTTGTATGCGTCCTGCATTATACAAAGAAATCTATCAACTAATATTTCAAATATCAGAAAAGAGAGAGACATATAAAGAATACTAACATTAGGAAAGGAAAGAAGATAATAAAAATGTAAGAAATTACAGGAAGTCCATAAAACACACATAGTAAAATGTACTTCAACATAATTTTTCCAACTCATATTGAGATGCTTTTCTTGAGTCAGCAGAGTCCACCAAGTCAATGGTGAGCATTAATTTTCACCTTACAATTTTGCTGAAAAATCCAAAATAGCTATCGGCCTGCATCTTGGACTAATTAGTAGTCTTCGAAGATAGAATTTAGAACCTAGTCAAACAATTTCTGAATCATCTAAATTTATCAGATACCTGTATCAAATTTATGTTCTAAGTAATATATTGAAAAAATGATTAGGTACCACACTCACTGCACATGCCTGTGATGGGAATCTAAGAATATCTAATAATCAAATGTGGTATACAATAAAATATTATTTCTAGGGTCATGAATTATTAAAGTCTCGTGAATGAATCAACCAATACTCAGTTTTCTTTGATTTGGCCCATTTGAAACGAACACTAATACAATGATTTCATAAAACACATAGCAAAATGTACTTCAACATAATAAATCAAAATAGTGATACTTATCTCAAAATTTAAAATTGATTAATTCTTAGAATTACGTAAATTTGAGAATTATTATACCACAGTCTTGAATTCATACAAAAGTGAAGTTTGGTTTGGATCATAATTCCTAATCCATACTGCTAAGCATAAAAAATATATAGGTGATGAAGGTGGACATCAGAGCAGCTAAATAAATGATTCGGCAAAGAAAAGACACTAGTATGAACCCTCAATAAACATCACTATCAAACATATGGTTATATTTAGAGGAATACCTTTGAAATGATGTCAGATCTCCCAAGTTAAATGCTAATAAGGATAACTGCAGCACAGATTAAAATCCATGAATGCATTTTGAGAAAGTAAAATAAATGAGTTAATAGTACAGACATAAATAAAAAGAAACTAAAAACCAATATGTGGGGACTAAACCAATATTAGAGTATCAACATAGGTATATATATTATATACTGTGACAACAAAAAAGCATTAATGAAGAAATGTTAATTTGAGTACTAAACCAATCTGTATGGAGACAGATACTACTAATTTGCAATATATAGCAGTGAATGAATTATGAATGATGTCGAGATTCAACGATAGTTTTATTTGTTAAGCATGCCTGAAGAAATTATCACAACTGACATGGCATATAGTGAAGCTTTTGGATTTTGTTCCACCAGAAATGCTTTAAAAGCTACATAATTTCGTATAACTCCTATCTCATTATTTCTCCATCTTAGGTTGTTTGAGCTGGTTTAAATGTGGATATTGCTCCAGACCTGGTTGCCAATCAACTTAATGTTCGGAATGGAGCACTTGTCTTACTGGTATCCCTTCAGAGATTTAAATTTCGTATTGTTTGAATTTCCCTTTGTGCTATTCTCTTATTCCCTTTGTGCTATTCTTTATTCTTTACTCTCTGCTTTCTAAATTTTTTTCTTCTTCATTTTTCTTGGGTGATAGATGGAATTTAAGACCCTAAAGTTTAATCAAATCCAGTTTCCCATATTGTGGGTTTTCCACCTTGGATAGGAAAAACGTTCCTATACAATTTGTTGGAGCATTAAGTAATTTTAATCGTGACTATTAGATGAATTTCTATCTATATTCAAAGCCTTAATTCAAATGATGATTGCAATGGATTCTAAAACTAAAGAGTCTTCTAAATCTGGAGGTGCTAAGATTTGGTTATGGTAGAAGGTTTAGCAAGGTGGTTTTGAAGAATAGGCATATGTACTAATTTTAATTTCAGGGGATTTGGAAAGATTTGTTGCTTGACAGTCATGACTAGGAATGTCATAGGGAAAATATTCTTGTTGCTTAGTTTTGTACGTCTGAGAGTAATTGGAGAAAAGGAACCTTGGACTTGACACATTTTTAAATGTTGCCTCCATTGTTAGTAGTTCAAACTTATATATTCCTTTAAACTTTTCTAGTAGAAGTGCATAGTAATGCATATAATGAAATAATTGAAGTTATTTATAATTTTCATTAGATTAACATAGCATCAAGCAACGATCTTACATACAAACTCTGGCTCTACACTTCTCTTAACCTATTAATTTCATGAGTGTTTATAGTTTCTCAATAATTAGACATCCATAAGGAAAAGTAGAAATTTTGTAAAAGCCACCTCTAGCAGTCTTGTCTATATGTGAGGCAAATTATACAAGGCAGAAATGAAAGGAAAAAGAGAGTAAAAAACAATGCTAGATGAAAATGATGTTCCCACTAATTCCCACTTTGTTTTTATAACTGATATATAATAATCAGCTATCAGTCCTGTGACCTTGTCCACAGACAGCAATGCACACATCTCTAAGCATAAATTTAGTAATTTTCTCTCATTTTTTCCCCAACCATATAAAAACATACAGGAAAATCAAGGAATTATAAGATCATCCTAGTGGAATATATATATATATATATATATTTTTTTTTCATCTTTCTGATGAAAAGGTATGCTTTAAAAACCACTGCATATCTCCCAATTAGTATTAATTTGATGTATATATGAGCAGCAACACAACACATGAGGTAGGAATTAGTCATGATTCTTTTCTGCTCCTAATTTGTAAGTCAATACCTAGAGTTTCCTAACAACGAGAAAAAAAATTCAATCGAAGCAAATCCAAATCCAGCATCCATCTACTTTAATGTTGTAAAATTCAAAATGGTACTTCTTTACTTATCCAGCTCAAAAAGAAGTATTTCTTAGAAGAAATTTGAAACCCTAGCTTCGTTTACCTGCAAGGGAAAGTAACAGAGACTAGAAGATAGAAGAACAGAAATCTCCCAAGGAGTAGAAGTATACGAAGCGTCAATTGAAAGGTTAAATTGCAATGATCAAAATGATCACAAAATTAATGGCTTTCTACTACTGACAAACAAATTAAGACTTGATCTACGAAGATATTGGCCATAATCAATCATGATTCTTTTCTTTAAAAAAATATTAATGCCGATAAACATTAATCCAACAAATAAAATAGCCATTACCTCTACATTTGGTTCTCGAGAAAAAAAAATTACGAAAAAGAAAGGAATCACAGGAGTAATCTTCAAGAAACAGGGTAAGGGATTTTGACAAAGGGGCTTCGACGAAACTACAATGGGAAACCAACTAGTGGTCCAAGTAGCGGCGGGAAGACGGCGAGATTACGGCAGCGCTGGCAATGGCAAACCACTGTGTGAAGCACACATAGAGAGAGAGAGAGAGAGAGAGAGAGAGAGAGAGGGAGAGAAAATGTCGGGGCATGGTAGAAAAATATGGAAAAATTAGGCGCGATAATTAGATTGTTTATTCCGACGACTTTATTAGTTGACAGAAAGGAAAAAAGGGAAATTGGCAAAAGCAGCTTTTTGCCACAAACATTCTATCGCCGGAAATGAATGTAGCCCCAATTGCTACGTTTTCTTGTAGTGTGGCCTGGAAGACTCTTTTCGCCTTGAGATTTTCTGCAAAATTTAAGGAAGCTGATTATAAAATTGACTTCTGGCCTGTACTTAGATATAGATATATATATATATATATATACACGTAACTTAAAAAAAAATAATTAAATCTCAATACTACTTAAGGCTACATATCTACGCCTCCAGATATGTGATATATATATATAATATAACTTAAAAAAATAATTAAATCTCAATACTATTTGAGGCTAAGTATCTACTAATTCTCTCAATAATACTATCTACTTCTCTCAATACTACTTTCTCAATACTACTTAGGGCTAAGTATCTACCTCCAGATATTATATATATATATATATAACTTAAAAAAATAATTAAATCTCAATACTACTTGAGGCTAATTATCTACTAATTTTCTCGATACCATCTACTTCTCTCAATACAACTTGAGTCTAAGTATCTAGTAATTCTCTCAATACTACTTTCTCAAAACTACTTGAGGTTAAGTATCTTCCTCCAGATATATATATATATATATATATATATTATATAACTTAAAAAAAAAAGTAAATCTTAATACTACTGGAGGCTAATTAGTAATATCTACTTCTCTAAATACTACTTTCTCAATATTACTTGAGGCTGAGTATCTACTTGCCAAAGCACTAGTACCCCAAAAGCTCAAACAAACCACAAGAATAAATACATATAGCATATATATTCTTCCACATTTCACTAAAGAAGTACGAAGCAAAGTCAAAGAAAATGGCGTCGGAGTCCGCTCTCAAACTTCCTGCCATAGATTTCTCTAACCCTGATGATCTAAAACCAGGCAGTCCCGAGTGGGATTCGTTGAAAGTCCAAGTCCGACAAGCACTCGAAGAGTACGGTTGCTTCGAGGCTTTCTTCCATAAAGTTCCATTAGAGCTTCGAAAGGCGGTGTTGGGTGCAACGGACGAGCTTTTGGACCTCCCTTTACAAACAAAGCAGCGTAACGCTTCTAAGAAGCGCCCGTATAGTGGGTATAGTGGGCAATTCCCTATGATGCCACTCTTTGAGAGCATGGGCATTGATGATGCAAACATCTCTGAGAAAGTTGAGAGCGTCGCTAACATCTTGTGGCCTGATCAAGAAAAACCTACGTTTTGGTATTTCTTTCTATCCATATTCCTTATTTTAGTGATATATATATATATATACAGAATTGAATTTTAGCGATCAATAGTGATTTGTACAAGCATAAGGAAAATGTGGCTTTTTTAGAAGGCTCGTCTTACCCCAAGTTTGCACAAATGGAAGCTTGTACGCAACTTTGTTTTGTTTACTAAACGGCAGAGAACTATCTAGTTCACAAAAAAATTTGAATTATATGCATGCGTGATACATGCTACAGTAGTACTGTTATTCTGATCTCTGGTAACTCAGGAAAAATTATGAAACATTGTTTTCTCTAAAGGGATATTCTACCACAAATAATTATTTATCTTTCCTCCATTTTTATTTTAAATCTGAATTTTGGGCATGCAGCAATACCATACAGTCATTCTCGGAGCAACTATCAGAATTGGATCGAATAGTGAGGAGGATGATTTTGGAGAGCTTAGGTCTGGAAAAATATTTGGATGAACACATGAAGTCGACCTATTACGCTCTGCGGTTAAATAAATATACAGTGTCTCAAACGACCGAGACCAATAAGAAGATTGGACTAAAAGCACACACAGATAAAAACACTCTGACCATATTGTATCAAAACGAAGTTGATGGATTAGATGTCAAGATTAAAAGTGGCGAATGGATCAACGTCAAACTCACCCGGCCAGACTCTTTCATTGTCTTGATTGGAGATTCTCTACTGGTAATTGCTATGGACTTTTAATTTCATTCCAGTAATAATTATATATATATATACACGTTAGCGTTCGTGTCCCATAAATTAAGAGATGCATGCATGCAGGCATGGGTAAATGGTAGGCTGCACTCTCCATATCATAGAGTGATGATGACGGGAGAGAAGGCAAGGTACTCGGCGGGGTTGTTTTCAGTACCCAAAGAAGGAAACATCATAAAAGCCCCAGAGGAGTTAGTTGATGAGGATCATCCTTTGCTCTTTAAGCCCTTTGATCTTCTTGAGTTCCTCGTCTTCTACTACACTGAAGCTGGTCAGAGAGCCGAGTCTGCTTTGACCACTTATTGTGGTGTTTAATTAATTATATTATGGTAGTGTTGGAATGTTATTACAAGCCAGCACGTAGCAGCTTGTATTTTTCCTGTCTTATAAGGTCACGGGCCCTAAAAAAATGAAAAAAAAAATTTGTGATTTCCAATGCTTTTCCTTTGTATGCCTTTAATTAGTTTTCAAATAATATTTGAGTGCACCGGCCGTGGGAATAAATAATATTATTAATATAGCTCTTCTTTGTAGCTGTTATTTACCTTTTCTTCTTTCATATGATCCACTTAAAAAAGGCATTTAAGTTTTCTTCTTTTCTTTATCTTATGTTAATTTAAATCATGTTAATAAAAGATATATATAATAAAAGTACTAGTCGGTCCTTAAAAAAAAAAAAAACTAAAAAAGTCGGTACTTTAAATGAAGAGTAGTAGTACTGACATATATTTGAAGGCTTTTACACCATATTACACTATCAAAATGGCATAATTTGATTATTGTAATATTCAAATTTTATAAGTTATCTTCCAAATTAAATTATAGCTAGCGTGCAGATAGTGTATGGTATAAAGACCTTCAGATAAAATTATTAACGAATAAATGGCCGTTGTGCCAAAATTTTAAAATGGTGAAAAGATAAAAGATAATTATATAGTTTATATTGTCGTATTCTCTGATCTCACATGTGAGTTAGATTCCTTAATCTTAATAGTATGCTCAAGACATGAAACAATCAACGCAAATAGGTAGTAAAGATCAGTATTTAATATTCAAGAGTTATCTATATATATTATCAAATTGGTCTATATACGTGGATCAGCACGTCATCCACATTATTTAAATAATAAAATTTAATATTAAAATATAAATTTAAACAATATTTTCTAAATCAAATCAAGCCATGCGCCGTATATATAAGCACTTTATTAGGTATATACTGCTCATGCCGATTTAAGTGATCATTTAGAGAGCTGCAGCAGCTATATATAAATAGAATCTATTTTCATTAATACTAATTCAAATTGTTCATTCAAACCTTCTATATATACTCATACTTTATTAATCAAATCACCTGTTATTTTAACAACTTAAATTGTCTATAAGAGATAAATCTGATCGTTTAATTTATATTCGTGTAGTGAAGAAAAAAATAAAAGAAATTATTAAGGTTTTATGAGAGGGATAATCAGTACTACTCAATTACTGGGATAACACATGAATTCTCAAAGTCGACGGAGGTGGAATTGTGTAATATTATATATATAACGGGTCCCCCCAAAGTCTTAATATATAAAATAATATTCTATACTGTAAAATTATAATTTTGAACTCAAATATTTTTGAAATATTTGTGATTGTCCCCTCAACTCTCAAACACCCGGCCAAAGTGGTTTGCTGATTTCTAAAAATCTAAGTTTCCATTTGATTTTATAATTGAAATGAGATGAGATGAATTGAGATATATTTTAAAGTTGAATAAATTATTATTATTATTATTTTAAAATTTGAAAAAATTAAATTGAAATTAAAAAAAAAATGTATTGGGATTTAAAATGCTATATTAAATTTTGTATTTTATAAAAATTTGAAAAAATATAATAATAAATTTGAGATGAGTCGGATCTAAACGGACCTAGATCTATTGTTAATTTTGTTCACACACTGATACACCATCTCCACTAGCCTATGATAGAAAATGACCATAAATTAAGTTTCTTTTTCCTTTGAACGACTAAATGACAAAACATGCATGTTTTCTGTTATAAAATTGCTTCACTTAAGCTAAGATTGGAGAACGCTAAGTTGTACAACTACTTCACTTATATGTTTTCTTTTATAAAATTAAAAGGAAAATAATATTATAAGAAAATTTACAATAAATAAAATATTTAAAACTTTTATATTTCTTAAGTACTTAAGTTTCGATCCACGCATAAGTAAGGAGTTGTATGCCCACACATATAAACAATTGGAGGTGGCTTAAGTGTTGAAATTAAATTTGGCTTAATTGTCAAAATTCAAGTTGACAGACAAAAACAGATAGTTTTGATTTCATAAGTAAATATCTAACAATTAGCTGAAACTTTTTGATCAATAATTCAACTAAACCATTTTGAGTGTATATATGGGTAACATGATGTCTAACATCTATTCATATCAACATCTATTCCTATTGACATGTGAAATTCTCCTTTTACTCTTGTATGACTGAATGTAGCTAATAATTTTTACAATCAAATTTGTTAGATGTCAATTGTGTGAATATTCAGAAATATGCAATAAATAAATTATCAAGCATAACACACCGATTGGTTACGAAGGAAAACCCTTTGAAAAATTATTCCAAAGTAAAACCCTACGGGGCAACAAAACCTAGTAAAATTAATTTTATTTATCGAAAATCAGTTTACAAGTAAGTTATTCAATTACAAAATCTTTGTCAATTAACTCCCATACTTGATCGGACAAACGATTCGTTTATCTCTACCACGGTAGCAGCCAAAATCTCTGGTGATCTTCAATCTATGTCTTTCCTACTAGAACCTTCAGCAGTTAATCACGTACACCAATAAACAATCTTCTCAAACCTTGAGCAAGATCACACTCGCAAGTGTATAAAAATCACAAAAAAAATTCTCCAATAATTTTCCTCTTAAATGGATCTCAAATATCTCCAAATATCGGCTTTGGCCGAAAAACCTCCCTAGAGTTGTTGTTTAATTTGATTTAAATAGACAATCCAAAAAGTGCTGCTGAAACGCGTCTCCTGATATGATGTTCTTCCTCAAAATCCATCTGCTGATAGGTTGCTAACAGATTTCCAGATTTTTTGCTGCAATTTGAATTTCGAATTTACCTTATGATTTTATCCTTCTAGATCTCGAAATTCAACTTTCCAGCCTCTTTAATAGACTCCCTAGACTCCTAAATGGACTTAAAATACTATGGATAAATTTCATAGTTTAAATTACACTCATTCAAAAATTACAACTTTAGAGATAAGATGAAATCTTATTCTATTTGAATTCAAATACTTCAACACTAATCCAAGCCAATAAAATCTACATTAACAATCTTCCCTTTTAGCTGATTGGTGACAAAATATTTTTTATAAATGTATGTTTCTTGTGATCATGAATAAAATAAAAAATAATCAATTAAAATAAAAAATCATATTACATCACATTTAATCTATTTACTTCAAATCTAGCATAGTGTTCATCATTCATATATATCAACATATCAAGTATTGTTCCAAGAAATAATGACACTATGGTTAGACAATATTAAAAGTATCAAAATATAAACTTTTCTATATTCATGCATCAAAACAACAAGATGAGCAGTTAGTTCAGCTTGCATGTCCTGTTCAGACTTTCTCCCCATTCATTAATGTTTTTTCCCCTTAGTCTTGTGTTGCTGCTCCTCCCTTACTCCTCACTTTTCTCTCAATTTTTGTCATTAATTTAGCAAAATTAATTTCATGTATAGACTGAAAGTGCAGCCTCACTTGAGGAAATTGGATGAGAGAGGATTTAGCTTTTTCCTTAGTTCTTATTTGAGCATGCACAACCAAAAAGTTAGAAAAAAAATAAATATAAGTTACTTTCATAGGAGGACCCGAGTGTCAAGCATACATTGAATAAAAAAAAATACCAAAAAAATAATTATATGGTTCGGTATCCAACAATGTTATCTCAAAATTGTCATAAACATATATGCATGCATTCTAAATGAGAGAACCATAAAAAATGTGAGTGAAAGATAGAAGAAACAATTAGTGAGGCAATGTATCGAACACATGGTGTGCATGAGTGAGTAGCCGAAATGCAAGAGTTTGATAATCATGGAAAATGTGCCTTAGTAAGTTCTCAAATCACCACCAAAATTCTTAAACTTCATCAACCAACTCATTCAATCCAACAAGTTGACTCAGTCATCTCATTAAAACCAAGAACAACTTAAAAAAAAACAATGGCAATTGAGTAAGTAGTATATTTAGATGCATCTTAGTTCAATCATAGTGCCACTCACCAAATAAATTTAAGACCATACATCGTCTTAATTGCAATACCTACAATGAATTTTCACTCCTCATAAAATCATCAAAGTCAAGATTTATGTGAGCGTGTGAGTGATTAACTTATAAAAGATAGCAACTTTTTGTTAATGAATTTATTCTCTATTTTTTTTAATGTCTTTTTCTCTTGATCATCATTTTTTAATAAGAGCTTTCTTTTAAAGATGCTCCCGAAAATTTGTCACTTACCTTAAGGCAAATTTTATGCTAGGACCTAGATACATAAGTGTCTCCTCCAAACAATCTACTTGCATAGTTCCTTTTTGATTCATTTTTATTGCTCATCTTTTTTTGTAATGATAGGAACAATGATTTTTTTTTTTTATAGAACTTCCAAGGTTAGATCCGTGTGGGGTGTGAGTCTTTTTTCACAATAAATTTCACGCCGACTTTTTCTATATGGATCAACGAGTGGTGTTTAGCAATGAGAGACATTTTTAATAGTTGTACTAGGTTCAACTAGAAATAATCAATTTAAGGTTTGGACTCCATCTATGATAAGCATCTCAATAAATACTTATTCAGCCTTTTAAAAAAAAAAATAAAATTGCATCCACACAAGTTTCACACAGTGCATTAAGAATAAACCTTTAATATGATAACCCATAGGGCTAGTATGCACAAAGTGAGATGCACAACAAAGAAGAAACGCATGAATTCAATGATTTATTATGTGAGTATCAACATGCTCAAGAACTTCAATATACATCAATCATGCACTCTATATTGTTGGGCCAAACAACACTTTTTTTTTTAATAATAAAAAAACTAGAAACCAGAAAAAAATAAACCAACCAAACAAAATAGGCATTTTCCTTTTAAAAAAAAAATAATAAACATAAACAAAACAAAATTGCATGTCCTATACTAACTATATGCAAGAAATCAAGAACATGCATATGGTCCTATAAATTAATATGACATGCATCCTTTTTAACCACTCATTTTGCCTTGAGATTTGGTTTGTTCTTTCCATTTTTTTGAATGCATAACCTTATCAATTCACCAAGCTCACGACTTACAAAATTAATTTGTTGGCTCATCTCATGAACTTGGTTTTGTAGGCTTTTTCCACTTATTTTTGGACTTTTTCCAGCTTTAATTTTCTGTACTTGAGACACATTAAGGTAATGTGGTCTTATATGCTTAACAATTTCACAATTATAACAAGTAGGAGTAAACTTACCTTTATACCTATCTTTCTTCATCATCCTCGATAGAGAATTTTTGTGCAAGTCTCTTGAGTGGACAGCTTTCGACATAGCAGATTTTTTGTGGTTCTTCTCTTGACTTCCATTCACAAACACAATACCCTTGGAAGTAGACGCAATGGACAATGATATGTTTTTTTTTTCTTTAGAAGTCACGTATCCCAGATCCGTCTTATCAATACTAGATTTTTGAAAACTCAAAATCTCATTTAATTTCTGTGTTTTTGAAATTTGTTTGCACTCTTGAATTTTTTTAAACTCTTGTTCTAGTACAACCTCTTGATCTTTTAGTCTCAAAACCTCAATCTCAGAAACTTTTAGAGTTTCAATCAAATTATTTTTCTCATTTTCTAAGGTTGTAAGATTTCTGTACAACTTTTTAGTGAGTTTTTTCAATTTGACTAACTCTTCAAACATTTCATGATAAGCATCTTGAACATTAAGTTCTTAGTCGGCATCAGCTAGAACAATATCCGAATCACTAGAAGTACAAATACTTTTAGATTTTGTTAGTAAAGTTTTAGACAAATCATTCACAATAGTATAAAAAATCATAAAAGATTTTTCATTATTCAAGAATGAGTTTTTACTCTCAGAATCCAAAGTATCACTAAGAGACACATTTAATGATTTTTCTTTATTTCTCTTGAAGTTAGGACACTCAATTCTAATATAACTATAGCCTAAACATTCATAACATTTTACCGTGTCATTTTTCTCAACTTTTTCTTTATTCTAATTTTCGGATTTATTTTTCTTTGTTGAAAATTCTTTTGCTCTAGTTTGTTTTTCATTAGTCTTTTTCTTAAACATATTTTTTTTTTGGATTTTCTAGTAATAAGAGTTATATATTCATCATTTAGACTCTCATCACCACAAACATCCTCATGCTCTTCTTTCACAATTTTCAAAGTAATAGATTTACTTTTCTCGTTTAGGGAAGAGATGATTCATACGTTTGTAAGAACTCGACTAGCTTTTCGACTTTGATTGTATCCAAGTATTTGCTTTTCTCAATAGCCGTGACTTTGGGCCAAAACCTCTTGGGTAGAGACATTAAGATTTTCTTCACGACTCTTGAGTCTTCAACCTTTTCACAAAAATTAAACTTGGAATTCACAAGATCATTCAGTTTAGTATAAAAATCATTAAAACATTCATTATCAAGCATTTTAATTTCTTCAAATTTAGAGGTAAGCAATTGTAATTTACAGTTCTTTACCGTCTTTGTTCTTTCATGCATGACTGCCAATATGTCTCATGCCTCCTTTGCTATCTCACAGTAAAGATTTTTTTGAACTCTTCTTAAGAAACCGCCATGAAAATGGCATTCAACCCCTTGCTATTGAAATCACTATTATTCAACTCATTTTTTGACCAAGCGTCTTCACTCGTCTTGGGTCTTTTCCACCCAGTTTCAACGGTGTGTCATACCCGTTCATTCAATGATTTGAGAAATGCCTTCATGCGTACTTTTCAATACGCATAGTTCTTACCATCAAATTGCGGCGAAACATGCAATGATGCCATCTCTACCAGGGAATGAATCACACTCGGATGAGTGAACTTGCTCTGATGCCAATTGAAATTCCTTTTTTAATTTATGTATGGCCGAATATATCTAACAATTTTTACAATCAAATTTGTTAGATGTCAATCGTGTGAATATTCAGAAATATGTAATAAATAAATTACCAAGTATAACACCCCGCGATTGGTTACGAAAGGAAACCCTTTGAAGAACTCTTTAAAGGTAAAACCCTACGGGGCAACCAAACCCAAGAAAGTCAATTTTATTGATTGAAAGTCAGTTTACAAGTAAGTTATTTAATTACTAAACCTTTGTTAACTGACTCCCTTACTCGACCGGACAAACGATCTGTTTATTCTTACCACGGTAGCAGTCAGAACCTCTGGCGATCTTCAATCTATGTCTTTCCTACTAAAACCTCCAGTGGTTGATCACATACACCAATCAACAATCCTCTTAAGTTTTGAGCAAGATTACACTCGCAAGTGTATAAAAATCACAAGAAAAATTATCTACTAATTTTCCTTTCAAACAGCTCTCAAATATCTTCAAATATCAGCTCTGGCCGAAAATCCTTCTTAGGGTTACTGTTTAATTTGATTTAAATAGATAATCCAAAAAGTGCTACTGGCACGCGTCTGCTGACAGAGTGTCCTTCCTCAGAATTCGTTTGCTGATAGGTTGCTAATAGACTTTCGGACTTTTTGCTGCAATTTAAATTTCAAATTTGCTTTCTGATTTATCCTTCTAGATCTCAAATTTGACTTTCCAGCCTCTTTAACAGACTCATTAGACTCCTAAATGAACTCAAGATACTGTGGATAAATCTCATAATTTAAATTACACTCATTCAAAAATTACAACTTTAGAGATAAGATAAAATCTTATCTTATTTGAATTCAAATACTTCAACACTAATCCAAACTAACAAAATCTGCATCAAAAATATGCAATAGTTATCGAAAGTTTGAAATGTAAATTCACTTGTATTATCCAATCGAATAGTTTTGATTAGATAATCAGAAAATTATGCTCATAGTTTAATTATTTAGGCAAGAAGTCTAGCAAATGCAATATTTTTAGTGAAAAGTAGAAAAATATGTGACCATTGACTTAATGTATCAATTAAAACTATAAAATATTTAAATAATCCACTTGATGGATGAATAAGCCCATATATATCCCTATGAATCTTTTGTAAAAATGATGAGGATTCAACAACAACCTTTGAAAGAGATAGTTTGATAATCAATTTACCTTAAGAACAAGCAGAGCACGGATATTTATTAGGTAAAATAATTTTTTGATTCTTTAGGGAATGCTCATATGAATTATCAATGATTCGTCTCGTCATTATTAATTCTGGATGTCCAAGGCAATCGTGCCAAGTCATAAATACTTTGAGATCAATGCACTTCTAGTACATTACCACATATGATTAAATTGTTATAATTTTTGTATAATACAATCCAGAAAAGAGAACAGACAACTTTTATAATATGAGTTTTTAACTTAAAATTATTTTAGTAATGAGGAGACTATACTGCCTTCATTGGTGGTTTCAATATGATAATTATTATGACGTATATTTTTAAAACTCAATAAATTTCTTCTAGATTGTGAAAAAATAGAATATCATCAATACAAAATTTGTACTAAAAGAAAACACGCCATTTACAATGAAAACAGTTGCCGCAAATAGCCTATATATTTGCTACTTATAATTATTAGCAGCGATATTTTGGCGCCAAATGATTCGCCATTATAAAAATGCCACTTATAAATTGAAGCAACGAACAAAGTTAATCGCCAAAATAAAAACCTTATTTACGGCGAATATATTCACCACAACATTTAAAATATTCGCCGCATTAAACAGCAGATTTGCACACTAAATCACCGTGACATCAATTTTTTAGAGTCACCATGTCGCTACAAAGTGTATATAATTCGCTGTTAAAACCATGATGATGGAATGGAACACATTTGAGGCGAATAAAATCACCGCAACAAAGATTTATTTTGAGTGATTTGTCTTTCACCAAACGAAGCTCTGCATATTTTTTAATTTCTTGCGGCGAATACTTTTCACCGCAAGAAATAAAAATGTTCCTAGTTATTTTTTTGGTTGATTATAAAATCGCTACATTTTTTTTATAGAACGCTACATTTTTTTTAAATGTGATGCCAGTATCTATTATTTTTTAAATGTTTCTAGTGGCTCTATATATACCCAACTCACTTACAAAAGTATTTGTTATGCTAAACCAAAAATATTTATAAAACTACAGTAGTGTACGTCAAATACCTCAGTTATTTGAGAAATGTAGCAACTCACGAATGCAGGAAGCAAACAGGTGAAGGCAATAAGCTTGTGGTGGTTATCGACGGAGGCAAGTGGGTGGGAAGGTGTCGGTGTGTGCAATCGAATGGAGGGATGGGTTTTTTGAGTGTTTCGTTCTCGGGATTTATGTTTGTTGATTCCTAATTCCCACATTCAATTAAAGGGTTTTCTGTGGAAAACTAATTAAAGGTTGGGGGAAATAAGGCTAGAGTTCCTTTGTGCTTTCAAGGGTTTTTTGCAATGAAATACATTCACTGCAAAAGAAGATATAAAACGCTAAGCCCAGAGTCACTCTTAAAAACGTTAATTTAGGCAAAATAAATCACCATAAGAATTTACCGCGATACAAATCGTTGCAAAAAGTCTGGGTGACGAATTAATGTGAAATATGTGCGATGAAAGTAAATGGTTGTAAATAATCACTTTTTACAGCAAATATATTTGCGGGAAACCTAAAATTGCCGAAAAAACTACTTTTCTTTGTAGTGTTGGTATCATTAGACAACATAATATAAGATCTTCCAATGCCCTCATTTAAATTCGATGAACCTAATATGGCATGAACATAGGCTTTATTTAGTGTTAGATTTTGAATATATTTTCTATCCTTAAGAATTGTATGAGTTCTAGATACATCTTTATCATTAAATTCAAAGATACAAAATTCATTAGTAGGACCCATGTTTCTACAAAATATATAAAACTTCCATTATTTCAACAAAACATTGCCAAATATTAAGAAGTTTTACTATAATATATAGAAACTTAATATAAGTGAACCAAGTGCTTGGTTGTACGACAAGTATGTGACCAATATTCAATCATTATGTCATACGTATTCATTTTTCTTTAAATAATTATGCTGAGGACTTTTACTCTTTTTTGAGTTGTACCACCATTGGTGATGTAGTGTATTTATATTATAAGTATTTTAGTGTTGTCACTTCTGGGACCTCCACATTTATAGTTTATCCTACCATGTCCATGACATCAGTTTCTTTGGAATGATGCAGTATTTGTTTATGGGAATAGTGTAAATCTAGTACCATACACTTCAATATATGTTGTAGAATCAATAGGACATAACTGATAATTTCTTAACAAAAGTTCATTATTTTGCTCAACTACTAGAAGACAAGATACAAATTCAGAATAGTTTTTGAAGTTTCACTCTCGATACTGCTACTACAAGAGCATATTCGAGACATAAAAAATAATATATGTCTTCTCTAACATATCATCAGTAATTTTCTCACTACATAATTTCAATATCGAGCTAATTTTAACGAGTACACTAATAATACTTTTGAATTCTTGCAACCTCAGGTGCAACCACTAAGAGAATCTTTCACCATGAGATACTCAGTTTTTAATTCTTCGTGAAGATAGTGACGAAAAAAAATCATTTCCTTAACAAGGTCTTGCAGGGACGCATGATTTTCTTCTTTGATTGTATCTCCCAATTTGTTTTTGCATCCAAATAGATCTCATCAAGGATTTAAGATAAATAATTTTTTTTTTCAAAAATCTCAAGAATAACAAATTTCAATTTTGAAAGATTTGACATTTTATATATATATATAAATCACGAAAATAAATATGTGTATCTAAGAAGCATATTCACAAAATCATGAGAATAAACTCAAAGTTTTATCAAGTATAATAAGCAATATAACCTTTTATATTCATCTTGGAAACTTTTATAATATATTGAAAAACTAACTTGAAGTATAAAATCGCTAGTTTTAGAATCTGCAAAACCTTGTGCTGATAACATGTTATAAAACTAAAAAGAAAATAATGTTGCAAGAGAATTCGCAAGAGAGAAAATATTTAAAACTTTCATATTTCTCAAGCACTAAATTCTGATCGTAGAAATAATGAATTATATGCCCATATATATAAGCAATTGGAGGCGACTTAAGTGTCGAAATTCAAGTTGGCTAGGCAATGGTCATTCACCGCTATATACTTTAATAACATCTTCTACTTTTTTGGCTTCTTGCTTTTTAAAAATAAAGACGTGACCTAAATAAATAGTATCATTTTTTTATTATAAATCTTACTTTTTTAAAAAGAATGTGTTGTACATTATAAATATACTAGAGGAGACATCTAATTTGAAAAGGGGGCTAAATGTATTGATCAATATCTATTAGCTTTTTTTTACACCTTTTTCACCAAGGTGTCATTTCATATTATGCAAGTACCTGTCCTATTATTTTTCCAATTTTTGGATAGCAACAAGTATGCACAACAAAGGTACAAGACTTCCCAACAATAACTCAAAAAAGTTAGAGAATACAACAGATATTAGTAAATCTTAATACAGTGCATCAAGATCTCATGATCTGTTGTAAAAGACATCAATTAGATAATGAACAACATGAAGTTAATGTCTATCAACAGAAGCGGGTGTTGGTCAATACTAAAACTAGACATCAATTACATTTGTTGTAAAATGTTGATTTAACATACTCAAGTTACTCAATCCAAACTAATACCCAAATGGGGTGAACAACTAAATTTGATTTCTAGATCCATATGATTTATGAACATCAAAAAGTGATACCTTGCAACTTTTTGCACACCAAACTTCTTCCTGAACATTCTAAATTAATATGGCAAGAACTATATCACACAAATTTTGTAGAAATAAACACATAAGTTTAATCAAAAACAAGGAAGAGATACATACACAATAATACTAGCTTGTAGTTTTTCCTTGTATCATGATCTCTATTTTTTCATGCTTATATTCAATACGGCAAGGGAAAAAAGGGGAAAAAAACTGACAATTCCCTACATAAAAAAGAAATGAATAAAGTCTTGAAGATACTAATTAAAAATGAACAATAATTAAAAATGATAATGCTTGATTAATATAACAAGGATTCTAATGTCCCTCAAAACCTTCTAAAAAATATGTACACATGCAATCTACTAAAACTTAATACAATAGTTACTTCAAAATCTTTAGTTCTTGTAAGTTATAATATAGATATTAGTTCATTGAACCACTATTAACTTATTAGTTTATTGAACCATCACAAGTTTTATTTTTATACTTTAGTGCATCCAATCCAACCTGCCATTAGTATATTCACACACTCATTGATGCTCACAATCATATTTAGTAGTGTTTTGCACTTACAAAGAAATAATATAAAACATTGCAATTTAATCTATAGTTCAACAACTGCTTGAGAATATGAACATAGCACAACCTTCCTTGAACTAGAACTTGGAAAGCAAAGACTTCCAATCTCATATTTACCTACTTTATAAAAAGAAAGCAAGAGAGCACTAGTTTGAAGTGTTTATGACATACCATATGAACCAGTCCAACGTTCACTTGTAAGCTCATAGCCATTCGGGTCCTCACCAGGAGGATGGAGGATTGATATGCAAACACGGCCATTAGGATAAACTACAATTGATGCAGCAACCAAAATAAGTTTATTTTTTCAAAGAAAAAAGGTTTTAAAACGAACATCAGTATTTTTAATAGGTGAAAACCAAAACATTAGTATTAGGAAGCATGCCATTAGCAAAATCAAAAAGAGATTATACTTCATTAATTAACCAACCATTATGATGCCATATCTCTAAAGTAAACTTCACTGTCAAAGAGTTGTTTGGGTAGTAATTGGATGGAAATGTCATAATGGTATTGAAAAAACGGCCCTCACTGCAATTATAGAGCACATGATAATCACAATAGGAAAAAAACATCTACCTTAATAACTCTTTAACTTCTATGAGAATTTTTTTTTTCTCTCTTTGCCCTATCTTTTTAAACAAACCTATGTGTAACAAAAAGGTTCTAACAAACTCAAGAGATCCATCAGAATTTTAATTCTTTGTTTAATCAGGAGGCAACATGAGCAGCGAGAGAAGAATTTCCTTGCTTTAAAATTAATATAGCTTAAATACCATAAAATATGTATAACTTCCCACAAAAACCAAGAATAGTTTTAGGAAAGCCCAAGTTATCATTTCTATAACAAGCTTTGGTGAAGTGAGTAATTGAAGAAAATGGATTATCAAATAAAAGGTTGCTAAGGGACAATGAAGAACACATCTTCTTCACCACGATGAGAAAGCACGTGAAAGAGTTCATATTAATAGAGAAGTCAATAACAAGTAAACATTTTTTTGCAACTATGATGAGAGTAAACTTGATTATAAAATTCTGCAGTGAATCAAAAAGTTGCAGAAACAAATCATCTCAATCAAAACAGATAGTTGTTTGAAGAAATCCAAATGCAACAAAATTGAAACTTGGAAAATTGATCCAAGGAATCAAAATTGAAACTATGATGAGAGTAAACTTCCCCGAAAAGAATTTTTTTTCTAGAAGGTGTTAGTACTCTTATGTAGGATTATTTTTTCAATATGTATTTTGTTTTAGTTCAAATCAGGCCATTTTTGTTTCCATCTTCCATTTGATCTTCCACTCAACTAAAGTTACGAATTTGTGTGATGAACTACTAAAAATCAAGGGCAAAACTAGCACTTTCCTGTAATCTATACATTCTTTATCTATGACTATCACCTGTCTTCCATGTAGAAAAATGATTAGACCCTTCTTGGATAGCAAGCATGTTATTAAATGGACCATGATTTTCTTGATTAAATGCGACGAAATCAGGAGTTTAGATGGCTTCACTTAGTACTAAGTATAGAGGTATAACATGAAATTGTTATAACTTAAACAAATGGATGCAGGTGAGGAGGAGGAGATAAGTTCAAGTATTTACACAAACAACCTTACAATATCACAACTAGATAGCATTCTAAAATCCATCCATTGGTAATACATTAGATATGAGCATATGTGCAAGAAATTCATAGGCTAGCTAAGATA
The DNA here is from genome assembly GCA_036559045.1 of Platycarya longipes. NCBI lineage: Eukaryota > Viridiplantae > Streptophyta > Magnoliopsida > Fagales > Juglandaceae > Platycarya > Platycarya longipes. The sequence continues at coordinate 50,419,622 of CM071789.1, forward strand.
TGTTTACCTAACATTCTTGCAAAAGGATGCCCACATATTAATTTCAAAAAAGGCAAAATACATAACAACATAGCAAGATATTAGAATTACTCCACAAAAAATGGATTGGCATGATTTAATAAAATGGTTGAATTTTTGCATTTTACCCTTTCGTATTCTTCAAGTCATTTCTCCTTCTCAGTTGCATATCTCCACTTTCTACCTTCTCCAAGATATTCAAAGTGTGACAGTCCATACTATAAGCATTAGTTTTGAGGAGATAAGCCATAAAAACTTACAAGTGCATGTAGAAGAAATATATGTATATTTTCTACTTTCCTCTCCTGCAACTAGTTTAGAATGAACAAAAACAACTCCACTTCAATTTAAACTTAATAATATTACTTAAATGAAATTATTTTTTAAAGTAAACACAAACTTAACCCAAAAATTTTGAGTTCATTTTGCAAACTCAATCCACTACATGTGAGATATTAAACATCTTACCCTAGGGTATTTTGCAATGTCCTTCTCATTGCATAATAGGAAGGCATCAATTAACTATAAATAAAAATCAACTTATTAAGAAATTACATAAAACTAACAAACAGATAGATGTTACCACAAAATCACCCATGCTACTTCTTTAATGCCACTCTTTAAATCTTCTTATGTCACTCACTCATCATTAAACTTTAGCCTAAAGACAACAAATCACAAATTATTAATAAATAACGGCGTGAGAAAAACTTCACGATATTGGTTAAATTGAATGGATATAATTGAAAACAAAAGCTACTTGAATATATATACAAGAAACCAAATCACAAGCTTTACAATGTGAGAAAAATCAAGTTTAACCTATAAAGTCAAACAATGTGAGAAGAACAACATGCAAGGAGCAGTACAAAACAGGGCAAACTACAAACCAAAATAGAGGCAAGATATGATATTTGAGCAATCTTGACAACTAATTAAACTAGCCAAATAAGATCAACAAACCGAAGCAAAGTGATTGAAGCTAGGGTACAAGACTTACCCTAAAATCCAGTAAAATCAAAGCTAGGATTAAAGGATGAGAGAAACGGACAAGTAGAGGAAAAAGAGAAAGGAAGAGAACTTATTGAGACAGAGACCAAGCAGAGATAGGGATTGAGTGAGATGATTTATAGATCTAGGGAGAGTGCGTGTGAGTGAGAGAAAGAGAGACACTCACACCAGAATGAGAGAGTCCCACCTTAAAGGCAAGGAGACGATGACAAGGCAATAAGAGGAATCGTGAAGGATCTCGACCTTTGATACTTTGCCCAACAAAAAATAGTTGGGGAGGATGCTACTCAAAATAGGGGCTTACAAAATCACCAATTCCAGAATTTGATGCTGCTAGGGTTGGTTCTCTATGGATGAGGGAAGCCGTGTGGCAATGTAGTTCAGTGGATTCGTTTGTAGGTAGCCGAAGCCAAAGTCGAAGGGCAAGTTTTGTTTTTGGTGTGTTTTGGCGACCCCGTATGCGCGTACTTAAGATAATCCGAAGTTAGAATTTCAATTTCGTCATTTACTACATCGCAACTACGTTTTATTTATTGCAGTGTTTCTTTTTTATCACAATATGTCACAAAATTGTTGCAAAAGGACACCATCCAACGAAAACCTCATTTCAGTGTAAAAACTATGCGTTGAATCCAATATCGCTGCAATTATTACTCTTTTACAACAAATACTTTTTCAATAGATAAAATCTTATCGCAAATTAAGACCTATTTCTTGTAGTGTACGTATGTTCGTGTCCCATAAATTAATGGATGTATGCATGCAATCATGGTAAATGTTAGGTTGCACTCTCCATATCATAGAGTGATTATGAGGGGAGAGAAGGCAAGGTACTCGATATGGTTGTTTTCAATACCCAAAGAAGGATACATCATAAAAGCCCTAGAAGAGCTAGTTGATGAGGAACATCCTTCGCTCTTTAAGCCCTTACATCATGTTCAGTTCCTTGCCTTTTACTACAGTACTAAAGTTGGTCAGAGAGTCGAGTCTTTTTTAACCACTTATTGTGGTGTTTAATTAATGGACACTGCTACAAGGACCAATACTCTATTGAGGAAATTGACTGAGTAGTGCAAATGCATTTTTCCCCTTTTATTTCAATCATTTTTTATATATATTTAATTATTATTTAAAAAATATCAATTCAAATAATCACTTTATTAATCATTAAGTAAAATAAATAAATAAAATACAATTGGTCACTTTTATCGATCAATTTTATCGATTCAAATAGTATTTTTTTTAATTAATTATTTTGGTGGTCTTGGATTGTTATTACAAGCTAACTAGCTAGCATGCAACAGCTTGTATTTTTGTTGTCTTATCAAGTCATGGTGTTAAATATTTTAACATGAACATTAATAATTAGATCTTCAATTTTCTATAATCCATAATAACAAAATAATGATAATTAAACATGTACCTTTTTTCATCTGTTTGATGAAGAATTTAATCTGACTATGAGAAAATGATTGTCCTAAAAACTTAGCCTCTAAGTGTCTCTCGATGGTTAGAGACATAATGATATTCTAGGTGAAAAACCCTCTAACCCCTTAATCCTACTTATAGACTCTTGCAATCAAGAAGTTTAAAAATTTTGTGTCTGACTATGATTAGAGATATAGAGTTAATCTTATCTATTTGGAAGTAATCGTATCCCACTGTGACTCATCAATTAACTAATAAGTATTGAGCTATACCAAACTCTATCAGGATATTGGTGTGTGAGAGATAGAGTTTAAATAAAACTCTTACGTTCTCCTACTTGGCCCATATGCCTACAAAATAATATTTTTCGTTCTTGGATTTATCATATAAAATTAACCATATAGCGCAAATTCATTTCCTGAAAATTTTTATAGCTCAAAATACATTTCATGATATCTGTAATATCAATGTCACATTAGCTACCAATGTGAGTCATGGCGGTCTTTTGTCATATAATCAACAAATTTCCTCCATATACTACTATACTAGCAACTTAGTTTAACACAATTTTAATTAGGATAATTAAGGCTAAATTATAATGTTTTGGGTTTCAATTCATGTTTATTATAGATATTATCTTGTTATCATTCATCCATGTTATTTAATGTTCATATAAAGTGAAAAGACAAGAAAATAGAAACAACCATAATAGATCTTTCAATGCTCAATAACAAAATACTCAACAAATCAATTATTTCTTTAACATGTTCACGTCATGGGTATAAGTATATATATGACCAATCTTTTCAATATGTCCTTTAAAGTATAATCATTAACACGCTATTGTTATGGATATATTTAAAATAACTCTACTAGATAGTCTTTAATTTAAGGCAACAATATAGTCTTTAATTTCTTGTGAATAACATTGATTCTTTTTACAGCCTTTAGGTCAAACATTCTTGAGTTACTTTGGCAATAACTAAGGATATCAAAGGTAAGATTGATGTTTAGCTATATACAAGTTTGTACAACCATCAAGTTTCTTATAATCATTATATACAAAATTTCTTTAACAACCTAATTAATTTGAGAACATTGTAAAATACTAAGCATGTCATATTTTATTTTTAAAGCATTTATGGAACAATATTTCTTCATGTAAAATCTTCCAAAACTCTATATATGCAACTATACGAAGAAAATCATAATAGTCATCGTCTTGGTAGTAAAATTCAATCCCAATTACGAAAGATTCCTCATTTATAATTTTCATTTTTAAAGTTATTTAGATACATGAATTTAATTTAGGGATGTCAAATCGTGTCAATGGGTCATGTTTGTATTGTATTAACGCATGTATATTATACTATATAGGTCAACTCTAACCTGACCCATTAAGTTTATCGTGTCAAAACCTTCAACCCTAACGCGACCCATTAGCATAATGTGTCGTATCGTGTCAACCCATTAGAACCCATTAGTAAATAGGGTTGAGCACCGACTAAGTCGGAGTCGGAAATGGAATCCTCTAACTCCGACTCCGACTTTGTCGGAAACGAAATCTGACCTCCGACTCCAAGTCCGACTTCTATACACTCCGATCTGACTCCGATTCCGACTTTGTCGGAGCGGAGTCGGAACGAAGTCGAAATTGGGTTTTTTTTGTTGGACTTTTGTATTGGACTTTTTCTTAACCCATTTGACATTTCAATTTTACAATTTCAAACTATAATAAATCGAAGTTGGGCTTCAATATCATTACATAATGAAATACAAAGCCAAAAATCCAAAATTACAAATTCCAACCAATTAAAATTACAAAACCAAAGTCAAATGTCAATAATAAAATAAAATCATTCTTACAAATTAACAATACAATATACATAATCAAAACCAAATATTGAGAATTACAAAATAAAAGTAATCTTACAAATTAACTAAATACATAACTTGATGGTAGTAACCATACTATTATCTCATTTCAACAAAAAATAAAAGCAAACAATACCCATTATCTAGTATCTAACATCTATCATGGTTCATCATTGAACCCATATTTCATCATCCTGGATATGCAAACAACACCCATCACGTACCATCATTGAATCTATATTCCATCATCTATCACATCATATAGATGATTCATCCACATTCTACAATTTATCTTCCAAAATTTCAAATTATCATCCAACAACAAAAGATAAACAATAGAAAACAAACAAACAATAGTTTCCACATTTCAACAAAATAACTAATACAAATTACAAATTACATGTCATTTTAAATTTCCCACTTGTGCGGCTGTGCCTAAAAAAAAAAAAAAAAAAATTAGTAAGGAAATAAGATACCACATAAATTTCTACAAATAAAAAAACAAAATTAAACAAATAAAAAAGTACACAAACTCAAAAATAACAAAGCACCTCAAACCTCAATCATCTTCATTCTTCATGTAGTAAGTTCGCCATATTAGTAACCAATTCTACATTAACATATTAAAATATAAGCTATTAGTATTAAAAAAAATAGATAAATCAAGTTATGTAACATAATTAATTAATTAATGCCTCTGCAATTACCCTAATTTCATCTCATGAGGAAGCAAAAGTAGGAAATACAACGATGGTGTCTTGTTAAAAAAAAAACAAACATTATACACCTTAAACCTTCAATGAATGCCTCTGCAATTACCCCCCCCCCCCCCCCCCCCCCAAAAAACACCAAATCATGGAATAATTCAGGCCAAATGTAAGAATGAAGCAAAAACAGGGGAGTTGAGGATGGTGCTTATAAGGGATGCAGCTGGAAACAACAATTTTTTTTTTTCATTTTTATAAACAGAAACAAGTTATAACCTGGTTATCTTTTGCTCACTTATAAACATAAACGGAATACTTTATACAATTTCCAATACTTATAAAAATTGAAATCGAGACAACGAGACTGGGGACAGAGTATGAACATGAAAACCCACAGAAAATCAATACTCACACTAACACAGATTAGAACCAAAATCAATTAGACCAAACTCAGCGCAGATCAATCAAAATCCAAAACCCACAATAAATTAGACCAAAGTCACGAATAACGAAATAAGCATGTGGGTTATACGAACTAACCTCTTTCGATAAGCGGTATTGATCTGGAGGAGAGCAACAGTAGCTCCCAGCAGCAACTCTTGAACAGTTGAAGCAGGCGCGGGGGGAATGGGACTATCCTTGAGATGCGCGGGGGAACTCCGAATCCCGAAAGTTGAAATGAAGAGAGCATGAGAAGTGAGGGGAGGGGCGCGGGGGCAATGGGGCTATCGGTAGGTTAGTGGTGATATATATGCATTTAATGTATACCGTTAGATCTAGGTTAAACCTAGATCTAACGGTATATATTAAATTTATAAATAAGTTTATAAATAAATTAAATAAAAATAGGCAATTAAAAGTATAAATATAATATAATTAATTCAAAATAAATACTAGAACTAATATTATTTTATTATAAAATTAAATAAGAAAGTTTATTAAATATTTTTAAAGAAACAAATTATGTTAGTAAATGGAATTTAAAAATAATTTTAAATAATTATAAGTTTTTTAAATAAAACAAATTCCTTAAACTTTGTGCAAGAGTATTATGATACATTATGATATTTTATTATTCATTAACTTAGAATACATCAGTACTTATATGTTAGTCTTTAAAAACACATTGGTGTTTATACATTAATATTGCTATTATATTATTATTAAGAAATTATTTTGAAAAAGCTTGTGCTTATAAAATTATACAATAGTAATTTGATACATTATGATATTTTATTATTTATTAACTTATAATACATCACTACTTATATGTTAGTCTTTAAAAACACATTGGTATTAATACATTAATATTACTATTAATGTACATTGGCTCATACATTGATATTTATACATTATCCAACGTACTATTATTTCATTTAATTATCAATCTATGGTTGTAATAGTTTAGGATTTAAGATTAAGGGTTCAGAATTTCAGGTTTGAATTTTGGTCTTAATAAATGTCTATTATATTATTAAGAAATTATTTTGAATAAGTTTATGCTTATAAAATTATACAATAGTAATTATCAACATTATGATATTTTATTATTTATTAATTTATAATACATCACTACTTATATGTTAGTCTTTAATTTTGTATATATTAATATTACAAATTATTACATTAGTAATTCTTAACATATTAGTGTTTATAATTATATATGTCTATTATATTATGAGTAAATTATTTGGAAACAATAATTAATTTAATATATTATGAGTAAATTATTTGAAAACAATAATTAATTTAATTATCTATTTATAATAGTTGTATATGAAAATACATATATTTTTTTTTTACAAATTATATGCAAAATGTCGGAGTCGGAGTCGGATATATAATTGGAATCGAAGTTGGATATATAGTTGGAATCGGAGTCAGAATCGTAGTCGGAGTCGGAGTTGGGTTACAAATCGGAGTAGGTATGTCGGAGTTGGATCGGGTCGGAGTCGGAGTTTTCAGGACTCCTTTACCGACTCCGTCTCCGACTCCGATTAAAGTCGGAGTTTTTCCTCCGACTCCGACTCCGACACCGACACAAAATAGGTTAACACGACACAATATGACCTGTTTCAACCTGTTTATGTAAATAGGTTGAATATGTCCGAAATTAACTTGTTTACTTAATTAAATTTAGTATAATTTTATATAAATGTTAAACTCATAATATCTATAAAAATTATAACACTAATTACAAGTCCGAAATTACAATCTAAACAATAAAAATATCGAAATTTAAATTTTAACAATTTTACTTTTGGTATAAGAGTATAATTGTAATTTTAACTTTTTTAACATGTCATAGCGGGTCAAAACAAGTTGACCAGCTATCAACCCGTTAAGCAATAATATCTTAATGAATCAACCCGTTTTGACCCAAACCCATTAAGACTAAATTCTAACCTACTATTATTGTATCATGTTCTTATTGACTTAACGAATCGTGTAACATATTACACTCATAACTTTAATGTCGTACTACAAACCATAAATCATACTTGCCAAAAGTCATATACGTGGATGACCATAAATAAAAATATACTCTCAGTGATCTTAGGGTATGTATATACATTAACAATAAATATTTCTCTTAACTTCAAAACAGTATTGGTATTATCAATTTCATATACCAATTTAAAAAAAAAAAAAAAAGCTATTTCATATACCAAGTAATCATTTTATTCGTTTCTTGTAGACTTTAGACTTTCACTCTACAATTATTTACATATTTATTTGACATAACTCTAGACCATAATGAGCTACTAATATCATACTGATCCTTAATATGTTCTTTCGGGTTTATTAGAAATCTCTTTCTACTCAATGCTCATTTTTGAGTAAAATCTTTAATTAAAGTCTGACTTTATATCCATTTAACATTGTCTTTAAAGTTAGGAATTTGTCTCCAAAACCCTTTTACATTTGACTTTTACACATTTCAAAAAATTTAGACGAAATTACAGACTTTACATTAATTGATTCATGAATTTCAATCACTCTTTTATGCATCGATGATCTGTTATAGATCATTTATTTCTATAACTTGTGAAAACATATGTAAACTTCTATTTGTTACTATGCCACATTCAAATTTTGAAGATACACCATATAGCCTAACCAAATAGCAAATCAAGAAGATTATTGAGGTAATTACGCCTGTTCTGATGTTCGATCTCCATGACCAATTCTTCAATGGTGTTTCTCTGACGAGATGGATGATCATTTGCTTCTTGTTCTATATTATTATGGATATAATCATAAAAGGAAATTATAAGAATTTTCGAAGTACCACAAGAATTCACTTCACGACAATCACATCTCTAGTTTCTATATATAGTACTCCTAATATTATATTATGTGCATAATGTAAAGTGATACATCATACATGCATATATGCATGCATCTAACAATAACTAAATTGATGTTTTTCTTCAGCTCTTCCTTTAATTATATTACCTTTTCATTCATTTTCTTTCCTTTCGTTTTCGTCCGTACTTGGTAATTAAACATGACATGAGCGGATACCCTATATGGTGGAGATGGTATTACTGGGTAAGATAATATATATATATATATAAAATTATAATTATAATAACATGATGACTTCCTTGCAGATCGTAGCAGTTGGCTGACTACATGTGTTTGCAGCGCTCTTTGCATGCATGTGTCATTGGCTTTACTATCATGCATGCAGGCCCTTAATTATTTCCAAAGGAGTTAGACAAGTCATGTTTTGATTATATACATGTAAATGAAAGATGTCTTATATTCTAGCTAGCATTATAAATGCTAAGGGAAATAATTAACGTCGATCTGTGCCACTTTCTCTTCCCATCAATTCCATGTGTATGATCATCATGTGACATTAGTACTACTGAATATTTGATATATAGGGGCGCCTTAATTTCCTTTTAATTAATCACAATTTGGTGTTTATATATATGTTTCCTGAGTGATGATAATTGTATTACAACAGTACTATATAGGAATAATTAAGCGATCGATCCTAAATAACAAAACTACTATATAATATATATATATATATATATTTATATTTATATTGTGCATTTAAAAAATTACTTTAAATGATAATGAATTAAAACGTACGTACATATATAAGATCATATTATATATATATATATATATATATGCTTAATTCGCTGGTTTGAGAAATAAAAGATATATAGCTGCACCTTACATATATCCTCCCGATTAAACTATATATTCGATTGAAACGTACGATAAATTCCATCGACGGTACTTATATAAATCAACAAATTATTTACATGAATTTAAATCTTTTTTGGCCCGGTTTAGATTGAGAGATGAGATGAGTTTAATTTATTTTTTAATATTATTATTATTTTAAAATTTGAAAAAGTTGAATTGAGATTTTAAAAATATCTAATGGAATTTGAAAATGTTGTATTTGACTTTGTGTTTTATATGAAAATTTAAGAAAGTATAATGATGAATTTGAGATGAGTTAAGACAAACTTGTTCCGTCTACTAATCCAATACACATAATTCTGAGATAAATAATTTACAACAAATTGAGTACGTCTTTTAAAAGCAAAAATTACTTTTAAGTTCTGCAAAAAAACAAAATAGAATAAAAGTACTTTTAAATGATAGATATAACAAATTAGACTAAGTGTAGGTTTATGATTGCAATAAAAAATATAACTTGTAGTTTTAGAACTTATAATTTATAAATTAAATAATAAATTTTATATTTCAAAAATTGTTTACTATTTGATAAACATATATTTAAAACACTTTTAAAATTAGTTATAATAACTTTTTCAAAACATATAGTTATCAGCAAGAACTTTTTAATAAAAATTCTAATTTGGTACTTTTTGAAAAAATTAATTTTTAGTTTTTTCTAACCAACTAAAACACTTTTATAAAGTTATTAAGTGTACGTTTGGGGTTGCGATGAAAATATTGCTTTTAACTTAAGACTTATAGCTTAAAACTTAATGTAATAAACTCTACTATTAAAAAACTATTTAGTATTTGAGATCCATATATTTAAAGCACTTTTATAGTTAGTTACGGTAGTTTTTTTAAAATATATAACAGTTATTCGTAAGAGTTTTTAATAAAAACTCTAATTTGATGATTTTTAAAAAAATGAAAAGTCAGCTTTTTTAACCAACTAAAACACGTTTTATGAAGTTATCAAACATGTAATTTTTTTTATTAAAAATATTTTTAACCGCTTAAAAGTACTTATTAATTTTTGAAATGCAATCTCAAACAGGTTCTAAAAGCAATATGTTTGGGGTTACGTTTTGAGGCTAAAAAATTATTTTTAAATAGTTAAAAATAATTTTCAAGAAAAATGACATGTCTGGTAACTTTATAAAAAGTATTTTAATCGGTTAAAAAAAAAGATAAAAATCAAATTTTTCAAAAAACATCAAATTAAAGTTTTTATCAAAATTTTTTTGCAAATAACTATATAATTTTTAAAAACTACCGTAACTAATTCTTAAAATATTTTAGACATGAATCTCAAATAATAAATAATTTTTTAGATAGGTAGATCTATGAGAGCATGTACCGAAAGTTCGTACAAATCACTATTGATCATTAAATTGCAATTCTTGTACTTGCATATATATAATACTTATTATATAAAAAATTAATTATTTTTTATGTGTATTCCGTATTTATTTATGTTCTTAAAAGAAGTCCTCGCCCACTATGATTGCAAATATATTTTTAACGAAGGCCTATCCTTTGCCATATTAACATGAATGATGGAATTTATTTTCACTATTTTCTGACACGAATATATACAATTAAGTAGACTCTGGCTCTATAAATTAAATTTTCAATGCATTTCTTATTTCCAATTAATGTAGTGTTGGTAGAATGATAAGTACTGAAAGGGTGTCCAACTCACCCAGAACCCGAGCCCACAAGGTTATCAGGCCCAAGGCCCGTTATCTACACCTACCACCACACAGCGTCCGAATTGAACTAGGGAAACTGAAACTGGGGATAGTCCAAGTCCCTGGTCATCCCGATCTCGACTGAATGAGCTCAAATCGGCTTCGAGGACACGCTAAGGCCAGAACAACGGTTCACGTGCTGATATGTCTCCTGGATCCACCTCACATCGAGATCACTCCCGCATTTATGAACGACAGACAATCGCCGGCCTACAGACCCCCCCTTCTTAAATGCGGGGACACTATAAATGCACATCATTAATTGCTAGATTGGCAAGAAACACAGCGGCATTTAATGACCCTTTCCAAAAGGGTCTAATTGAGCATTAAATGAAGGGACGTTCAATTAATGCGATGAGACCGACCCAGACAGATCAATGTTTTTCCCTATCAAGGATGACGAACGAGTGATGTCCCGATTTCCAACCCTTTTATCACAGGAACTCTCCTTCAAAGGGAACACTATAAATAACACCAGACCAAAGACGAAAGAGGGTACATTCTCAAATTCTCTCAAGTAAATCTTCATACATCTTCTCCCTAAAAACTAACTTGAGAGTCGGAGCGGTCTCGGACCCCGACCCCTACTTTGTTCTCGTTTTGCAGGTTACGGTCGATTCGGTACTTGATAAGCCAGACTGCAGAATACGTCCTTAACAGTGGCGCCGTCTGTGGGATTCTGTTGTCTCTGATAAACGTACTTTCTGCATGTCTACCCTACCATTGTCCCAAACGACCAAGCACGACCAGCAGCCAGACCCGTCGATGGAAGAAAGACTAGAGGTATTGGAAGAAATGGTGAGGAAGCTGAAGGAGGAGAACGCCGCCCTCCGGCAACCACGTGAGGAGGCATCGGCCCGTGGCGAAACCAATCTGGGAGAGAATGTGAGCTCCCGACTTCCTGAGGAGAGCGGGGCCTCTGAAGGAGAGCGACGCCGGATGAACACCGAGCTAAAGGAGTTGGGCGATAAGTACGCTGAAATGGCAAAACTAATCAGCCCGGCAGCAGGGCACCTCTCCTCACAGGGAAGCATAGGGATGCCCTACAGTGCAGACGTCCTGGCCGTCCCTCTCCCATCCAAATTCAAGGTCCCACAAGTAGAGCTGTATGATGGGTCTCAGGATCCCGTGGAACACTTAGAAGCCTTTAAAGCACATATCAGCCTACATGACTATCCTGGCGAAGTAGCATGCCGAGCATTCCCCCTCACACTGAAGGGGATGGCTAGGACATGGTTCGGAACCATTCCTCCGGGATCAGTCAGCAGCTTCGAGACGTTAGCCCGACTCTTCATCACCCAATTCATGGCCAGTAGGAAACGGAGGCGCCCCGCGGCGTACCTATTGACCGTCAAGCAAGGAGAGAAGGAGAGCCTGAAAGAGTACCTGACCCGGTTCAACAAAGAAAGAATGACCACCGACAACCAGGACGAAAAAATCACCTTAGCGGCCCTCCTGGGTGGCGTATGGCCCAGGAGCCCCTTCATGGCAGAGATAGCCCGCAAAACTCCCACCACCCTGAACGGGTTTATGGATCAAGCTGACGGATTCATCAACGCCGAAGATACGCTCGAAGCCTTAATAGCCCCACGACGAGGAGAGCTCCGACAGCATGATCGGAAGACAGCCCGTGCCGGGGAAAGCTCCAGCCGGCATCGAGGGGGTAGGAAGTTCCCAGATGAGACGAGGAGAAGAGACTCCCCACGGGAACACAGACTGTCGTCATGGCCTCAATCCAGCTTGGCGGTGGAGGATCAGAGCCGAGCTGAATCGAGGCGAGAGTCCATTAGAAGAAGAAGGGGGGATATGTATTGCGAATATCACAAGTCTAAGGGCCACAACACCGAAGACTGCCAGGCCTTGAAGAGTAGACAAAGGGATGAACGGATGAACGACCAAAGAGACAGAACCCGGTCGAGGACCCCCCGTCGGGAACAAGAGTCAAGCAGACACCGAGGCGAACCTGTATCTGGCCACCCAGCAGGAGAGATCAGAACCATTGTCGGGGGACCATCCCGAGGAGGGACTACGTCCTCCTCTCAAAGGGCACATGCGCGGAGAGCCAGATATGGGAAAGTTTACTCACTGGGGCGAGCACCGAGACAGGACAACCCGGGCCCCAAAGGGGAATCAATAGTCTTCAACGAGCAGGATGGAAAGGGGATCGCCTTTCCGCACGATGACGCTTTGGTGATATCAGCATTGGTGGCCAATTTCACTGTTAAAAGGATACTGGTTGACAACGGGAGTTCGGCCGACATCTTGTTTTGGGAGGCCTTCATGCAGATGGGGATCGACCCCCACCAACTTCAGCCTATCCGAGCCCCCCTTAAAGGATTTACGGGTGAAGCAGTACACCCCGAAGGCCTGATAACACTCCCGGTCTTGATGGGTTCCGCGCCCAGAACCATGTCCATCATGACCGAATTCCTGGTAATGAAAGCTCCCTCCTCCTACAACGCCATCCTAGGGAGGCCAACCCTAAATAACTTAAGGGCAGTCACTTCTACCTACTACCTCAAAATGAAGTTCCCGACCGACAGAGGAATAGGTGAAGTCAGAGGAGAGCAAGTCACCTCCAGGGAATGCTACGCCCGGGAATTGAAATACAAGGTCAATTCCGTGGCTACGATCTCCCTGGAGGGCGAGCATACCGAGTTTCCGCCTGCGCCTCCCCGAGCGGTTTGGGACGATGAAGTCAGGGACGAAGCGACACTGCGTCAAGCGGAACCCAACGAGCCTCTGGAATTGATTCCGGTCGATGGCGACAATCCGGATCGGACAGTGCGAGTCGAGACCAGAATGGATCCAAGAATACATGGAGAGCTCAAGGCTCTCCTCATTGAGCACAAAGACTTATTCGCCTGGACGCACGCTGACATGCCCGGAATCGACAGGTCCGTAATAGAACACCGGCTGTGTGTCAGCCCGACAGTTAGGCAAAAAGGAAGAAGCTTTTGTGCTGAGAAATATGCCGCCATTGCAGAAGAAGTGGACAGGCTCCTGGCCGTTGGGTTCATCCGAGAGGCTCACTACCCGGAATGGCTGTCTAACGTGGTATTGGTAAAGAAGACCAGCGGGAAATGGCGTATGTGCGTTGACTTCACCGATATGAACAAAGCCTGCCCTAAAGATAGCTTCCCCCTACCGCGCATCGACCTCATCGTAGATTCAACTGCTGGGCACTCTCTCCTCAGCTTCATGGACGCCTATTCGGGTTATAACCAGATCAGAATGAGCACGGACGATGAGGAAAAAATGGCGTTCATTACGGATCGCGGACTCTATTGCTACACCGCCATGCCTTTCGGACTCAAAAACGCGGGGGCTACTTATCAACGGTTGGTCAATCGTATGTTTAAAAACCAAATCGGGAGAAATATGGAGGTTTACGTCGATGACCTCCTAGTCAAGAGCCGTTCCCCAAACGACCACGTGGCGGACCTAAGAAAGGCCTTCTCTGTCCTGCGACATTATCAGATGAAGCTCAACCCCGCCAAGTGCACCTTTGGGGTCGAATCCGGGAAGTTCTTAGGGTACATGGTCTCTGAACGGGGAATTGAAGCCAACCCCGAGAAAATACAGGCTATCCTCGGAATGGCGTCCCCGAGGAACCTGAATGAAGTCCAACGGTTGGTTGGTCGAATTGTCGCTCTTAGCCGGTTCATAGCAAGGTCAACCGATCGCTGCCTTCCCTTCTTCCAAGTCCTCCGGAAAGCACACGAGTGGGACACATCGTGCGAGCAGGCATTCGAACAACTCAAAAGCTACCTGACATGTCCTCCGTTGCTCAGCCAGACGACTCCCAGAGAAACCCTTGTGGCTTATTTGGCGGTCTCACCTCATGCAACATCTGCAGTCTTAGTAAGAGAAACCGATCAGGGACAGAAGCCTGTATACTATGTTAGCAGGGCGCTTCAGGGAGCAGAGGTCAGATACCCCCATACAGAGATGATGGTGTTCGCCTTACTGACCGCTGCGCGTCGGCTGCGTCCTTACTTCCAAGCCCACACTATAAAAGTAATGACCGATCAGCCACTCGGAACTATTCTCCAGAAGCCTGATACCTCCGGGCAATTAGCCAAGTGGGCAATCGAGTTGAGCGAGTTTGATCTAACGTTCCAGCCCAGGACAGCGATGAAGGCACAAACACTGGCGGATTTTATGGCAGAGTACACGGGGTTTCCAGAAGAGATCCCCGGTGAGCCTCAGGGATAGGCATGGCAGCTGTACGTTGACGGGTCCTCATGTCGGGCAGGGGGAGGAGCAGGTGTACACATCATCACCGACCAGGGCGTCCAACACAACTACGGTATAGGCCTAACTTTCAAAGTAACCAACAACGAAGCGGAATACGAGGCCCTCATAGCCGGAATGACAATTTCTAGGGTCCTTGGGGCAACAGAGCTAGAGGCCCGAACTGATTCTCAAATAGTGTTTCACCAAGTACTCGGCCAATACATCACCAAGAGCGAAAAATTGAAAAAATATCTGGAGCTGGTATGCATCGAGAGGGATCGATTTAGATACTTCCGTTTGCTGCGGATTCCAAGGGAAGAAAATCACATAGCGGATCGACTGGCAAAGATAGCATCAGGAAAAGATGAACACCCACCCCCAGAAAACACAGAGATCAGAACAGTAGACACTCCCTCCACTAGCAGCGAAGTCAGAGTAGTGGCTGTGGCGGATCCCGACTGGGCAACCGATATCACAGAGTACCTCCGAACAGGCACGTTACCTCCTGACCCGGGCCAGGCCCGCAAGATAAAGAACAGATCAGCCAGATTCACACTAGTTGAAGGATCGCTATACAGAAAGGGTTTCTCTGAGCCGCTACTCAGGTGTGTGACGAAAGAAGAAGGGCAGTACATACTGGCCGAAATCCATGAAGGAATCTGCGGGGCTCACACGGGGTCTAAAACATTAGCCGCCCACACCACCCGTGCAGGGTATTACTGGCCGTGTTTGTTCCAGGAAGCAAAAGAGTTCGTTAAAAGGTGCCCGAAGTGTCAAGAGTATAGCCCAGTGTTACATTCCCCGTCGGAGGAGCTCACTTCGATAACATCCCCTTGGCCCTTTGATCAGTGGGGGCTAGATCTTATAGGACCATTCCCAGTAGGGAGGGGTGGGGCTAAATTCATTATAGTGGCAGTGGACTATTTCACGAAGTGGGTAGAGGCCGAAGCCCTTGTCAGCATCACTTCTCAAGCCATCACAAAATTCTTATGGAAATCGATCGTTTGCCGGTTCGGGATACCTCAGAGCTTTATATCAGACAACGGGAAACAGTTTGATTGCAGTCATTACCGAGAATGGTGCTCCGAGTTGAAAATCAAAGTAAAGTACTCTTCTCCCGGCCACCCGCAGGCTAACGGACAGGCCGAGGCAACCAACAAAACCATCCTCAATGCGCTGAAGAAAAGGCTCGGAATGCACAAAGGGGCTTGGGTCGATGAGCTGCCAGGAGTTTTATGGGCATATCGCACAACGGTCCGAACCCCCACGGGCGAGACACCATTTGCCCTAACATATGGCTGCGAGGCTGTGATTCCAGTCGAAGTCGGGATGCCTACGCTACGAATCCAGCACTATGACGTTGCGACTAATGATGCCAAGATGATGGAACGCCTAGACTCCTTAGAAGAACACAGGGAAGAGGCCAGTATCCGACTTGCCAACAACAAGCGCAAGACAGAACAATACTTCAACAAGAGAGTAAAGCCACGCAACTTCAAAGTCGGGGACTTGGTGTTAAGACAAACGTGAATTACGACACCAGCACAAGGAAAACTAGGGCCAAAGTGGGAAGGGCCTTACGTAGTGACGGCAACAAGTAGGCCCGGATCTTACCGACTCAAAGACAGTTCTAGAACCGACCTACCCCACCCCTAGAACAGTGAGAGGCTTAAGAGGTACTATGTGTAACATTTACTAATGTAATTTGCTTCTACTGATGTAATTTGCTTCTTGAGATTATAAAAAGCCCGATGTTATTCATATCCAACGCATTATAAAGTTCTCAACAAACGCCCTCGGAATCCCGCGGGGTCAGTCTACCCACCCACGCGATGTATCCGCCCTCGGAATCCCGCGGGGTCAGTCTACCCACCCACGCGATGTATCCGCCCTCGGAATCCCGCGGGGTCGGTCTACCCACCCACGCGATGTATCCGCCCTCGGAATCCCGCGGGGTCGGTCTCCCACCCACGCGATGTATCCGCCCTCGGAATCCCGCGGGGTCGGTCTACCCACCCACGAGATGTATCCGTGGATGTAAACACTCTCGAAATCCCACGGGGTCGGTCTACCCACGCGAAGCAATTCACAACTCCTAAACCCCGATCTTAAGCACATCGACCCAGTACGCTCGGAAAATTTTTTTCTTAAGTTTACACTTAACCAAAAAATTTCGAAGGGTAAAGACAGAATGAACAAAGCATCTAAAGGAAGATTAAATTCAAATGTCATATATATAGTCGGTCATACAAACTCGCTCGAATCAAACTCGAACGTCATGTCCAAAAAAAAAAAAAATGAACAACTTGTACATCGACCAGGTCAGGCCTCAGGAGGGGGCGGAGGAGGATTCAGGTCGTCAAAGGGAGGGTAGCCACGCTTCCCGATCTTCTTGACGAACTTCTTCGCAGCCCGGTCTGGACGAAGAGACTTCACACTTATCTTCCGAGGATCGAGCTGAGGGTCCACCAGAAGCTGGGATCCTATTCGGCGGAGGCCCTCGGCATAACCGTGCCCCCAGGCGGAATTACGAATCGCCACCACTCGAGATATCTGCTGCTCGAAATCAGCAATCCTCGAGTGAGCCTCTTCTAAGGCACGGTGAGCCCCCACCAGCTCGGACTCCCGGGCAGCCCAGACTTTCTCAGACTGTGCCAGCTTCGCTCCCAAAGCCTCTCGGGCGCGCTCCGAACCGGCCAATTCCTCCTCCCGAGCAAGCCGAGCCCGCTCGAAAATTGCTAACTCTTCTTCCCGCAGTGAGAGAATCTGGGAAGAAGCAGCTAGTTCTGCCATCCGAGCAGTTAGCTCAGACTGAAGGAGGATCTTGTCCTGCTCAGTGGCCAATCTCGCGTCTACGAGGCGGGCGTTCCTCCGATGGGCTGTCGCCAGCGATTCCCGAGTCGCCTCCAATTCGGCCCGAAGAGAGGAGTTGGCCTTCTCCAGCCTGCTTTTGTCCGCCCCCAACTCCTCGACCGTCTTGATTAGCCCCCCGCAGGTTTCCTGCGACAGCTCGAGCTGGTCCCGCGCCTGCTGCAACTTATAAAGCCCGAACTTGCAGACAGTTTCGAGCTCACTATTGAATTCGGCAAGCTCGGCCAACTCGGAACCCATAGCCCGAGATATCTCCTTGGCGACCTGAACACCAGGAAAAGAACTTAGCAACTTGAAAAGAAAAGACTATGCAAAACTCGACAAAGTCTACCGGCCAAACCTGAGTCAGCAGAGGCTCCAGCATCGAGGCCACTCGGTCGGAAGCGTCTGCCTTGGCTTGTTCAAAACGAGAGGGCCGCTCCGAACCAGCTTCACCGGCTTGATGCCCTCCTTCCGAATTCGACTCGAAAAGCCGACCGAGCACCGCGACCCCATTTCGAAATCGGAAGGGAGACGGGGGTCGGGGAGGAACTTCCGAGTCCGAGGACGGACGCACATCCTTGAAATGAACCCCCGAGGTCGACCCCCTCTCGAAAGTCGGGGGTGGGCGTTCAGGAGATTCCTCCGGCTCGACGGCAGGTCGACCCCCCTCCCCCGAGGCCTCCGCATGGCTCCCTTCCACGGGAGTGCCAGACCAGTTCGACCCTTCGGGGACGGCCTCGTCCCGGTGTTCTTCGCCCGAAGCCCCTTGCTGACCGGGTCCACTTCATCTTCCCCCTCGGAAGCATCCGAGCGACGCTCGGAAGATGAAGGAGGGGGAGTGGGCAATTGATTCGCCCTAGCAACTTGCTCCTCCGACTCCTGTCGGAAGACTTGCGCGAAAGGCATGGCCCCCGAAGTCAGGTCGGCGGCGCGATCCAAAGCCTCCTGGAAGGCACGGTCTATCTCCTCTCCGTTTGAGGAATCGACCCCGGCCAAATCAGTCGCTTCGAGCTGGGCCTCCATGACCATCCTCCCGGCCTCAGCACTTATTCCCTCGGTCTGCAGGAACCGAAGCCCGTCCGAGGATGACGATGAGGAAGCCGGCTCGGGGCGGCGAACGGGAGAGCTTGTGGGAGCAGCACGTCCGTCCGGATCCTCGGTCCGTGGACCCTTCCCCTTCTTCTGCTTCTTGGGACGGGCACCACGGCTCGGAGTGGCTTCGCCGACCCGACTCTTAGTACGCCTCTCTTGTCCTACCTCCCGATCAGAGGCCCGCTTGCGAGAGGAGGTAGGAGGCTCTTCCGAAGCGTTGAAGAAGCTTTGACCCTCAGCGTAAGACCGGTCTGGTTGGATCAGAAACTCCTCAATGTTCTCCTCGGTAAGGAGATTGTCGAACCATAGCCGGTCGGGATCCTCTGCCCCCCAAGAGAGGACCGCCTTCACCCTCTCAGCCTCTTGGGCCGAGAGAGTTATCTCCATGTGTGTCTGGGAGGGGAGGAAGCCCCAATCCTTCTGAACAGGGAAGTCACTCCCCTCTCCCTCCGGGAACTCCCACTCCCTGCCCGAGACAAAGAAAAACCTTTTGTGATAGTCTCGGGCACTCGAATGTCTCTCCTCCATTCGAATCAGCCTACACTTTGGCTTTATCTGGAAACCAGCAACGTTCCCATCCCGACGAAGGAGCCGGTAAAGCGAAAAGAACTCCCGAGCAGTCAGGTCGGGGTAGGGATCGTTCTTCCCATACAGAACGATCCGAAACGCCACACAAGTGGCCAACAAGATACGCCACCCATTCGGCATGAGTTGGGCAGGGGCCAAACCCAAGAAATGCAGGACTTCCCGGACGGGCCGAATGAAGGAGAGGCGTAAACCCTTCGAAAGCATAAGGGAGAAGAGCACGACCTTCTGAGCCCTCCCATCGAGCTCACATGCCCTGACTCCATCCCCCGGGGCCTCTAAGGTGTGCCGCCAGGAAACGTGGTGTTTCTTCCTAAGCGTGTCCACATCGGAGGACTGCATTGTGGACATCCAACCATTGCCGGCAAGTGGAAAGAAAGAACAGAGAAAGCAACGAAAGAACAGGGAAGACAGCGAAGAGCAAAAGCAAGAAAGAAAGGCAACAGAACGGCAAGGAAGCAAACAACGGAGCAAGGACAGTGACAAGACCCCTGGGTAATTTATACCCAGAAGCCAAAGTTTAAGCGAGCGGGAAACGAGGCTACACCGAAACCGTCACCTCAGACGTGACTCTTGGGAACAGAAGGCACGCCCTAAACTGACCAATCAAAGGTGAGAAGCGTGCGCCGAAATGACAAGTCAGTTAATGATGGTCACGCGCGTGCGTCTCACCATTTAATAACGGATCACTGACGGTTCGGGAATCGGAACGACGGCATAATTAAATTTTTAACTGCATTAAATGCCTGACACGGAATATGACAGGTCACGATTCGGCATTAATTGATCAGAATTCAAATCGTCCCTCTGAAGTCCGGTCGGTAAACGAAACGACATACCAACAGGAACCACCCGAGTACATCCAACCCCGTATTTCTGCTCGGAAGGGGAATTAAAAGAACACTGCCCAGTATTGAAGGACAGTGCAAACAAAGGAAAGGAGGACCCTAGCTCTAAAACGTTTGGAATTTCCATCGAAGTGCCTTCGATGAAAACTCGCGGGGTACTGAAAGGGTGTCCAACTCACCCAGAACCCGAGCCCACAAGGTTATCAGGCCCAAGGCCCGTTATCTGCACCTACCACCACACAGCGTCCGAATTGAACTAGGGAAATTGAAACCGGGAATAGTCCAAGTCCCTGGTCGTCCCGATCTCGACTGAATGAGCTCAAATCGGCTTCGAGGACACGCTAAGGCCAGAACGACGGTTCACGTGCTGATATGTCTCCTGGATCCACCTCACATCGAGATCACTCCCGCATTTATGAACGACAGACAATCGCCGGCCTACAGACCCCCCCTTCTTAAATGCGGGGACACTATAAATGCACATCATTAATTGCTAGATTGGCAAGAAACACGGCGGCATTTAATGACCCTTTCCAAAAGGGTCTAATTGAGCATTAAATGAAGGGACGTTCAATTAATGCGATGAGACCGACCCAGACGGATCAATGTTTTTCCCTATCAAGGATGACGAACGAGTGATGTCTCGATTTCCAACCCTTTTATCACAGGAACTCTCCTTCAAAGGGAACACTATAAATAACACCAGACCAAAGACGAAAGAGGGTACATTCTCAAATTCTCTCAAGTAAATCTTCATACATCTTCTCCCTAAAAACTAACTTGAGCGTCGGAGCGGTCTCGGACCCCGACCCCCACTTTGTTCTCGTTTTGCAGGTTACGATCGGTTCGGGACTTGATAAGCCAGACTGCAGAATACGTCCTTAACAAGTACCATACCAATATTTGTTATTTGTGAATACATTGTAAGCCAAACTGCTGCCTTCGTAAGGTTAAACTGAATTTCGCCAAATATAGTACTTTTTATTGGGTCAGCATCCTACAATAACACAATGGTCTTTAAAAAAAGAACTAACCACTTCTGCAACTCATATAAACACCTTCTAAATGTGGGACGATGTTTGCCAATTCCTTGTTGACATGGCTTTATTTGCGTAATAAGTGTGGCCAAAGAAATTTGCTTTTTTACCAAGTCTTGCTGTTGGAGTATAGCTTCACAAATTGATAAAATGGAATTGAAGTCTAAGAAGGTAAAGGGCTAAAGAGAAAATGAACTATCTTGGTTAGTTTTTTGTTATTGTAGTATAAATACAAGTGTAAAGTAGACTCTTATTTCAATTCAATTCAATACTATTCAGAGGTTATTCATTCAGTCACTTATATTCTCCGTTTTCTACAAGTTTTATTTCATCTTCATCAAGTTCTCAACATGGTATCAGATTAGAAATTACGCATCTATTTCTTTTCTGAACTTGATTTTCTCTTTTATGCATTACGATATCTTCTCATAAGATATTGTAGTGATTCTCTGGCAATTCTTGCAAATTTTGTGTGTTCTAGCAATTTCTTGAAATGACTTTTAAAGATTCTTCGAGTTCTGTAAGGCAAAATCCATCAGATGAATCATCCAATCCGTATTCCCTTCATCCAAGCAACAATCTGGAGCTCTTTTAGTTTCAGAAATCTTCAATGGCGACAACCATGTTGCTTGGGAGCAGATCCATCCTTCTAGCCTTGATTGTAAAGAACAAAGTGGCCTTTGTTGATGGCTTGATCAGCAAACCTCCTGCCATTCCAGCTATATTTGTTCACGCAGCTTGGTTAAGGGCGAATAACTTGGTGCTTTCTTGGTTGATCAACTCAATTTCTAAAGAAATTAGAAACAATTTGTTGTATGTTGCTTCAACATTAGATCTCTGGAAGGAGTTAAAGATTCGATATTTGAGAAGTGATGGACCGAGAGTGTTCCATCTTGAGAAGTCATTAAGCTGCATCAGTCAAGGTTCTTCTTCAATCACAGAATACTTTAGTGCTTTTTAGACACTTTGGGATGGGTATGTGAGTTACCGTCCATTTCCCACTTGTACTTGTGGAAAAAATGTCTTCTTATACCTATGATCTCTTAACTTTTTTGCTGCAAAGACAACAGTCAGATTATGTCTTAAAATTCCTTGTTGGTTTAAATGACTCATATGCTTCTATTCGAAGCCAATTGCTTCTTGTTGTTCCATTACCTACTATGGCAAAAGTCTTCTCATTATTGCTTCAAGAAGGGAGTCAAAGGCAACTTACTAATTCAGTTTTGATTGAAACTCATGCTTTGATGGTAAAGCAATCGAATTTAGTGGCAAATTAGTACAAATTCTCAAAAGAAAAATCCTTGAAATCGACTCTTCATTGCACACACTGTGGGTATAATGAACACACAATTGAAAAGTGTTTTCAATTACATGGATACCTTTTGGTTGGACTGGACCAAAAAGATAGAGGAATTACTCTACAGATTCTACTATTTCAACCAATGAAATATGCAATCAAACTGATAATGAGGAACCAAGATTTTGTTTAACTGTTGACGAAATCAATAAACTCATAGTACTTGCCAACACTACTCAACCCAATGCACCTGCTCAAATTATTCCATCAGTTTGTAACCTTGTTACCTCTTCACATTTCTCTGGTAATGCTTCTTATACCCATACTTCATCTAATTCGAAAATCAATCATTACTAGATACTTGATACTGGTGCAACAGATCACATCTGTTCACCACTCTTATATTATTCTTCTCCTAAAAGTATAAATGCTTCCATAAGTTTACCTAATGGACATAATGTTCCAGCCACATATATTGCTACAATCTGTCTTTTTGATAAAAAAATTTTGACAAATGTACTTTGTGTCCCTTCCTTTTTAGTTAATCTTTTATCTATCTCAAAGCTAACCAAACATTCTGATATTCACTTGTCTTTTAATGCTTCACAATGTCTTATACTAGACCAATCAATGAAGATGATGATTGGGATCGTATTGAATTCAAGGTTTCAAATTTCGTATCTACGTGTAAATTTTGATGATAACAAATAAATTCAAGTCTCAAGCTCAGATTATTTACGCAATGAAGCGAAGTGCACATCAAGCATAAAAGAATAAATCTACAAATGAAGCTCATAGATTATTTTTGTACATCTTTTGATAAAATTCGAAATTCGTTTAAGGCTCCAAATTACTCTTTTTTCTCATAAAATATCAAATTACTTTTTTCACATATGCAAGACATCTTTAAATGTCTTAGTTTTAAAAATTATGTTTTTCATATGTGCATAACATCATCAAACAATATAATTTCAAAAATTATATTTTTTTATATAAAAATTTAAATTTATAAGATAATTGATTATCATATTTGACATGTGCATATTTCGTTTGAGAGTCTTGAAGGGTGGTTGTGTGTTTTTTTGACAAATGCAAAAGGTAGATGATTTTGTTTGAAAATCTTGAAGGGTGGTTGTGTGTTTTTTTGACAAATGCAAAATGTAAATGATTTTGTTTGAAAATCTTAAAGGGTGGTTATGTGTTTTTTTGACATATGTAAAAAGAAGATGATTTGGTTTAAAAAATAAATCATGCTCATTTTGTCATGTATGAAAAGTAAAAAATTATGTTTGATTTCTTTGAAAAATAAATGGAGTTGTCTTTGACAAATGCAAAAAAGAAATACTTTTATTTGAATTTTTTGAAAAGTGAATAGTGCTCTTATTTGACATGTGAATCTTTTCAAATTTGAAATTGAAAACTCATTTCCCTATAAATAGCTCACTTGAGTTTTACAAAAATTACAACAAGAGCTTACACATCTATTGCTAAATTTTGCATCATTCTTTCAAAACTCTCATTCTCTCTTTTCTAAAATTTTGAGCCTTAATTCTTGTTCTTTTTTAGAGAGATATAGATTGTGCTGTATTGTTTCTATCTCACTCATTGATGAGTGTACTTTGATAGTCTACCCACTATCAACTCTTCTATCAGTAAGAGGGTGGGTATAACACTTGTGTGTGTAAAAGGTGTTCTACACAGGGAATAGTTGAATCACCAAGCGTGAGGTGATTGGAAGTGTAGAGGGTGTTCTACATGGATTCTTTGGAGCGGTGCTGCTCAAATGTGTAATAGGTTTCTATCTCCACCTAAAGGAGATTGAATAGTGAATTTGGGATCCTCAAGAGGTAGCTTGAAGCGAGGACGTAGGCAGTGGGGCTGAAGCTCGTAAAAATACTGAATTTGCTTCTTCTTACCCTACTCTTTACATTTCTTGCTGCTTTATATTCTGTTTATATTTTATATTGTGTATTTAATTTATAAGTGTTAATTTTTATAATATAACCCAATTCACCCCCCTCTTGTGTTAGACATCTGAGCAACAATCGGTATCAGATCAAGGGCTCTGTTGTAAGATTAACTATCTGTTGAGTTAAGATCATATGGCTAACATTGCAGTTACTTTCGCTGAAGGTCAATCCAGTAGTCGACCTCTGCTATTTTGTGGAGATAATTATACTTTCTAGAAAGCTAAAATGAGAATATTTCTTCAGTTTTAAGGTCGAGAAATTTGGAAATGTATTATAAATGGGCCTTATATTCCAACAAAAACTGTTGATGGAGTTAGGGGTGATCCCCGCCCTACCGGGGGCGGGGTCCCCCTATCACCGCCCCCGCCCCCGCCTGGGCGGGGGATCAACCTGTAAAATCCGCACCCCGCCCCCGTGTAGGCGGGGCGGGGTACCCCGCCCTGTAGCGGGGCCAGCGGGGGCGGCTCCTTCCGCCCGCCCCCCGCTACCGCCCCTATTGGGCCTGCCCACATCTGAACAGTTTTGGGCCTTTCGGCCCAGATCAAATTTCTAGGCCATTTTTGACCCAGAAAATTATCAAACCTGATTTAATTTCACAATAACAAATATCATTATATTAAATACTAAGTATTTATCATTACTAAAGTCTAAAGTGACAAAGTCATTTAAAAAAAAACATCACTAAAAATCTAAAAGTCAAAAATAGTAAAAGTTAAAGTTTAAAAATAAAGATTACTAGAAGTCTAGACTAGTTACTAAACTATTACAATTTACAAATTTACAATAATACAAATTAATACTACAAAATACAAAATTACAAATTGTGCTATTAACTATTAGCATTATACAGTTACAAATTTACAATTTACAAGATCATAAGAAATAAGATTGATAACATTGGTCGTTGGACACTGGTGATTGGATTTTGGGCCGTAATACAAACTTGGATGGAGACTGTGGGGTTGTTGGGCCTTAATCTTAACCTGCAATAATAAGTTAAAAAATAATTAGAGTACAAATATAAAGTTATAAGTTATAAACATGAAAAAAAAAAATTTATTAAAAATACTAAGTTACTAACCAAGATTAAATTGTGTTATTAACTTGGAAGATGTGTTGACAATTGACATACAAAATGATACTGTCATAGAAAATGTCAAAACTCATAATCAATAATTACAAAATAATTAGATACTAACATTACAAATATTATAAAAGTATAAATGTAAACAACAATTGGTAAAATAAATTGTGTAAAGTGCAAACCATGGTGAATTGGTGATGGACAGGGACTGGTAGATGAGGTAAGTCATACTGCAGCGGAGGTAGCTGTTGATGGTGTCCCAGGTGTTGGCGTCACAGTCGCTACAAGTTACAACAAATAAATGTAAAATCTCTGTAACATTAAATTTAATTAAATAAATATAAAATAATGTAAATATTTATTCAAGTGACAATTTACCAGATCCAGACTGATCAGCAGCCTCGTCCTCGGCCTCAACCGGATCATAATCAAGAACCTCTGGAATATGAATTTCAGCACCCGTGATCCAATTCTGTGTACAAATCAGAGACTCAACAGTGATAGGATCTAATGAGCTCCGGAAAGGATCTAATACGCGCCCTCCAGTGCTAAAGGCCGACTCTGAGGCTACTGTACTGATCGGGATGGCCAAGATACTGCGAGCAACCTTTGAAAGTACGGGGTATTTGGGGACATTCATCTTCCACCAAGCTAATATATCAAAATCTCGTACAAATGGATGGAGATCCAATGCCAAATATCTGTCTACCTCTGACTGGGCATCTGTGGTGGAACCCATAAAATCCAAGGGGGTCGACTCCATCTTGTCACCCCAGTCCATTTTACGTTTTTTTCCACGTCTAGCATCTGCACCTGATGGGGGGATACTTGTGGCTGTAGGTGCTGCAATACTACCACCTCCCACGATAGTGAACTCATCAAATAATCTAACAAGCGTTTCCTGAGCCCGAGATGCAACAGCCGACGCACAATCCTTGCCAATTGCATCAGTCAACCCAAATACCATGCCTTTCACCTTAAACCGTGGGTCAAGGACACATGCAACATATAACAAGATATTGGCTTTATCAAACTCTTCCCCCCAATACTTGTCAAATTTTTCCATCATGGTCCTAGACATCTCCCGCAATGTGGTGTTACTACCCGCTG
Source organism: Platycarya longipes (assembly GCA_036559045.1). NCBI lineage: Eukaryota > Viridiplantae > Streptophyta > Magnoliopsida > Fagales > Juglandaceae > Platycarya > Platycarya longipes. The sequence continues at coordinate 50,446,745 of CM071789.1, forward strand.
CAATATCATCTAATTCTTCTTTCACCTTGGCTATTTGTTGACAAAATTGATGTGCCGTGGGATACAAAGAACCAGATAAAACCTTAGTAACATCGTAAAAAACCCTCAGAAACTCTACAAAAATAGATACAACCTCCCAATCATTAGACAAAGGGTGCCCCAACTTTTCATCAAAATACTTGACATATTGTATGTCTTCATTACCCAATGTATCAAATGCCAACTTATACTCCTGGGCCGCCTCTAACATCAAAAAGGTTGAGTTCCACCTCGTAGACAAATCAGTGCAAAGACCTTTTTTACATGTTATACCCACAGTAGTTGCAGCAACTTTGAACCTAGCCAATCTAGCAGGAGAAGATCTGACCCATCTAACAGCAGTCCTGACCCGAGCAACCGAGTCACCAAGCTTATCCAAGCCATCACCCACAATCAAATTAAGAATATGTGCTGCACATCGCACATGCAAATAATCCCCACCCAAAATTGTTCTACTCGCATTATTCATGAGAGTCTTAAGATGTCTCATTGCAACATCGTTAGCCCCGGCATTATCAACCGTGCAAGTACAAACCCGAGTCAACCCCCATTCTCTTATAGCGGCCTCTAAGGCCTTCCCTATCGTCTCACCTTTGTGATCAGTGGTTTGACAAAATTTAAGAATCTTCTTATGCAATGTCCAACCCCCATCAACCCAATGCACAGTCATACACATAAAATTAAGATTATTACAAGAAGTCCAACAATCAGTGGTGAGGCAAACATTCTCCCCCGCCAATAAACCCCTCAACTTCTCTTTTTCTGACCGATAAAGTTTTTTAACATCTCTTGCCACCGTGTGGCGAGAAGGAATATTAAATCTTGGTTCCAAGTACCTAGAATAAGCTTGGAACCCTTTCCCATCAACCACTTGGAAAGGCATCTCATCTATAATAATCATGCGAGCTAGGTGTGTCCTAGCCTCGTTAGGATCGTATTTTGTGTACCCCTTTAATGCCAACTCTCCACTACTTCCCTCACCCATTTTTTTAAATCCAACTTCAAGCCTGGATTGGGTCTTCTCTACCAAAGATTTTAAAATTGGGGATTTCTTGCACTGTTCCTCCAAGTGCAATTTTATCTGGGAAGTGCCATGTCTCTTGTAGTGGCACCCATAAATTTTGCCACAATAGTTGCATTTGGCTTTTGGATCATTGGGGTCACCACCTTCTATCTTCGTGACATGAGCCCAAATTATGGATGGGGCTTTCTTGCTAGACTGCTTGGGGGCGGGGCAAGTGGTAGTGGTAGGAGTAGGGTCAGGGGTCTCAACCGGAAGGGGAGTACTAGTAGGGTTAAGGGTAGTGGTAGTAGTAGTGGTAGTGGTCGGGATAGGGTTAGGATTAGGGCCGGAGGTACCCAAGGCTCCCTCCGGGGAGCTCGCACTAGAGTCTTCTGGACTTTCCATTTACAACAAATCTGAAATTATAATAAATGCAACACAAATGGTCATACAAAATATCATAGACTCAAATCTCAAGCCTAGATAATTATTTTCAATATTTTGTAAGTTATAATAATATTTTATATATTTTTATCTTCATATATCAGTAAGTCTATACACACAATCTTCTATGTGAGGCTGTAAATAAAATTTATAATTATTCTTAAGTTGCACTATAATTTACATAATATCTATTATGAATGTATAGGTTTTTGTTTTTGTTTTTATTATTAATTAATCTATCATATAGTCTGATGAGTATTAAATATATTGATACTCACCATATATTTTTATAATATATACACTTATCAAAAAAATATATAAGATATTTTATAATAATATTATAAGATGAGGATGCTTTTATAAAATAATGTTCCTTTTATAAAGTGTTTTATCAAAAATATTTTATTTAAAATATTATTGTGAAAATGTAATAAAAAATATTGTGTATAAATTATTTTTTATAAAACGACGCCATTGGACAGCAATAAAAAAATAACAGTTTTTTGTTGCTTTTCTTTCTGAGTAATTTTGGAGTCTTTGGACTAGTTTGGCTTGTTTTACATTTTATTGGACCTATGTTTTGCACTTTTTTTTTTCATGTTATAAAAATGTTAGCTATAGATGTTTGCACAATTTGGACAGCAAAGCTTCAAACCTTAAAAAATACCAAAATTTTCATTATCTCAACAAAAGATAGCTTCAACACATTCTAAATTACATCCAATCTAAAAAACTATGAAATACATTCAGCCATCCAATCTAACAAAACCAAGGCATCCAGCCATCCAGTGCATCCAATTCCACTCAACAAAAAACTATGAAATACATTCAAAGGTTGATCGTTTGAGACTTTGAGTACATTCAGATTCATATAACAAAACCAAGGCATCCATGATCCAGCCATCCACTCTCAATTACATCCAATCTAAAAATAAAAAAAACTATGAAATATTATGAAATAAAAGCAGCAAAGCTTCACTGATCACTCCATTCTTCAAAGTTTCAATCCAATCTTCAAACCGAAATGGAATCAGGTGTCTCATAAAAATAATTGTAATGATGTAATCACACAATCAAATAATTGTAATTATAATAAAATAAACTCAAATCAACAATTTAAATTTTAATAAATTAAACACAATCACATAATCCAACACAATCACACTTCACAGTTCAAACACATGCACAATCGGCCTCCACAGCACACGGTTCACAAACACCAAACCCATCCTCCATCAACTTCTCCATTTCCATATGTTTTCAAGAATCAAAATGAAAGAAATCTTCAAATTAGGGTTTAGGTGAAACGGAATCACTTACCTTGGTGGAGATTGGAGGAACCGGAGAGGGAGAAACCGGAGAAATTCGGGGACGAAGGAGATGGATTCTTGCCGAGGGTGGCGTGGGGATGCGACGGCGGAGTGGGGATGCGACGGCGGAGTGGCTGCAACGGCGTGGCTGATGGGGCGATTTTAGGCTAGGGTTCGGCGATTTTAGAGAGAGAGTGAGAGGGAGACGAGGGAGAGAGAGAGAGACGAGGGAGAGAGATGAGGTCGGGGGCTGGGGGGTTTAACGAAGCTTTCCTTAAATAAAACGACGCCGTTTTATATAAAACGGCTTCGTTTTATTTAAGGAAATTTAAAAAAAAAAAAACCCAGATGACAAAACGACGCCGTTTTAAGTCATCTGGGTTTTTTTTTTTATATATATAATATATATAATATGCGGGGCGGGGGCGGGGTATTACGGGGACGGGGTCATTTGTATACCGCCCCCGCCCCCGCCATCTGGCTAAATACCGGGCGGGTTTTACCCCGCTACTTGTGATCGGGCGGAGTAACCCGCCCCCGCTATGCGGGGCGGGGCGGAAAACGGGCGGGGCAGCGGGTGCGGGTACCCGCTGCCCACCCCTAGATGGAGTAAAGGTTAAAAAGGAAGAGGAAGAGTTTGATCGTGAATACGATAGTCTTTATACTGTAAATGTAATGGTTATGAATTTTCTATATAATGCTCTCAATGGTAATGAATTTAACAAAATAATGACTTGCAGGACATCAAAGAAAATTTGGGACAATTTGGAAGTAACCTATGAAGGAACTTCGCAAGTCAAAGAATCAAAAATTTATATTCTTACGCATGAATATGAAATGTTCAAAATGAATGATGATGAATTTATCTCTTCTATGTATATTCGTTTTACTAATATTATAAATAGTTTGACATCTCTTGGTAAAATTTATTCCAGTTTGGAGATAGTAGGAAAAATTCTCAACTCCTTGCCAAAACGTTGGGAATCAAAAGTAACGGCGATTCTTGAAACTAGAGATCTTAAAAAACTCGAAGTAAATGAACTCATCGGACCACTTATTACCCATGAATACACATTGAAAAGAGGAGAAGAAGAAGGAAAGCAAAAGAAGAGCTTGGCACTCAAAGTCGTTCCTCATGAAAGTGAAAGCGATGAAGATGAAGAAAGCGATGACGAAGAGATTGCAATGATCACAAGAAAATTTAAGAGATTCTTGAAAAATAAAACTTCTCCAATGAAACCTTTCAAAAAATCTTCCAACAAAAATACAGGTAAAAATGATTTATTAATTTGTTATAAATGTAAAAATTCAAGACATATTAAGGTAGATTGTCCCTTGCTAAAGAAAGATCGATATAAAGGCAAGAAAGTAATGAAAGCTACATGGGATGATGATTCAAGTAGTTCAGACAGCGATGCAAGTAATGAAGAATCTGTAAATTTTTGTCTTATGACTAAAGATGACCTTGATGTAACAAATCTTGAAAATCTCTCTTATGAAGAATTGCAAAATGCTTTGGAAGAGGTATATGAGGAATTTGAAAAATTGGGTATTAAGTATACCGTTTTGAAAAAAAAATTCTTCTTTAATAAATGAAATTGATGTTTTAAGAAAAGAAAATATAATTTTAAAAGATGAAAATGATGAATTGAAAAAGAAAGTAGCTGATTTAGAAAAAATTGTTGAAAATTTCACAAATGGCAAAAGAAATTTCGAAAAACTTCTTGGTAATCAAATATGTGTTTTTGATAAGGTATGCTTGGGATACATACCAAAAGAAAAACTCAAACCCTATAATTTTTTTTTGATAAATCCATTAAATCAAAACCAAATTTTCAAAATTCTTTTCCTAAAAATAGATTTGTCAAAGAAAGACATTATTACAATCACTCAAGTTCTTCAAGTATGTTACATGTTATTTGTAATTTTTGCAATAGAAATGGTCATAACTATTATGTTTGTCCTATTAGAAGAAAACATACAATGACTATTAGGGCCATATGGATACCAAAGAATATTATTTATTCTAATACTAATAAATAAAGGACCCAAAGAACATGGGTACCAAGAAAAATTATTTTAATTATTTTTGTAGGTATGCATGAAGTCTTTCGTAAGTAAAACAAGATGGTTTTTAGATAGCGGATACTCAAGACACATGACAGGAGATAAAACTAAGTTCATTGATCTTACTCCTAAAGAAGAAGGACACGTGATATTTAGAGACAATTCAAAAGGGAAGATCGTGGGAATAGGAAAAGTTGGTAATAAGTCTTCTCTCATAATTGAATATGTTCTACTTGTTGAAGGTCTAAAATATAATCTTTTAAGTATAAGTCAATTATGTGATTAAGGATTTACAATTACCTTCAAAAAGAATAAGTGCATTATTTTGAATAATCATGATTGCAATGTTTGTTTTATTGCTTTTAGAAACAATATTGTTTATACAATTGAATTTGAAGAAATTGCTTCACAAGATACTATTTGTTTATCAGCTCAATATGAAAATAGTTAGTTATAACATAGAAGGTTAGGTCATGCAAACATGAAACTTATTTCCAAACTTGCAAAAAAGAATCTTGTGAGAGGTTTGCCAAAAGCAAACTTTTTTAAAGACAAAATCTGTAATGCATGCCAGTTTGGTAAACAAACGAAAACTTCTTTCAAAATCAAGAAACATATTTCCACTACTAGACCTTTACAACTAATACACATGAACTTTTTTGGACCAAACAGAGTTGCGAGTCTGAGAGGAAAATATTATGCATTTGTTATTGTTGATGATTTTTTTAGATATACTTGGGTCATCTTTCTCACTCATAAAGATGAGGAACATAATGCATTTACCAAGCTATGCAAGAGAATTCAAAATGAAAATGATTATACTATTTCAAACATCCGAAGTGATAGGGGGAAAGAGTTTGTCAATAAAGATATTGAGTCTTTTTGTGATGAAAATGGTTTTTTGCATAATTTCTCTGCTCCTCGAACTCTTCAACAAAATGAGGCAGTAAAGTGGAAGAATAGATCTCTTTAAGAAATGGCAAGAACAATGTTTAATGAAAATAGTTTACCTAGTTATTTTTGGGCCGAAGCGGTAAGTACTGCATGTTATGTTATAAATAGAGTTATGTTAAGGTCTAAATTAGATAAAACCCCTTATGAGTTTTGGAATGAGAAAAAGTCCAACATTGATTACTTTCATGTATTTGGATGCAAATGTTTTATACTCAATGACAGAGATAATTTAGGAAAGTTTGATGCAAAATCTGATGAAAAAATCTTTTTTGGATATTCAACAAATAGTAAAGCTTATAGAGTATTCAATAAAAAGACTTTGACTGTACAAGAATCTATGCATGTAGTATTTGATGAATCTAACCCTCTACTTTTCAAGAAATCTATTGATGAAGAATTAGAGTGTACAAATAACACAAATAGTCTCAATCTCGATAAAGAGAATACAATGGAAGAAGTCCAACATGGAGATATCAAGAAAGATCATCAAGATTTAGTATAAAATGCAACCAAACAGTGGAAACATGTGAAAGATCATCCAATTGAACAAATTCTAAGAGAACTTTCACGAGGTGTAAGGACTTGATTATTTCTTAGAAATATTTGTAATCACACTGTTTTTCTATCTCAAATTGAACCCAAAAATATTGATGAAGCACTTATTGATGAATTATTGATTCTAGCTATGCAAGAAGAGCTAAATCAATTTGAAAGAAATAATGTATGGACACTTGTTCCTAAACCCAAAAATCATGCTATTATTAGAACAAAATGAGTTTTTAGAAATAAGAAAAATGAGTCTGGAATCATCACTAGAAATAAGGCTCGACTTGTAACCCAAGATTTCAATCAAGAAGAAGGAATCGATTATGATGAAACGTATGCACCTGTCGTAAGATTAGAAACTATTTAAATGTTACTTGTATATGCATGTTATAAAAATTTCAAACTTTTTCAAATGGATGTTAAAAGTGCTTTTTTAAATGGTTTTATAAATGAAGAGGTATATGTTGAGCAACTTTTAGGTTTTGAAAATCATATTTCTCCTAATCATGTTTTTAATCTCGCAAAAACATTATATGGACTCAAACAAGCTCCTAGAGCTTGGTATGAGAGGCTTAGTGGTTTCTTGATTGAAAAAGGTTTTTCAAGAAGAAAGATCGATATAACTCTTTTCATCAAATATGAACATGATGACATTCTTCTAGTTCAAATTTATATTGATGATATAATATTTGGTACTACTAATGAAAATATGTGCCAAGATTTTGCTAAGAGCATGCAGGAAGAATTTGAAATGAGCATGATGGGAGAATTTAATTTCTTTCTTGGATTGCAAATCAAGCAAGTAAAAATTGGAGCATTCATTAATCAGTCAAAATATATCAAAGAGTTACTCAAAAAGTTTGAGATGGAAGGTGCGAAGGTAATTGGAACACCAATGAGTCCAACCACCAAACTTGATAAAGATGAAAACGGTAAGTTAGTTGACTCAAAGGTATATCGAGGTATGATTGGTAGTTTATTATATTTGACAGCTAGTAGACCTGATATTATGTTCAGTGTATGTTTATGGACACGTTTTCAATCATCTCCAAAGCAATCTCATTTGATTGCAGTCAAGCGAATTTTTAGATATCTTGCCGGTACCATTGACCTAGGGTTATGGTATCCTAAGCACACTTCTTTCGATCTTATTAGTTATTCAGATGCGGATTATGCTGGTTGCAAACGTTGATCGAAAAAATACTAGTGGAACATGTCATTTTTTAGGTCATGCACTTGTTTCATGGTTTTGTAAAAAATAAAATTTGTTGCATTATCTACTGCTGAGACAAAATATGTTGCTGCAGGCAATTGTTGTGCTCAAGTTCTTTACATGAAGTAACAACTTGAGGATTTTAAACTTATGTACAATCATATTCCTATTAAATATGATAATACTAGTGTTATAAATCTTTCAAATAATCCAATACAACATTCTAAAACTAAATATATTGAAATTAGATATCATTTTCTTAGAGATCATGTGCAGAAATGTGATATTGTACTAGAATTCACAAGCACACACGATCAATTGGCAGACATTTTCACAAAACCCCTATCAGAAGATAGATTATGCATGATTAGAAGAGAAATAAGAATGATGCATGCCATGAATATCTGCTAGATATTTTTATTCCATTATCTCAAATGACCTACAGAAACTTGAGACGTTTAGCCTCATCATTAAAATATATCTGCTCCTCATAGATCATCATGCCATCCTTATCTAAAGGATTAGGCAATCCAAATGAAGAGGCAAGCAATGATTTTAAATCCTTATTTTGTTGCTTTAAGTCTACTATTTTTCTGTTAGACTCTTGAACAAGTCGTTGAAGAACATCAATCTTCTCATTAAGCTTCTCTATCTCGCGGGTTTAGAACTGCAACTGAACAGAAAAAGCGACAATGGACGATGAGTATCGAGTTTCGAGACTCACAAGCTCATAAATGGCATCATGATCTGATTTATTAGCAAATCAGTGTTTTGTTGCTTTATGGTACCTACGACAGATGCAGAAATAGATTGATCACGAGAAGCACTAGAGGAAAATTGACGAGCCATTAAAATTTTATAAAGTGAGAATGAAGATAAACTACACCAATGAGAAGAAGATTTGATGCGGATTAGATAAAACTAAGGATTGCTTTTATAAAGATGGAAATAAGTAGAAGACAAACTGTCATCTCTTCAAATCTTACTTAGTCAAGCTTACAAGATATGCCGGATGCATATAGTCAAAAGTTACCAAACAAAGCCAGCGAGATTAATTAAAATTGTCCCTGTTTCTCTTGTGAAACGCTGCCATTATCTACTGATATTGACTCTTTGCTTAAACTCTCACTCGTTCTGATTCCTTTATTCGAAGTTTTAGAACACGAGCTAATTCCGTCAAATCTTTATTTTCTTGCTTTAACCTCTTATTTTTTCTACTTTTATTTGCAAGTTTTTGATGCAGAACAGATATTTGATTGTTAAGTCGATCAATCTCATTTGCCCTCGCTAGTAATCTCCGAGACATGGTCGTAACAGAGGTAGCATATTGAGCACTGAGAGTTCTTGATGCTGTAACAACCTCAGAATCAGTTCTACCAGAAAAATGCATCCCTGCTTCTATCATGGTGTTGACAACCCCTGGAGATAAAATGACTGGTTGAGACGGTTCCTGATTCAAATCTGGAAGATTATTAAACGAAATTTTCTCCGTCATTCTATCACTTTGGATAAACAGATACTTGATCAATGAGCAATGTGAGATTTGTTTTAGCATTCGGTGGGTGAAAATGGTCATTTAAATAGAAACCGAAAACTTTCAAATCTCTACGTATCTTATTTATCAACAACATCAAGCGGATTTGAATCTCCTTCCGTACCGAATTGTCAGAGCTAGACCTCCAATATTTGTAGGTTTTGTCAGATACGCATGGCTCCGCACCGAATTGCCAGAGCTAGACCTCTAACCTTTGCAGGTTTTGTCGGACACGCGTGGCTCCACACCGAATTCTTTACAGTCTCTACTAACGCACCGTTTTATTTGTCTATTGATTATTATAGGAAGATGTCTTATTGAGCTAATTATGATTCCTTTTTAATGATGCCAAAATGGGGAAAAGTTTTAGACGTAAATATTTAGATTTTTAACTCTGTTATATATGCTGGAATTATGTTTATCTATTGCTTGAAAAACTAACGCATACTCTCAGAGGGAGCTTAAGCATTACTGCAAGTCTCAAAATTCCACTAAGTATTTGTCATCATCAAAAAGAGGGAGATTGTTGAATCCAAGGTTTCAAATTTCGTATCTACCTGTAGATTTTGATGATAACAAATAAATTCAAGTCTCAAGCTCAAATTATTTACACAATGAAGCGAAGCGCACATCAAGCATAAAAGAACAAGTCTACAAATGAAACTCATAGATTATTTTTGTACATCTTTTGATAAAATTCGAAATTGGTTTAAGGCTCCAACTTACTCTTTTTTCTCATAAAACATCAAATTACTTTTTTCACATATGCAAGACATTTTTAAATGTTTTAGTTTTGAAAATTATGTTTTTCACATGTGTATAACATCATCAAACAATATAATTTCGAAAATTATATTTTTTTTATATAAAAATTTGAATTTATAAGATGATTGATTATCATATTTGACATGTGCATATTTTGTTTGAAAGTTTTGAAGGGTGGTTGTGTGTTTTTTTGACAAAAGCAAAAGGTAGATGATTTTGTTTGAAAATCTTGAAAGGTGATTGTATGTCTTTTTGATAAATATAAAATATAGATGATTTTGTTTGAAAATCTTAAAGGGTGGTTGTGTGTTTTTTTGACATATGCAAAAAGAAGATGATTTGGTTTGAAAAGTAAATCATGCTCATTTTGTCATGTATAAAAAGCAAAAAATTAGGTTTGATTTCTTTGAAAAATGAATAGAGTTGTCTTTGACAAATGCAAAAAGGAAATACTTTTATTTGAATTTTTTGAAAAGTAAATAGTGCTCTTATTTGACATGTGAATCTTTTCAAATTTGAAATTGAAAACTCATTTGTCTATAAATAGCTCACTTGAGTTTTACAAAAATTACAACAAGAGCTTACACATCTATTGTTAAGTTTTGCATCATTCTTTCAAAGCTCTCATTCTCTCTTTTCTAAAGTTTTGAATCTTAATTCTTGTTCTTTTTGAAAGAGATATAGGTTACGCTGTATTGTTTCTCTCTCACTCATTGAGAAGTGTACTTTGATAGTCTACCCACTATCAACTCTTGTATCAGTAAGAGAGTGCGTATAACCCTTGTGTGTGTAGAAGGTGTTCTACACAGGGAATAATTGAATTACCAGGTGTGAGGTGATTGGAAGTGTAGAGGGTGTTATACACGAATTTTTTGGAGCGGTGCTGCTCAAATGTGTAATAGGTTTCTATCTCCACCTAAAGGAGATTGAATAGTGAATTTGAGATTTTTAAGGGGTAGCTTGAGGCAAGGATGTAGGCAGTGAGGCTGAACCTCGTAAAAATACTGAGTTTGCTTCTTCTTACCCTACTCTTTACATTTCTTGCCGTTTTATATTCTGTTTATATTTTATATTGTGTATTTGATTTATAAGTGTTAATTTTTATAATATAACACAATTCACCCATCCTCTTGTGTTAGTCATCTGGGCAACAGATCTCATTTGAAAGACAAGGACCTTATCTTTTACCACAACTTGTTCAAGCTTCTTCCTGCACTCAATCTAAGTCCAACTCAGTTTCTTTTGTTTCAGCAGCTTCACAAAATTCTATTGATAGCTGGCATTACAGACTAGGCCACATATCTCCATCTGGATTGTCATTTCTTAAATAGCTAGATCCTTCAATTTCTATCAATTGTCATTCTGTTTGTGACATATGTCCAATAGTAAAACAAAGAAAGCCATATTTTCCTGTATCTCATAGTATTTCAAATAAAAGTTTTGATTTGATACATTGTGATATTTGGGGTCCATTTGAAACAATTTCTTACTTTGGTTATAAATATTTTTTAACAATAGTTGATGACTTTACAAGATGTACTTGGGTTTACATGATTAAAGCAAAATCTGAAATATCTCTTATACTCAAAAACTTTTATAATATGATCAAAACTCAATTTGAAATACCTATTAAAGTAATAAGGTCAGATAATTGGTTATAATATTTCATCAATGATTTTTATCATGAAAAATACATAATACACCAAAAGATTTATGTAGAAACCCCACAATAAAATGGAGTTGTTAAAAGAAAATATCAACACTTACTTAGCATAACTAGAACATTGATGTTTCAAGCCAATTTACCCCTATCTTTTTGGAGTGAATTTGTATTAGCTACTGCCCACATCATAAATAGAATCTCGACCCCACTTTTGAAAAATAAAACACCTTATGAAATGCTTTTTCATAAACCACCTAATTTGTCTCATCTTAAGATCTTTAGTTGTCCTTGTTTTGTATCTACATTGCAACATCATAGACAGAAATTTGATGTAAGAGCCACAAAATGCATTTTCCTTGGATATCTCTTTGATATCAAAGGTTACAAAATTATGTATCTTAATACCAACAAAATTTTCATTTCCAAAAATGTGGTGTTCCATGAAAATTTGTTTCCTTTTAAATCTGTTCCCACAAATTTTGATATGCATTCTTTTCTATTTTCTCCTTCAGAAAATCCATATACTAGTAACTCTTCTCCTCCTTTATTTCCTTCTTCACAAAATTCTTATTCCAATTACTCTTCTCCCATTAAATCAATTCCTAATCAAATTAAATCATTGGTTCTGTTTGGTAATGAGCATGTTCAAAGTATTGATCCAAACTTATCCATGTCTCATATTGATTCCGCTAGTAGTCCAAGGATTAGAAAATCTTCTCAAGTTAAACAAAAACCAGCTTTTCTGCAAGATTATTATTGCAATAATGTTTCCTCAAGTGCAATTTCTCTCATCTCTCCAACTGATTGCCCTTTAAAAGGTAATTCCTATCCAATTTTATCTTTTATGTCTACTAGTAGACTATCTAACTCACATAAAACTTTCCTAACTTCTATCTCAAATTGTCAAGAACCTAAAACCTATAAGTAGAATGAGTTACATAGACTATTGGTTGCAAATGGGTTGTTTAGAGTGAAATATAAAGTTGATGGGAGCATAGAGAGGCACAAAGCCAGATTAATGGTAGAGGGCTATAATTTGCAAGAATGTTTGAATTTCTTTGACACATTTTCTCCTGTAGCCAAAATAACTTCAATTCGATTATTACTTGCTATTATAGCAATTAAGAACTAGCATATTCACCAACTAGATGTGAATAATGCATTCTTGCATGATGATTTGCAAGAGGAAGTTTACATGGAGCTGCCCTCTAGAATGCCTAGTCCAGAAAACAAGGTTTGTAGACTTTTAAAAAGTCTCTATGACCTTAAACAGGCATTCAGGAAATGGTTTGAAAAGCTTTCAAATTCTCTTCTCAATTATGGATTTACTCAAGAGAATTCTGATTGATCTCTCTTCCTTAAAAAGTCTAAAAATTCTTTTATGGCATTGCTAGTATATGTTGATGATGTCCTAATAGCAAGTGACGGTTTGCAAGAAATTCAACAATTGAAGGGTTTCTTACATGCTCAGTTCACTATTAAAGACTTGGGGCCACTAAAATATTTTTTAGGCTTGAATATAGCAAGATCTAAGGCAAGTATCTCACTTTGTCAGAGGAAATATGCACTGGATGTTTTACAAGACACCGGTCTTACAGGGACAAAACCTATTGCATTTTCAATGGAGTCTAATTTGAAATTAACAACAACTTATTCCAATCCATATGAAGAACCACCGGCTTACAGAAGACTTATTGGCAGGTTACTGTACTCAACTCTAACCAGACTAGACCTTGCCTATTCGGTTCAGGTTTTAAGTCAGTTTCTTGCTAAGCCTGCAATAAGTCAATACCAAACTGTTGTCTGAGTATTAAGATACCTCAAAGCAACACCAAGGCAGGGGTTATTCTTCTCGGCATCTTCAAAACTTTAACTCAAAGAATTTTTTGACAGTGATTAGACAAGGTGCATTGATATAAGAAGTGTTATAGGGTTCTATCTTCCTAGGTGACTCGTTGATATTTTGGAAATCGAAAAAGCAAATAACAATAGTCGATCTTTTGCTAAAGCAGAATATAAAGCCCTTGCAGCTACAATTTGTGAAGTGCAGCGGTTGATTTATGCATTATAGGACTTACAAATTGATCATTCACAGCTAACGTTAATGTATACTAATAGCAAATCTGTCATCTCAGTAGCCATAAATCCAGTCCAACATAAGAGAACCAAGTACATCCAAATTGATTGCCATTTGATCCGAGAAAAACTGTAGCAAAATTTGATCAAATTGTTCTACATTCTTGCCTGACTACAACTAGCAGACATACTCACTAAACCACTTAGTTCCTTGCCATTTCATCACGCACTCTGCAAGATGAACATTCTCAATATTCATGCTCATCTTGAGAGAGGGTGTTGGAGTATACCTTCACAAAATGATAAAATGGAATTAAAGTCTAAGAAGAAAAATGGCAAAAGAGAGAATGAACTATCTTACTTAGTTTTTTGTTATTGTAGTATAAATACAAGTGTAAAGTAGACTCTTATTTCAATTCAATTCAATACTATTTAGAGGTTAGGTTATTCATTCAATCATGTATATTCTCTGTTTTCTACGAGTTTCATTTTATCTTCATCAAGTTCTCAACACTTGCTATTATGGGATTAGTCCAAAAACTGAAACGTCGCTGGTTGGGTAAGACCGTAGGAGACATTGTTTTTCTTTAATTTTTAATTTTTATTTTTTTGGGGGAGGGGGATTTTTACAAAAAAATTAGTTTGTCAAGTCAGAAAGCAACAAATCAGCATAGGCAAGATAAAGAGAATGGAAAACTGATGTGGTACTCACTTTCCGACTCGGCTCGACTCGACACACGACAACATTCCACTTCCGATAGTCCGTTACCGATTAGCCAATAACCCGTTTCTTCTTATTTTTTTTTTTTTAAGATTATATTTATATCGAGATTCGCAACAAAGGTTCGAAACAAAAGCTCTTTCCCAGATTTCTTCTTCGGTAGATCAACAAGAAACAAAATTTCAAACAAAAAACCTACCCAGATTTCTTTTTTGGCAGATTACTCAATAGGAAACAAAAATTCGAAACAAAAAATCTACTTAGATTTCTTCTTCGGCAGATTACTCAACAGGAAACAAAAGCTCATTCACAACACTAGATTCGTAACAAAAGCTCAAAATAAGAACACCCTAGAACACTAGATTCACCTCGGCGCCGATCTTGCTTTCTCCTTTCTATGTCCGACTCTGTTATCGACATCGTCTCCACAGCTCTTCTTCCCTCCTCTTCTGTCGAATCTATCGTTGAAGAACCCCAGCTCCTCCACTGGAATCCCGCTTTCAGGCTAGATACAAATTCATTTTAGAAGAGTTGACTGAAAAGATCGAGATCCAGCTTTGTCAAATCTTCCGCAATGCAGAGAGAGAGAGAGAGAGTTCGTTGTCAAGACTCGACTCGCTGGGGAGATAACGGGTGGGAGATTTTGTGAATCTAGGGAGAAAGGAGAGGAGAAATGGGGGGATGACTCAATGACAATGAGTGTGTGCATGTTTAAGAAAAAGCTTAAAGTTGGGTATTCGAGTCAAAACCAAACAGAATAGTGGGTCGAAAATTCGGGTTGGAATCAAATGAAATAGTGGGTTGGGTTGGAATTCGGCTAATTTGTGCTGAAATGTTGCATTTTTTTTATTCACGTGAAAATGGTTTTCCCAGACATGCCATATCTACTGGAAAAGTTTGCGAGTAGGGGAAGTTACCGACTATTGCAGTATGGCTGCCAAGTCGAATGTCTTGATTCGGCTTTTATATAATTAAATAGATATCATTTCTCATGTGATTGTTGGCATCTAAATTTTTTGATACAAAGAAGGTGGGAAGTTTCGAATCTAGATTTTCCATCTGGAGAACCGAGTCATGTACCATCAGCTCATTAGGCTCATTGTCCATATCCCCATGTTGGTATCTTCGATTTTACAAGCCATATCAACATGAATGATGGAAGTCGTTGCTCTATCTGGTGAATCTATTTTCACCTTACTGATAAGAAAATCTACAGCTAAGTAGAGTTTGGCTCTATAAATTAGATTTTTAATGCATTTCTTACTTCCAACTTTAGTGTTGGTAGAATGATAAGTATTATGCCAATATTTGGTATTTGTGATTACATTGTAAGCCAAACTGTTGCATTCAAAAGGTTAGACAGAATTCCCCCGCAAATATAAGAACTCAAGGATCCTAAAAATAAGAACTAACCACCCCTGCAACTCATATAAACACCTTATAAAGGTGGGACGATGAATTCCTAGCTGCATGTTTGTCATTAACCAATATCTGCACTGTTTTTTTTTGTCATCAAAGTATACTATGATCTCGAGCCAATTCCTCGTTTACATGACTTTATTTGCAAATATTGTTAGTTAGGTTTTATAATGAAGACATGAAGGCTGGAGCTGCTTGTACACCATGCTTTAGATACATGTATGGCTGAAGAAATTCGGTGTTTTACCAATCATGCTATTATGGGATTAGTCCAAAACTGAAATGCTATAATGGGATGTTTAAAAAAATTCAGTTTATCAAGTCAGAAAGCAACAAATCACCATAGCCAAGATAAGAGAATGGAAACTGAAGTGGTGCTGTATGAGAGAATCTTTTGATTACTGTAATTGCATAATGAAACAGTGCCATATGATACACGTAAGTTATCAAAGAAATACAAAGAACTTCACAATTTTTAGTTTAATCTACTCGACCTCCCCATTCTAGTAATCATTTGAAAGAAAAATAAAAATAAAAAAATAAAAAACTTATCGTTTCTGGAAGTTCAACATTTTAATGGACACAGCAAAGATAAAGGCAAAGAGTAATGCAAACCCAACAATGACAGCTGCAACCAGTCCCACGA
Organism: Platycarya longipes; assembly: GCA_036559045.1. Classification (NCBI taxonomy): domain Eukaryota; kingdom Viridiplantae; phylum Streptophyta; class Magnoliopsida; order Fagales; family Juglandaceae; genus Platycarya; species Platycarya longipes. Next base: position 50,463,145 of record CM071789.1, read on the forward strand.
ACTCATGTTTGAAACCAAAATAGTCTCTCACAAAATCTTCCACTGTTTCCCCAGTATCAAGGATGTCCTTCTTATCCCCAAACTGTGCTACAACCAACCCGTAAAGGGTCCAAGCTAATGGACATGCCCAAGAGTACCATCTCCACCAAATAGGGATCCTCTGTTTTTGAACAGGTAGGAAAATAAAAGATAAGAAAAAAAAAATTACTCGAGGAGATGAACTTGAAAGAATTGAGAGAATAAGAACTTACAGGTCGCGGGATTATAAATCCTGAGAAGAGATTCCATAGTGCATAAAATGCGGAGGCAACTATTGAAGAAATGTGTTGGTTTGGTGTCGCAGCAACAGTCATCATGCCATAGAAGGTGAAGTACAAAAGGGAGACATACATGTAAAATATATACCAGAAGAATTTAGCTGCAGTCCATTCAAAACCAATCATTGCATAAACTATGACACCATATACCGCAGCTTGTGCAAAAACATATGGGAGCTCAATCAGAACCTGTAACAGAAGATGAAATTGATGTCTTACACATGCGTTTGATTGAAATGAAATAAGATGTCGTAGCTAAAAAAATTGTTAGTACCTGTGCAAAGGCATAAGGCAAGGCTGAATACATCCCTGCTGCTTTTTCTCTGTAGAAGACTGTTCGTTCAACAGCCACCACTGGCTGCACTAAATTGGAGTTTTTAATACCAATAAAGAGAACAGAAGCGTACATAGAACCCATTGCGTTAAATACATCTTGTTGCTTTGTCCTGTGATCATCAATGTTTGAAATTCAACTCAAAAGCTCAAAGATTTTACAGGAATTTGCACATCTGTGGATTGCTTAGTTCTGTGTTGTTACTTACGTTTTCGAGCCAAGGTTCCAGAACATTGTCCCGAACATCAGGGCTATGCCGGTTGTGAAGAGAAACCTCACAGCAGTATATAGCGGGTTGCGCCAATATGACCAGTGTTGTTTCCACAAGCAAGCCATGAATTGAGTGAAATATGTCTGCGAGTATTGTGTAGGGAAATAGAGGTCCTTTGATCCAGGATCAGGGCTGCTCAATTCATTAATAAGTGCTTTGTTTCTCCTGTAATATTTGGCATTCAATAGTACAAGTTGTCAAAAAGATTCCAACATAACTACAACAATTATTTTAGTAGTTTTGATGATAGAAACAAAGATATTATTTCAGTTTTAAAACTTAGTCAGGTATATTATTAGACCGACCTGTAGAGCTTTGAATTTCTGTACACATCAGCAAAATCAATTGCCAAAGCCATTTCATGTGCTGAGGAAGTAACTTCCAACATCCAAGTCGCTGGATTATGACCATCTTTAATTTGACTGATTCCCTCTATTCCCTTGATGTAGCAGAGGTAAATGTATTAGCAAAATCTTTCAGAAAGAAAAAGATTTACAGGATAATTATGACTATACGCATCTCCTGATGGTCCTTGAGATCTTACCTCAAAATAATTGATCAGATCGCAAGAATGGCGACCCAATGGCCCTACATATATCTCCTGACCCCCGCGCTTCATTAGGAATAGCTGTAATTTCATGTTAAACATGTCACTCATTTACAGAAGATAAGGTCCCCAAAATTTCCAAACAACTCGGTTAATTAGTATTCCTCACCTCATCAAATGCTTCAAATATGTCAATACTTGGCTGATGGATGGTGCACACAACTGTTCTTCCTGTGTCCACAGTGTTTCTCACAGTCCTCATGACAATAGCAGCTGCTCTAGCATCCAGCCCAGAAGTTGGTTCATCCATGAAAATAATGGAGGGGTTGGCAACTAGCTCTGCTGCAATGGTAAGCCTCTTGCGTTGCTCAGTCGAAAGGCCATTCACACCAGGCAACCCGACCAATGCTTGTCTCAAAGGTTTCAATTCCACGAGCTCCATAACTTCCTCAATAAACATCTGCAATCATTTTTCATTTTTTAAAATTAGCTATACCCGTGCTGATTTAAGAATCCATACAGCTCGTGGGGTGACTTCAATTTTTTTGTCATCCAGAGATCTTCAACTACTAGTAGATAAAGTTTTAAAATATAATAAGAAAACACAGAAACAAAGTCAGCATTTGAATAGAAAAATCTCCAATTTTAGATACCAACCTTCCTTGCTTCAGAATCAACATCAGGCGATAGGCGGAGCCATGCTGAATAGAGCAAGGACTCATAGACAGTAACATGAGGAGAGTGGATGTCATTTTGCTCACAATATCCAGAAATTCGAGCAAACGTTTCTTGCTTCTTTGGGTACCCAGAAATTGTGATTCTCCCGTCAATATATCCACCGGTTTTTCTACCAGCCAGCACATCCATCAGAGTTGTTTTACCAGCACCACTGACACCCATCAGAGCTGTGAGAACTCCTGGCCTGAAAGCACCACTCAAACCCTTCAGGAGGACCAATTTATCTTCAGTAACACCTTGAATCTTCATTTCCTGCAAAGTAGTTTTAAGCAAATAGTGTATAGATTTTAAAAGTTGAAACAAAATCCACTTCATTTACCAAACATTTTATAATTGCTGCAAGTTACCTGTGGCATGTCAACCGAGTATGTAATTTCATCAAAGGTAATGGCATGTTGTTCAAATGGAAGAACCATGCCTTTTTTCCTATTCTGACTGAGCTCTACTGTATCCTCCGCACTCACAGACGAGGACTTAGAGGAAATACTTCTCATGCAAGTTTCAGTTCTATTCTCTGCAGGTCCACAAAATTCAGTTGACTTTAAGAGAAACAACATAAATTAAGAATATAATAACGGAATAGAAAAACACAAACATATGTGCATCCATGAAAAAGCATGAGATATATCACCTATTTTGAATTGGTGACTTGAGCTATTTCCTCTTCTTCGTGACTGACTGGCTTGTCCTGATCTGTCATTCTGCCTATTGCTTTGAGGTTCTTCTTGTCTAAAAGCCTGTGGCTTTCCCAATGCTGCACAATTGTTTATGCCAAATTACTACACATAACATTACAAGTTCGTATGTATGGAAGTGGATAAAGTGGAGCAACGCACGATTGAGATAAGTGAGCGCCAGAGTGAAGCCAGCATTGAAAACAAAAATATATCCAATCAATCCCCCTACTCCTATCCAATACCAATAGGCATGAGGGAAGAATCCACGAGACTTCAACACTTCAACCCCCAGTGATTCCGTTGAGCTTGCGAGAACCTTTTAACAGAAAATAGGTACAAATGTCAGACAATTATTACAGATAACAAAGAGAGAAGGCCGTACATTGACTAGTTCAAGAAATTACATGTCCCCAACTCTTCCCAAGGAACTCATTAACTACTATAGCATTCTGCCCATACATCATAGGTGACGTCCAGTAACCCCATATCCACCACTTCTTCATGTTCTCTGTGAGAGTAAGCAATGACAAAAGAAGCATTAAGCAGGGTTCAGTCCAATAATAGGCCATATATAGTATTATGAACTTATTAAATTATACCTCTTGACAGGACAAAGCCACCCAATGCAAAAAGCATGACCAGTGCAAATGAACCAAATGTAAGGGCAACAGTCAGGTTCCCCCTACCAATTGCTCCAATGAAGCGGAATAATGCAGAAGCCATCTGATTAACAGCTAAGAGCAGAAGGTACTGTCTAAAAAACCTGGAATGTGTACTTGATTAGCAAATATATCATTGGAAGTAGAAAAGAAAAAGGAGATTAAAACAACTCTTTACGAGCTAATAATAGAAGTGATAGTTTTTTCATGTTATATTTTACCTTCCAGCACTTGGATCAAATCCAATGACATAGTAAGTGATAAAAACCCAGATAGCAACTTCTACAACCGTGATAGGGATCTTGATGATCCATGCAGGAAGAGAGTAAGCCCATGCAGGATAGAATAGGAGTTTCCTTTGCTTAAAGAAAACCGGAAGCTTTGCTACGGTCATGGAAATCTCAGCTATGCCATTAAACATGATAACAACAACACCATAAAACAAAGCACCAGCGTAGATCCTTCCGTCGGTCACTGAATCACGGTGCATCTCCGTCCGTAGGAAAATTGTCATTGTGATCAGGGCCATTATTAGAAGCTAAAAGAACAGAAAAGGTAGAATACAATCACAATCATGTGTAATGAAATGTAATACATACATACATTATATATAAATATATGATACACAAAATGAAAATGAAGCTAAAAGCTTACTTGGGTGAGCTTGAAGGTGTAGACAAACGAATTCCTCTTCATAAGCAAGAATTCTCTTGATAAGCAAGCTTTCAACAGCTCTGCCATTCGAACACCATACTTTCTAGTTGTCAAAGAAGCTGGGTGGCTCTTTGACCTGTCAAATGGAGTTGCAAGCTCTTCTCTAAGTTTTCGTCCCACAAGAAACGATTCAAATGCCTCAGCAAATTCCTTGACTGTTACAAAATTGTAAGGCTCATCTTTAGCTGCCCAATACTGCTCCTGATCTTTCTTTGACGTCACCTATGACAAATCAGTTACATGTGAATTCGACTATAAGATTTTACATGAAGTCCTCTTCTTTTTAGGAGATAATAATATCTGTTAGCTTCTGAAACAAACAAGAAAAGCTATGTTTAGACTTACTTCTTGGAGGAAGTCAGCCACCCCTTTCCTTTCAGGACATTTGAAGCCCATAAATTCAAAAAATTCAAGAACTTGCTCACGGGGACCCTGATATACAATCTGGCCATCAGAGAGGAGAATAATGTCATCAAAAAGATTGTAAGTCTCTGGTGCCGGCTGGAGGAGTGATATTGCGACAGTGCCATTGAGAATGTGAGCATATTGCTTGATTGAATTCACAATCTGAAAAGTTGTCGAGCTATCCAGACCAGTAGATATTTCATCCATGAGTAACACCTTAGATGGTCCAACCAACATCTCACCTATAATTTCATATCTGAAGATTATTTCTACCTTCGCGCAGAGAATATAAATTTGTGCACATTGAACTAGGAATGATTACCTGCTGTTACACGCTTTCTTTGTCCTCCAGATATACCCCGTAACATTTGATTCCCAACCAAAGTATCTGCACAGACTTCCAATCCCAGAACCTGCAAAGTGGATTGGATGAGACATGAACCTTGGATTTTATAAACTCTTTTCCTCGTTATGTAACAATTTGCAGTGATGTTACCTTTAAAATATATTCTGTCACCACGCTGGCCTCCTCACCTTCTGTTGCTACTGCCTGAATTAACAAATCCCATTTAAAAAAAGTTTAATTCAAAAGCAAATGTAAAAAATTATGATTCTGGTTTGAACATAGCTTTCACTTATACACATTAATGGAAGGCGACGGCTTTTGCCATGGTAATATCCCAGTAACTATGAAAATATTGTGAAGGGAAACTGAGAGAAAGAGAGAGAGAGTATTCCCCTATCTCAAGATAAACGACTTATCCATCTATAAAACAATCATCAAGCTAAATAGGTATGTCATTATGCTATAGTTAAACGTATACGTTAAGTGCTATAAACTCCGAATGTGATACGTAAGTAGCAGTGTATTCCGCTTCTTACCTTCATGTAGATGTCAATATCATGATCAGGCTTAATATTTTCTTCTTTCTCTCTTTTTGCTAGTTCTACCAGCATATCTGCAATAGGGGGTGTTAAAAGAAAGTTCAAGCTTAAATCAAATAAAGTACAGTGAAGGAAGGATAGAAGAAAAACTAACCATAACGTGATCCGACCCCTTGACATCTTGCAGAAAAGGCCAAGGTCTCCCTTACTGTCATTTCCGGAATATGGAGGTCTTGCTGACTGACATAGGCTGCAGTTCTCTGGGGAACAAACTCCCGCATTTCATGGCCATTATATGTAACATTCCCAGAAAACTGAAAGAGAATTTCCGCTTCATATATTATATTATATTAAACCAAAAATAACAATATGCAATCCAAAATGTTGAAAAAGTCCTAAGCTTTTATACCTTCAGGTCAGGGTCGAGCTCTCCAGCCAAAGCCAGCAAAAGCGTGGTCTTTCCAGAACTTGGAGGACCCAAAAGTAGCGTCATTCTGTATAAAAACGTCACACACGAACCATGTTAAAAAAGTACAACAAAAGTTGTAACCCTGAAGGTGGAATATTAAAGAGGAAGATTATCAAACATTGAGAGGTCATTCAGATAATCGGAACAAAGGCTGCCTCCTCACCTGCTTGGCTTGATGACCCCACTAACATCTTGAAGTATGGACAAATGCTTCTTTCTACTTGGAAGAATATGAAGATAATTCAAGAAACTCTGCGAAATCGTCAAAGAATATGAAGATAAAAGTTAAAACTAATGAAAATGAAAAGCGTCAATATTTGTACAGTATTAAAAAAAGGTTTACATATTCACACGATGTTAATTACCTCAACAATGTTAACGGAGAAATTCAAGAACGTCGGTAGAGCTCTGCTTCCGACATGAGCTTCTGCGTCGACTCTTAAATTCTCGAATCGGACTTCAATTGTCGGAATAGGAATTCCTACTCTGAGAAATTTAATTTAAAAAAAAAATACTGAAAATTCATATAAAACATATTTAATTTTTTTTTGTTTTAAAATGTTGGACAAACAGAATGAACAAAACCTACATAAATATAAATAACATTGAAGTTACCTGTCGAGACGGTTCTTGAGCTTCAGCAAGAACTTCTCGTTATCCTCTTCGGGGACCTTCAACAACCTCTCCATTAAACTCTTCTTTTCCTCAACTCTAAGATCATGTATATTGATTTCGCTGGCCTCGCCTTGCGGCGTAGTAAGCAAACCTTTCTTCAGACGATTGTATGTAGGAAGCTTCTGTAGCGCTGCCCATTTAAGAGCTTCTTCGTCGTTTTCTTCCAGTGAAGACCTTGAGAAAACTTCCATGGTATTGTTTCTCCATATCGACGCGTTGTCAATATCACCCCTCTCCATTGTTGGAAACGCAAGTAAAAAAAGACCCAAGATTTCAGGACAGGAACCCAAAATGGCCGAAATGGATTACAAATTATAACTCGCTGGGTTTTGTTCTTTCTCCCTTCAATGAAAGATTGTCTGGGTGCGTATTTATAGAGAGGTTGAAGTCCATATACAGTGGCTTTTGAAGTGCAAAAACAGAAAGGCAGAGGTCCTCCACAGATTTGATAGGGAAATCTCTTTCGAAATTCATTCGTAACAGGTGTTTGACTCTGAATGAATGAAAAACCATTTCTTTAAATTCGCACGTTTTCGTAAATCTTTTAAGACGCAGACACTGCTGAAATAATGGAATACGTCATCTGCTAAACTGATCCTACATGTCTCTTTGATCACGTAAAGTGATTAAAATAATAAATAGAACAAAATAAAGAATTCTTCTTTAAACTACAATAATCTCAATTATCAAATATATTTAATAAATAGAAATAAAAATCAAATTGGTTTTTACTATCTCAAAATCCCTTCCCTATCTAAGAATATTTTCAATGGGTTATATAAAATTAATATTTTTATAAAATTTGAAGAAAATAGTTGAATATATATAATCCATCCAATAGATTATGTATTTTATCACTAATATCCAGTTTGCTAGAATACCACCTCTATATGTATGAGATATTATTCACACTTGTATAAACATTTAATTAATATATTTTTCTCTTGTTACTATGAATAAATATATTAAAAGCTATAATATTTAAATAATATCAAAGAAAAAATAAATAAATTAATATATGATATATTATAAAAATCAGTATATAAAATAAAAAATAAAAAAAGTGAATTTTACGATATATTTTAAAAAATAAAATAAAATAACCATTGAAAGTCCACCAGTACCTTTTCAAACTCAGAAAAAATGTTTTAATTTACAAATGTTTTCAATCCAAACGTGTTAGGTAGTCAGGTTTGACAAAACCTTATAAAAACTATTTTTAGAGGCTTTCAAAAGGATTCAGACATTAAAAATTAAAAATTAAATCTAAAGGCGATCCCACTGCACCTGTTCCTCACAATGGTTCACATAATCAAGAGGATGTATGGTAAATTAATCTCTCATATTTAATGAAAAACTCTATTTGTAACATATCAGTCACATCATGCATATCTCCCACGTCTCAAAGATGAGATCAAAACATTATAAAGAGGATCGACCGCTGCCACTTCACGACGGCGATAAATTTTCTTTTTATGGAAATAATATAAATATATAATAATATCAGATAAGATAATAAATAAATTTTAAAAAACTAGGCCGTTATGAGTACTCTAATTATTCAGTCGCAGTTGTCTTGTTTAAACGTCATCGATGATTTCACCCATGCATATATACCAACTTTATATAGCAGTCACGTACTTTTGCTTCTCACTCTCATGTTTAAGGGCCTAAGGCACGTCATCGTTGACCTCATCATATATATATATACATATATATATGGAAGCTGTTACGTACCCAGCTCCTATTTATTTCGATCCTAACTCGTTTAAATTTAAATTTAAATTTAAATTTTTTTACATGATTTTTTAATAAATATTTTTAAATAATATTGTAATTTTTTATATTTTTGAAAAATATTTTAAGATCATATAAAATATATATAAAAAAAACTTTAATAGGATGAGAACATGATCAATAAGAGCATGAGAAATAACATTTTCATATATATATATATATATATATATATATATGAGAAATGTTATTCACCTTGATGGGAAGTGTCCCGATCTCATTCCGTTTTTTTTTTTTTTTTGAGTTTTATTTTTATATTATTTTTAAATAAATGTTTTTAAATAATATTGTGATTTTTTTATATTTTTAAAAATATTTTAAAATATTAAAAAAATCATATAAAAAATACGTAAAAATATTTGCTTAAAAATCATATATAAAAGAAACTCAAATAAAAAAGGAAACGGGATGGAATTGGAACACTTCCCATCGGGGTGAATAGCATTTTTCATATACATACATACATATATATATGTATGTATATATGTATGAATGTATGTTTGTGTGTGTTGTGACATGTGATATGTGACAGCCACTAATTTATATAAGTGAAAGTTAAAAGAAAAATTTGAGGATCGGTCCATCTGATCCTCTTGAAAAAGAGACGCCGGCGGTCACGATGGTATAGGAGGTGTCGCCCACCGCCGCCAACGCCGGCTCTGTCTGGGCTGAGGTCGAACATCTTTTTAAAATCATATTTATTTTATTTTTTTATTGTGTTTTTTATTATATTTATTTTATTATATTTTTTATATTATATTTTTTATTGTGTTTTTTAAATTTATTTTTTTATTATATTTTTAAAAAAATTTTATTATATTTTTATTAATAAATTATTTTTAATAAGGATCAGACAGGCCGCCCCCGACGTCTCCCAAAGTTAAAAATGCAGCCAGCCATCATGAATCCAATATGTTATCAGTACAAGTCAATAGATACCATATTAACATATATAATATTCAACCTCATCACATACGCCCGTAGGTCAAAGTTGAGTTGTGACTTAATTGCGTGTATACTTGAGAAGAGAAATGCATGCCTTTCTTCTGTGGTGGTCCGGTGGATATGCTATTTTCGCCAAAGTTCAAAGTTTTACCGACTCCCGTAGGTCATATTTTTCGATCATATATATTGTGAGTATTAAGGTAAATTATAAAACCTCCTTAATTGATTTTCTCTACATTCATATATACAAATTAAATCATGACATGACCTGTGACAACTAATTACATTACTTCTTAATTTATCCCTTTAATTAAACTTTTTATTTTATTTTTATTTGTTAAAAGTAGCCTCCTGTTTAGATTTATATATAAGGGCATTAAGTGTCATGATGGATCCCATTATGGGATTTCATAGCGGCCAATATTTACGACGCAAGTTATGGGATTGCCTAATTGGGGTTAAATTAATGTTACAATCCCATTAATTATGAGATCACCGCAATTAATTGAGATTAAATGTTGTGATCGATCCTGAAATAATATTATTCTAAATTTCTGATACACTAATTAATAATTAGTGTATTAAACGAGTTAAATCGTACGTAGCTATATTAGCCGGCCCCATCAATATTAATATGCGAACTTCATGAAAAAATTTCTTAACATGCTAATATATATACTAGTCTACGATTCTTACATCTTGATCATACTTTATCAACTTGAAAATGACTGTTTTGTTTCACCTAAATTAGCCACCCGTAATATTGTTGTACAGTGTATTGGATCGCAAATAAAAATGTTAGAATAAATGTTTGAGATAAGTAGTAGTCAAACGTCAGTTGATAATTTAAGATGTTTGATATTTGTTGTATACTACGTAATACTTGAGGGTTAAAAAATAAAAAAATAAATCTAAAATTGAAAAAAATAAATTTAAAATATTTTTTTTATCCTGTTATATCATGACAAAAGACTCAGCATGACACCTTCTGTCAACTTTCCCTCTTTCAAATAGGCTGCACGTGGCGTTTCCTTGTTTTGATTTTTAGGCATATGACCCACTTTGTTTTTACAAGTAACAGGAGGCTCCCAGCCCCCAGGTCGGGTGGATAAGGTCAAAATTTAAGATGTTCGAACGTGCAGAAAGACCCTCGGGCCTCATGTTTCTCTCTCCTTTGAAAATTATAAATAGTAAAAGATTACGGACCGGGAGCATGAGGTACAAGATCCGGTACCTCTTGCTGATCAGATTTTCAAGTACCGTTACTGTATAATCATGTTTTCTTAAACCAAAAGATATTAAGCAAGAGCTATGATACTGGTACAATCGATTTACAATATTTTTACAATTTCTAGTAAAAAAGCGCCTCGCCTAGTTTGTAGATATATATTTTTAAACTTAAAAAGCATCTATCTTAAATTAAATAGTAAATAAATAATACAAATTATTTAACATTCATAATTCGAATTTGCCTCTTGAATTATAAATCCGAACTTGCCCCTTCAGCTATATAGAAAACCAAAATCTATTGATATATGTCTTTTGGCTAGCACACTCCTATCCACAGCTACCTTTTGCAGTCGGCCACCAAATCTCACCACCACCTCTAGCACCTATCTCATGCCCGTCGTAACTCCTCCCTCAGCCACACGCGAGTCTAATCCGAAATGGGTACCATATGAGTTGTTTCACATCGCCTCTCCATACGGCGCCATAAGCACGGCCACTGCCACCTCCAACACCTCCCCTATAGTTCGACGAACAACCTCCAACCATTGAATGCCCTTGGCAGCCCCTCCTTTAGCTGCATGCGAGTCCAACCTGAAATGGGTAGCATATGGATTCCTCTGCATCGCATCTTGATACGGCACCATAAGCACGGCCACCGACTCTCACCACCACCTCCGACACCTTTCCTATGGTCCGACGAACAACCTCCCACCCTCGAATGCCCTTGGCAGGCCCTCCCTCAGACGTATGCGATTCCAACCCGAAATGGATACCACAAAATCCACGGCCTGTAACCACCTTCAACTCCTTTCTTTTCCACTAGATCCCACAACAACAACAACAATAAATTCTCACATCCATAAATTTTGTTGCCTTAACCTTGAAATCGAGTGAAATTAGAGAGAAGCAACAAAGACAGAGAGATGGAGATCGAGATCGTGAGAAGGATCGGACACGAGATATGAGAAGTCTGATCCAGTGATGCTTTTCATTTTGACGTTGATCTGGTGGATGCCATAAACCATGCAAAACGCATCGTTTTTAGGTCAGCCTGATGGATGCCATAAACAGTTTGTTTTTCTCTCTACGTAGCGTTTCTTTTATATCACTTAAATGGTTCACCTACTTTTCAAGACTAGCAAACGCACCATTTTTCTCTCTATGCATTGTTTCAATTATCACTTATCATATACAAAATATCACATTTTCAATAGACTTGTTTCGTTAGTTCATTCTCCTAATTCAGTTAATTGTAATGATTTTTATTTTTCTTACTTGAATCTTCTTCGTCTGGTTGCATTTATCTCATTCGTCTGATTTCATTTAATGTTTTGTGATGTGACGTTGTCAGTCAAGATATGATGGGAGTGTTGGAGGGTAGAATATTATTTCCTGGTTTTTGGTTATCTATTGCCGTGCTTTGAGGCACCGAGAGAGAAGAGAAAAGGTAAATAAATGATGTTCAATATAGTTCTCAATCCTAAGTCGGTCTTCCAATAGATTTTTCTTTCCATCTTTCCTGCATCAAAAAATTTAAAAAACAAAGAGAATTATTACAAGAGCAGTTGCGAAGAAAATGTGAGGAAAGCAAATGTTGGATTTGTCTATTTTGAGAAGTTGCAAAGGCACATTTCTTATGCATTTGTTTATTTTATTTTTTATATTTTTGTGCTTATACATTTGTTTTATTTATGTATTTCTTGTTTACTTATGCGTTTGTTTATAATTTCTTATACATTTGTTTATTTTATTTTTTATATTTGTTTGCTTATGAATTTGTTTTATTTATATATTTCTTTTTTACTTATGCGTTTGTTTATATTTTTTGGTGAATGGTATGGTTGTTTGGTGCATTTACAAAACTTTGAATTATTTTAAAACATATAGAATTAAAAAAGAACAATTAATTCCACTTATAGCATTCTAAAATGAACTTGCATTTTCTTTGGATTCATATGAAAGAAATAAAAGTTTGATGTGTATATGCGACTTTTATCATATATTTTCCATATTAGAATACTAATGATGTGTATATGCAACTTTTCTTATATATTTGCCATATTGAAATACTGAAGTCATACTTTTTTACACAGTGCTTTCAGACTGGGCTGCATGGAGAGTAAAATTTCTTTCTGTGTATTGAGGGTTCTTCATTAGTATGTTTTTGTGGTCTTCATTCTCATTTCTTTTTTTACTTGTGCATTTATTTATATTTTTTGATAAATCGTATGGATGTTGGGTGTATTTATAAAACTTTAAATTTTTAATGAATCAATGAAACATCACCTAAAATGACAAACTTTGAAAAAATAAATTATCGAATACGGGGGGTTATGTAGCTGACCTTGGGATTTTATGTAGTGATTAATTAAACGGTTTGATGGGAAGTTTTGGTTTTTGGATTGGTATGCTGGGGAAATTACCTTTGTTGGTTTCATTTACTGTTTACTTGTGGTTGGTTGTACTTTTCATGAGAAAAGATATTCTATTGTGAGTTTTTTGTCTTCCTTTGAATGATTGCTATCTTACATGCAATGATGTTATCTTACATGCAATCCGCTATTCATGCGTGTGTTGCCGCATTCTTTTGTATATGATAGTAATAAAGGGATTGGGCCACAATGGACTTAACTGGAATTGTTATTGTTACCTTCAATCAATAAAAAAACTCGTACACTTCTCAGATCTTCAATAGGTGTTTTTCTTTTCACTCATATAACTATGTAATTTAAGCAACAAACAAGTAGAAATGCACTCCTCCCAAGTAGGAAAATTTATGCAAGTGTTATTAAAACCTTGTACTTGTATCTCTTATATAATATTGGTGGAACTATTTATACAAACAATAATAAATGGTATCGTGCTCAATGAAATAGTAATGTCATTTTTGAACCCCAAAAATAATTAGTTATTTATAATTGTGATTGGGTTACTATACAAGGTAATTAAGCAAACTCAAATAGCAATATAAAGACAAGTTCTTTTCTTTTTTCTATACTAGAAACCATCACAATCTTAATTGTATGAGAGAGTACAATCAAATGTTAGAATTTTTTTTTTCCTGGTTTAAAAAGCAAATAAAGAAGCAAGTAAAATAAGAATTAATTCCGTCCAAACTAACTTAACCTTGGGATGCCCTTAGTTAATAACTTAAAAGATTAATATAAACTAAATGACAAATTGACAATGAATTATCACAATGTTAATGATTTTTGCTTCTTTTTAGATTTGTACTATATGATTACTCCTAATTGAAAAATATATTGATAATTATTGCTTTATTTTTTGACAACTGAATATCAATATAAACTAAATGAAAATTTGACAATGAATTATCACAATATTAATGATTTTTGCTTCTTTTTAAATTTGTACTATATGATTACTCCTAGCTGAAAATTATATTGATAATTATTGCTTTGTTTTTTGACAACTGAATATCAATAAAATTCTAATCTTGCAAATTTTAAGTTCGCCTTTGTATTTGTTTTGATCATTTTTTTCTATTTATTTTTTATTTTCTTCAGTTGTTTATTACCATTGGCATCTTTTAGAAATCTTACAAACATATTCTCCTTCTATGTCTACTATATCAACGTGACTATGTAGCTAGGGTTTCAATTTTTCTCCTCACAATCTTGATCAAGCAACCTATGGCGACTAGCAGTAGCAACTCACCACCACTGACACACTTCTTCAAAGTAATATTGCCATCAACTTTGGCCGAAAAAAAAATGGTGAGTAATTTATTTATCCACTAAGTATTTCTAATTAATTAATTATATAACTGTTATTCTATTTGATTAGTTCTGTTATGTTTAAATAAAAAGTTCCTCAAATAAGTTCTACTTATATGATTACAGTCCATCTTATTCCAATTATCGACATATTTTTGTAAAAACATCTATTTACAATATGATTATGAAATCATAACTTCATTTCATCTTTGTAGAGCATCCCTAGAAAATTTATGAGGTTATTTAGTTCTGAATTTGGAACTACCATTAAACTCACTTTTCCTAATGGTCATAGCTGGCAAGTTGGATTAGAAAAAGCTGACAGCAATTTTTTGAAGGTTGGCATGATTTTGCACAACATCATGCTATAGATATTGGGCACTTTGTAGTCTTCAGAAATAAAAGAAACTCCACCTTCCATGTTCTTATATTCGACAAGACTTCTATTGAGATCCAATATATATCCAGTAGAAGTTATTACTGATGAAATGGCAAGGTTGGTTTGTGTATCAGACGATGAACAAAAATCAAGCGAAGATAATTTATCAACTTCCGAAACGTCTGAGCAACAAAGACTCAAGATTATTAATGGAAATAAGAGAGCAATTCAAGCAGTCAACACACTAGAACTTACAAATCATTTATTCGTGTGTTCCTTACGGCTCTATAATATACAAAAAGGTTATATGGTGAGTCTAAATTTCAAATCAATGCAAGTTGTTCTTCAAATTTAATTATTTTCCAAAAATATGCTGATAATTTGACATTCTTCTTTGTTTTGAAGTATGTACATGCCGAATTTGCTACAAAATATCTATCAGAGTACCAAATTGTTAAATTCCTAACTTCTGATAATAGAAAATAATGGCATGTCATTTGCTGTTATCATAACAAAAATTGTTCATCAATGAATATGACAAAAGGATGGAATGTATTTGTAAGAGAAAACAATTTAAAAAAAGGAGATGTCTTCGCCTTTGAGCTCATCAAGAAGAAGCCTATTATGTTTAAAGTCTACATATTTCGCGTAACTGACTATGCTTGAAAAATTTTTTTAGTAACTTATCTCCTTTCAATTTCAGGTAACTTTTTTAGTAACTTTTTTTTAATCTAGACAAATTAGTAATAACCTTCTCTCTTCTTCTGAACACTTCATTTCTTTATTATATTTTGCATACTTTAATATTTTAGAAAACTTAGACAGTTTAGTATTCTCAGTAATTTCATAATCTATATGCAGCATATCTTATCATAAATATTTGGAATGTTGATTTTATTCACCATCATGACAGATATTTGCAATCATGCTTTGTGTTACTATCAAAATATAACTTAATATGGTTTACTAAATAGTTTAATGTGGTTCACTAATTGTGGAGACAAATTTAATATAATGCATTATTTTGGGAATTGATGGAATTGGATATTTCTTATATAGTTCCTATATTTCTCACAATTTCTTGGAGAATTTGGAAATTTAGAAGTCTTAGATTGTTTGAAGATACAAATATCTGACTTTTGAATGTATTTAATTATTGTATTCATCATTCTAACCCTTTTTTAGAAGTTGTTCTCAAAATTATTGATCATGTTTTCTATTTTACTGTTAAAGTATGCTTTTTCTATACAATGTTTGGGTTGGACGGAGGCTACTTGGATATGTTGTTATTGACTTCCCAGACCCTAGAGATGCAAAGAATGTGATTGATGATCAGATATACTTGTTTCTTGTAACTCTGTTACACTTGTTTTCTCTTCTTTTTCCTCATTTATGATGAGATTTTTCTAGCCTTCTAGACTATGAATTTAGACTTTATATGATAGCACTTATAATAGGACATATGATCTTTTGAAACAAAGACAATCATAGTAACTCCTGCAGATCTTGATATACTCTTTAGTTTTAAACTTATTAGTGTTTGAATTAATAGCTTACAACTTGAATGAATTATGTTATTTTCATTTACTTTAAGTTTTTTTTCCACTAAATGTTTATATTTTTTATTTATCCTAAATAGCTTACAACTTAAATGAATTAATTATGTTATTTGATATACAGGAACAAAATTAGGATTTAGTGTTTGGTTAGAAGGTGATTGATAAAGTGTGTTGTATTTATGAGTATAAATATTATATATTTTTTGCACATGATTATATAGAAAATAATAATCATACATCATAAAATTGTATATTATTCTTCAAATTATCTGCGTTTTTTTTTTTAAATAACTGTTTTCAGCTTGCTCATATTTTTCTATACTTTAATAAAAATCTATAAATCAAGAATAAAGGTGAGAATTATCTAATATAAGTAATGATATAAAGTTGTTAGATTTGTTTTTATAGTTTGTATTTATTAAGCTAATTGAACAAAAACACATGTGAATAACAAATAAATTTCACGAAAGTAAGTGAATAGAAAAAAAAAATGTGACTCTGTGAGTCTCTCACAAATAAATTATAATCAATGGGTCATCACAAATAATAAAAAATGTGACTCATCAATGGCTCAGGCAATCAAGCTCAAGATAAATTATAATCATCATGATTCATAAATTTTTAGATCCATGAATTTAGAACATTAACAACAAAGATGAAGTAAAAAGTTGGAGTATGAGACTATGTGAGTATTGGAAGAATAATTTCAGTAAAAATTTTAAAAGCCTAAATATTGGGAGGCAATTTGAATTATATAAAAGAAATTATAATTATTTATATACTATATTTCTTTTTTTTTTAATTTTGGGGCCAGTAGCCCCCCAACTTTGTACATAGTTTCATCTTTGTATATATCTTTATTAAGGGTGATGTTAAAAGAACTGATGAGTGATCTATAGATTCTGACCGATTAGTATTTTTTCTTTTTATTTCAATTATTTTTTATATATTTTTACAAAATATAAAAAAAAAAACAATTTATTAATAATCATTTTTTAATCATTAACTAAAAAAAATAAAGAATACAATCATTGATCACTTTTATCAATTTAAATAGCATTTGCTCTTCAGTAATAATCCAATCGATTATAGTACTCTGAGACTCTCAAACCATTCAATCCACCCGACTTGACCCTCCTCCCTCACACATTCACACAATTACCACCTCATGTCAGGAGGTTTTTGAAGCTATGATTTGTCATTCTAGTGGCCCTCTGATTTTATCTAATGTGTGGACCAAAAATTGGCTTTGATGGAAGGATGGAAGCCTCACTCGCACTCATGTGTTTACGATCATGTTGGGTGGTTGAATCAAGGATTACCTCAGGGTAACACCAAGATTCGGATAATTGAAGTATGAAAATTAAATCTAACTCAAGCTAGCACTCAATTCTCAAAAACTATAGAGAAATTCTTATTGAAAAATAACTTAATAATCCATTACATAGCAAACTAAATTTAAATACTAGGGGTCGGCTAGTCCTCTCCCAATAACAATTTATTTAAGACTCAAACTCTTAAAATAAATCAAACTCCTAAAACTAAGGATAATAAACCCAAAACAATTCAAATTTCTAAAATAAAGGAAAAACAATTCTAAAAAAATGTAAACTCATATAATAAAGGAAATAAACTCAAACAAACTAAAAATAGATAAACTTCCTAATTTGAAGGAGATATTCGGCTATCCCATTCAAAATCGCCCAATTTATTTGCCAACAACTTGCTCCTTCTCTAGTTGATTTTGTCTTGGGCGCCCACGAACCCATCACTCGAGCCCTGCATGCACCCCAATGCCACCCTTCTAGCCTCGGCATGCCTAGCCCTCCTAGTGGCATTACGAATGGCCCTTCTTGCATCTTCATCAATCCTCCCCCCTTTAAGACCGACCTTTTCTTCAAGGTCCAAATTTGAAAATTGGCCCTTGAGTACTCAAACACTCTCTCATGTAGCATCTTCAGTTGGAAGCCCCCTCCATTGAATTAAGGCTTCGGTTCTCACTTGGCCACCCTTCCTCACAAGCCTATACTCCATGATCCTCTCGAGTTGGATTGTCATTCTTCCCTCTTCATTCACCATGGGTAGATCACTCACCACTTTGGTTGGATCTCCAACCTTCCTCCTTAGCCATGAGACATGAAAGATAGAATGAATGTGGACCCTGATCGATAAATCTAACTTGTAAGCAAGCCGTCCGCACTTCTCTATCACTTGGTATGGGCCAAAGTACTTAGCCCTCAACTTGCTCAATGTTGCCTTCAATAGTGCGTTGTACTCTCTTGGTAGGTACTTGAGAAAGACCCACTCACCCAGTTCAAAGGATTTCATAGTCTATACTCCTCCTTTTGTCAAAATGCTTCTTCATTTGGTCTTGAGCACGTGCCAAATTCTTCTTGAGTTCCTTCAAGATTTCATCTCTTTCTCTAAGTTCCATATCCACCAACTCATTTGGTGAGCTCCCCACTTCATGGCTACAAGCACCTATGGTGGCCTCCCATAAAGTGTCTCAAATGGTGTCATCTTGATAAACTGGTGGTATGATATGTTATACCAAAATTCAGCCCATGTCAAATGCTCTTCCCACTTCTTTGGGTGTTAGTGCACAAAGCACCTAAAGTATTGCTCAAGAATCCAGTTGGTCACCTCCATTTGGCCATCAATTTGGGGGTGATAGGTTGAACTTCAGGCCAACTCCATCTCATGCATCTTGACGTACTCTCTCCAAAAATTGCTCATGAATATGTGGTCTCTATCGGTTACTATGCTTCTCAGCATCCCATGAAGTTTCATCACATGATCCATATAAAGTTTAGCAATAGTCTTGGCCATGTTTGGATGCACAATTGCAATGAAGTGTGCATACTTGGTCAAGCGGTCCACCACCACAAACACCCCATCACAACTATTTGAGAGTGACAACTTCTCCACAAAATCCATGGTAACATCTTTCCCAGTGCGCGTAGGGATCGGTAAGGGTTGCATCAACCCCTTGTACTTGCTACTCTCACTCTTCACCCTCTGACAAGTGTCACATTTTCTCACGTACTCCCTCACCTCTCCTTTCATGCCATCCCAATAAAATAAATTAGCTACTCTTATCCAAGTATGGTACACCACCGAATGTCCCCCTTCCTTGATATCATAAAAGTGGCTCAAGATCTTTCTTCTAAGCTCCCTCACACTTGGCACCATTACTCTCCCTTTGTGTTTTAAAAGGACATCACTTATCTCATAATTTTCTACTCCCTTAGCATCCATATCTAGCTTCTCCATCACCTCCTTGCACCTTAGATCATTTTTTATTCCCTCTCTGATCTCATCTCAAACTCCCCATGAAGGACTCGAGAAGGCCTCCAATACCTCACATTCTTCCCTCCTAGATAGGGCATCACCTACCTGATTCTTTCTACCTAGTCCATACACCAATTGAAATTGAAAGCCATGTAGTTTAGATACCCACTTTTGTTGGTCCGGAGTGGTGATTCTTTATTCCAAAAGATGCTTCAACGGTTGTTGATCTGTGACTATCAAGAACTTCCTTCCCAACAAATAAAGCCTCCACACCCTCACGGCCTCCATGATGGCAAGCATTTCCCATGCATATACACTCCACCCTTTCTTTTGAAAATCAAGGGCCTTGCTAATGAAGACTAGTGGCCTCCCTTCTTGTGTTAAAACAGCCCATACCCCCACATTATTTGCATCTGTATGTAGCTCAAATGCTTTCTCAAAATAAGGCATAGCAAGGACGGGTGTAAATGCCATGGCTTTCTTCAAAACTTCAAATGCATTATCCCTATCTTCACTCCACACAAAATTATTTTTTTTAAGCATGTTGGTGAGTGTTCTTGCAATGGAAGCATAATTTTTGACAAACTTCCTATAGTAACCCGCCTAGAAAGCCCCTCAACTCGGTGACAGTCTTTGGTTTGGGCCAAGCCACCATAGCTTCAACCTTCCTTGCATCCACCTTGACTCCATTATGTGAGATCAAATGCCCCAAGTACTCAATCTCCCTTTGGCCGAATCCACACTTAGACAACTTAATATAGAAATAGTTGTCAAGTAGCACCCCAAAACAACTCCCAAGTGCCTTAAATGATCCTCCCATGTCTTTGAATACATAAAAATATAATCAAAAAATACTAACAAATGCCTCCTCAAATATGTCTTAAAGATTTGGTTTATATATGCTTGAAAAGTTGAAGGAGCATTGCATAGACCAAAAGACATCACTAAATATTCAAAGTGGCCATTGTGAGTTCGGAAAGCCATATTGTGAATGTCCCATTGATGGGCCCTTATTTTATGGTATCTGGCCCTTAGATCAAGTTTGGAAAAAAACATAGAACCTCCGAGCTCATCTAACATATCATCAATAGTCGGAATTGAAAATTTATCCTTGATAGTAGCCTCATTCAAGGCTCAGTAGTTGATGCAAAATCTCCATGTGCCATCCTTCTTTTTCAACAAGAGTATCGGACTTGAGAAATGGGTTAGTGCTTGGTCAGATAAGCCCATTAGCCAACATCTCATTGACTTTCTTTTCAATCTCGGTCTTTTGGTAGTAAGCATACCGGTAAACCGGCTTGGCGTCCTCCTTCAAAAGAATGCGATGATCAAATTTCCTTGAGGGTGGAAGTGTCTTCGGGTTCTCTATCAACCTAGAAAACCTCCCCAACGACTCCCTCAAATCACCAGGCACCTCAGCCCTTAACTCCCTCTTCAAGCCCCCAGCTTCCACTTCATGCCCTTCACTCAAGCCCTTCGATTGGGAGGCCAATGTGATAGCAAAACATTGCCCCATTGCCTCAAGATCTTCTCCATTTCACTAGGCCCCACAGCCTTGCATCCCCCTCTTCCACTCATTTTCATGCTTACTCATTTGCCCCCATCATGAACTCCATAGTCATTTTTTAATAATCCGACATTATCTTCCCTAGATCATCTAACCATTGCACACCCAACACAACATCTAACCCAACAATACGTAAATAATACAATCTACCATAATCTCAAGGCCTTGTGTTTTCAAACATACTTTTTTATATACTTCTCTACACATTAACTTCTCCCAACTAGCTACCTTGACCTCAAATGGAGTGAGAGAAGTCATAGACAACCCTAAGCTCTTGGCCACTTTAGAATTCATGAAGTTTAGAGATGAACCATTATCAATAAAATCTGTTACCATCATCTTGCCAATGTATGCTTATGTTCTCATCATTCTAGGCTCGGCAACACCCGCCAAAGTAGGAATAGAAATATAAGGGTCTCCCCCCTCAGCCTCTCCTTGTTGATGTTGCTCCTCTTGCCCTTGCTCTTCCTCCCCTACATCTTCCTCCCCTACATATTCCTCTTCCTCGGACTTCATCTCTATGAGAAAGATTTACTTATTTTTGCATTCGTGGCCCATAGTGAACCTCTCATCGCAATTGAAGCAAAGCCCTTCTCTCTTTTTCGTTGCATCTCTTTTCACAATAGTCTCTTCACACCTGCAGGTAAGGATTTGGTTCTACATGATGCACCTCCACTAAGACCTCCCGATGAGAAGTCATTGCCAAAAGGCTTGTTTGCACCAAACTTGGAAATTATGGGGGTGGTTTCGTCACATCAAACCGGCTACTTTTCTTCAAATCTTGAAGTTGATTTTCCTTGATCCGTGCAATCTCCAAAGCTTGCATCAAAGTCTTTAGTTTCTTAAGCTTCACTTCCGCCGCTAACTCACTCTTCAAGCCGCCCACAAAGGTCCTAATGAAGGCCTTCTCCGATCACCCATGTACTCTAGTGGACAAGTATTTGAACTCCTTTTAATAATCTCTTAAAGATCCAGTTTGCTTGATCTTTGAGAGAGTCTCTTGGTAGTCCATATACTAGGTTGGCCCAAACCTCCTCAAAAGCTCATTAACAAACTTCCGCCATCTCAATTCCTCATCCATTACCACCATTGGTTAGCCTTCTCTTCAAGGAATTGAGATGGCGGGAATTGAGATAGCGGCATAAGACACTTTAGCATGGCTCTCCATGTGATTGTGCTTAAAATATTGCTCGGCTCTACTAACCCAAGTGCTCGGATCATTACTATTGAACTTTGGAAAGGACACTTTGGTTTGGGAGCTTCCCTCCTACATGCTCCTCTCCTCTCAACACTTTTCCTTTCTTCTCATTCACTTTAGCATGACCCTCCATGTGTTTGTGCTTAAAGTATTGCTCGGCTCTACTAACCCAAGTACTCGAATCATTACCATTGAACTTTGGAAAGTTCATCTTTGGTTTGGGAGCTTCCCTCCTACGTGCTCCTCTACTCTCAACACGGTTCCCTTCTTCTCCTTCACTTTCCTCAGTTGATTCCTCATTGGGGCTTGAAGAATTCTGATTGCATGAATTTGAATCCTCCACATTCTCTCGATTTTGGCTTCTTCTAGACCCCACGGAACGCTCAGGACTATGAGCTCCTTTTATGGCGCTTTCCATCCCTATTCTTCTTTTGGTCCACTAATTGTTGGAGCATCTTCTTTAGCCTTTTAAGCCGTTCATTGGTGGCGGTATGTTGTGCCTCCAAAGTGGCTTTAAGGTTCTCAATCCATTCCCTATGCGTTAGTTATTGATTAGACATAATCTTCCTCCTTGGGCTTCTTATCCACGAATTGGACTCCTCTCAATAAAAGCACCAATGATGGAAGCCTCACTCGTACTCACGTGTTTATGATTGTGTTGGGTGGTTGGGCTTAAAGAATTCTGATTAGATAAATCCGAATCCTCCACGTTCCCTCAATTTTGGCTTCTTCTAGAACCCATGGAACCGTCGGGACTATGGGCTCTTCTTCTATGGCGCCTTCCATCTCCATTCTTCTTTTGGTCTACTAATTCTTGGAGCACCTCCTCTAACCTTTCAAGCCGTTTATTGGTGGCAGTATGTTGATCAACCATGATCTTCTTCCTTAGGCTTCCTCTCCCTAGGTTGGACTCCTCTCAATGAAAGTACTAATGATGGAAGCCTCACTCACACTCACGAGTTTATGATTGTGTTGGGTGGTTGAATAAAGGATTATCTCAAGATAACACCAAGATATGGATGATTGAAATATGAAAATTAAGACTAATTAAATCTAGCACTCAATTCTCAAAACATGTAGAGAAAATCTTATTGAAAAATAACATAATAATCCATTACATTGCAAACTGAATTTAAATACTACGGTTCGGTTAGTTCTCTTCCAATAACAACTCCTTTAAGACTCAAACTCCTAAAACTAAGGATAATAAACCCAAAAAATGTTTCAAATTCCTAAAATAAAGGAAAAACAATTTTAAAACAATATAAACTCCTAGAATAAAGGAAATAAACTCAAACAAACTAAAAATAGATAAACTTCCTAATTGAAGGAGATATCCGGCCATCCCATTCAAAATTGCCCAATCCCTTAAAATCAAAGGATTTGCCAACAACTTGATCCTCCTCTAGTTGATCTTGGCTTGAGCGCCCACAGACCCATTACCCAAGCCTTGCATGCACCCCAATGTCACCCTCTTAGCCTCAGCACACCTAGCCCTCCTAGTGGTATTACGAATAGCCCTTATTGCATTTCCATCATGGGGGCATGCACATAGATGACTGGCTTCGACTTGGCTCCTTGTGCCGTTTTCAACCGTATTAATTAGTGCATCTGGCTATCTCTCTGTTCTCATTTCGTAGAGTGTTGGAATTTAGTATTAAAATATTATCATACAATATACTTATGATAGAATATATTTATAATATTATGGTATATGTAGAGTATTATAATATGAATTAGGTATCTTTGCATGTTAGAGAATTTTAATATTACGTTTGGATGTTGAGATCATTAATTGAGTTGATTTGTCAATGGTAACATTTTATGGATCTTATTGATATCATGTGTTTTAAGTTTTTTAAGTTGAGATGAAATTAATTTTTTAAGTTGAAATATTATGAATTAGTAAGTTGAGATAAGTTTAATTTTTTAATATAAAATTAAAAAGTAATGAGTTCCATCAAAAATTTATCTGAAATGAGTTAAGTTTAATTCAACAACACATCTGTATATTTCATAATTTCACTCATAAATATAAAACTCCTAAATATCATAAAATGCAAAATATTTTTTAATTTCAAATTTTTAACTTTTTTATCTAATTATTACTTAATCATTATTCAAATACAAAAATTAATACAACTTTTATAAAATTTAAAACAAAACAAAAAATTTAAAAAAAAAAACATATTCAGACATGCATTTTCCAACTTGATATTTCTATTCAATTTTTTTTTCAAAATGACAGAGCTATTAAATCCATCATGATCTATGTGGTACACCATGATAGTTTACCAACCTTATCAAATTATAGTTTAGCAAGAGAACGAGGTCCAGTTTATAACTCACATAAACTTATAAAACCATAGGAAATCAATCAAAGATGAATTAAGTAAATTCTAATTTAGTTCAAATAAATGAGTTCTAAAATAAAATAGTAATTAAGAACTAAATAATCAATGAATCAAAGCAATAAGTAATTAATTTAATAAGCCAATCACAATAAAGACAAATAAGTTTTAAAGATGCAAATTAAACTAATCCATAAATTAACTATTAATGGGTCCCTGACGATCCAGCGAACCCTGTCCCTTAGATTTACACGTGTAGAGTAGAATTGCACGCATGCTTGGGCTTCTCAGAATTTTCTGCAAATGCCTAAAATCTACATGGGCCGGTTGGTTTTCTTTCAACGGGCCGTCATTAATTACTATTGAAAGTACTGATCGATCCATGCAATCTAGCTCTTAATTTCCAACAATTGAAATCAGTTTCTACTTAATTTGCCGTCTGGCCTTTTACGTTGAATTCCAATAAAATTTGAAGGTCGATTAATGTGCTATAATCGGGTATTTTTTTTTTATTATTTTTAGTATTTGCATTTTTTTCTCTCCAGTGGTGCATTAAAAATTGTTAAACCAAGAAGAAAACAGAGAGCACAGAATGTGTTTGATGAAATTCCTCAAAGAGTATTCGTATTTCATAGAATCATTTCAAAGAATTACAAAAATGTTTCTCAATAAAACAGCACACTGCGCTTGTTACTATTTATAGAAGAAGAAGGCAGTTATGGAAGAATGATCTAGAATATACTACAATATTCCTATTGGTCAGATTTTATCCTTGCATTCTGTTGTGAGGACGCACTGGAAGATGTTTGTGAGGAGTTAACCCTCTGAGGCAGGTATACATGCTCTAATAAAAATGCATAAAGATACAAATGGAGAGGATGAGTAGCTCAACAATCACTGCCCACTGGAGTATGGTGCATATATAAGAGTTTAAGTCCATGAAATTGGTCTGGTCCCGATCCATCCTCCCATTTTCTTTGGTAAAATCAAAGGGGCAGCCGCCTTAATTGGAGGATTTAATAATATAGCCTGTGTATTGAACTGTGCTCAATGGAACTATGAATAGTATTGATGATGTGCAAATGGAACTAGCTTGAATTGTCTCTTTTGGCTTTAAAATGGTCGAAAGGGAGTCAAGAGAATTCTTAACTGGATAGGTTTCTAGGCATGGGCATGAACAATATGAGCAAAAAAAGGAAACAAAGAGAGCTTTTTGGAGGAGAGGGAGAGAGGGTTTTGGCGTTTAGAATCACTTCAATATTGTAATATAATCATTATCGCTTATGAAAAAATTATTAGGAACACCGTACTGCCAATAAATATGAAGAAAGCCTGATCACATTACATCCAATGTCCCATGATAGATGTGGA
The DNA here is from genome assembly GCA_036559045.1 of Platycarya longipes. Lineage (NCBI taxonomy): Eukaryota > Viridiplantae > Streptophyta > Magnoliopsida > Fagales > Juglandaceae > Platycarya > Platycarya longipes. The sequence goes on from CM071789.1 coordinate 50,489,258, forward strand.
ATTAATGGGAGAAAAAGTAACAAGTTTCTTTATAGTCATTAGCATTAATGCTGAAACATCTTTATAATACATACATATATATATAATCAGATCAGCGATCTATCGCCTTTGAAAATTAAGGACCATGATACCAAAGCCAAAGACGCATGCAAAGAGCACAGCAAACCCAAAGATCCCAACTGCTACCACTCCAAGAAAATCATGTTTGTATCCAAAATAAGTTCTTACAAAAGCTTTCACTGTTACACCTGAGTCAAGCATGTCCTCTACATCTCCATACTGGGAAGCAACCAATCCATACATGGTCCATGCCACTGGAGTTGCCCAATAGTACCATCTCCACCATATAGGTATCCGCTGTTGTTTACCAAAGTAAAAGCAAAGGAAAATGAACATCACTGAGTTTATCATTATTAGACGCATGTATCACTTTAGAATATGCACATAAAAAGTTGCTAATACTTACTGGTCGCGGTAAAAAGAATCCTGAAAAGAGGTTCCACAGGGCATGAAATGCGATGGAAACTACAGCAGCGATCTGGTGGTTTGGTGTCAAGGCTACAGTCATCATGCCATAATAGGTGTAGATCATTAATGTAAAGTACATGAAAAACATGTACCAAAAGAATTTTGCGGCAGTCCATTCAAATCCAATCATTGAATAGACTATGACACAATACATAACAGCTTGTGCAAAACCATATGGAAGCTCAATTACAGCCTGTGGAAAATACTCAAATGGTATTAAATATCAACATGAAAATTAAGTCTCTTTCATTATCATTGATAAAGTGCATAAATATATCTCATTGTTTACCTGTGCAAGTGCATATGACGAGGCTGAATACATTCCAGCAGCTCTTTCTCTGTAAAAGACTGTTCGTTCTACATCCACAACCGGTTGAACAGATGAAGAATTTTGGAGGCCAAGGAAGGCAATGGCAGCAAACATAGAACCCAAGGCATTAAATAGATCTTGTTCCGTCCCACTGCAATTGGAAGTTGCAAGATAATTTTAAAGCAACAATCAACCACAGAAGTTCAAATAACCCTCCATCAATATTAACTTACGTTTTAGAGCCGATGTCCCAGAACATTGTCCCAAAGGTCAAGGCTATGACAAATGTAAAGAGCATTCTTGCAGCAGTGTATGGTGGGTTCCGCCAATAGGACCAGTGTTGTTTCCATAAGCATGCCTTGCTTTGTGTGAAAAATGTTTGAGAGTATTGGCTTGGGAAATAGATGTCCTTGGAACCAGGAGCGGGCTTGCTCAATTGTTCGATAAGTGCCTTGTTTCTCCTAATGCATTTGCAATAAAATAGCACAAGTGACAAATATCTTATACACATGGTCAAGAAGGTTTATTTCTACTATGATATTGTCAAGTAATAAAACATTAAACCTACCTGTACAACTCTGAGTTCTTGTATACTACAGAGAAATCAATACCCAAAGCTATTTCCTCTGTTGAAGCTGTAATTTCCAACATCCACGTTGCAGGGTTGTAACCATCTTTAATACCTTTAATTCCTTCAATGCTCTATATGAAATATGCATCCACACACAATACATGTATTAAAGAGTCTAAAAGACATGTAGATTTATGTTTGTTTTATATCTTTGATTTCCAATGCATCGCACCTCAAAATACTTGATAAGGTGGCAGGAATGGAGACCCAATGGCCCCACATATATCTCTTGTCCTCCACGTTTCATTAGGAACAGCTGCAACCCCGTGATTTAGTATGTGTCTTACTCAAATTTTGGAGAGAATCTACAAATATACTTAAAGTCTTGGATTTTAACACTGCTTACCTCATCAAAAGCTTCAAAAATGTCAATGCTTGGTTGATGGATGGTGCAAACTACTGTTCTTCCCGTGTTTACTGTGTTTCTAATTGTCCTCATAACAATGGCTGCAGCTCTTGCATCTAGACCAGAAGTTGGCTCATCCATGAATATTATGGAGGGGTTTGCTACAAGCTCAACTGCAATGGTGAGCCTTTTCCGCTGCTCTGTTGACAGACCGTTAACTCCAGGCAATCCAACTAATGCATGCCTCAAAGGATTCAGCTCCACTAGCTCCATAACTTCTTCAGTGTACATCTGCAGCCATATATTAGAATTTGAAAAACAGTTCACTGGCACTTCGATAATTTTCATGCTCCTTAGGTCGTTTCAAGGATCTTTTTATTGAAGTATGTGACTCATACCTGATGAGTATACAACGGCAAGTGGCAAATGGTGGAGTGAACGGGGGTATTTTTGTAAATTTTCTTAAGTATGTCTGTACAACTAGGTTTAATATAAATATATATGATGTAACCCTACTTTGGATGATAGTGAAATTACTGCCGCTCACTCCCGTGGATGTAGGCACATCGTTGATCCACATAAATCTCTGTGTTATTTCTCTTTTGTTTTTCTCTTTCGATTATTCTATATATTCATCGTAATTGCCGCACGATCACAATACTTTCTAACAGAGGAAGAAGGGTTGGGTATTAGAGAGCTTCAAAGGTTCAAAAGTCTCTTGAAAGAAGTTGGCTTTAACTTTCTGCATGGATCTTCTCTTTGAATAACCAAGTCTAGGAAATCTCCTCATCCAACTTTAGTTTTTGCTGCTAGGCTAGATTTGAGTTTTTTGGAGATTGTCTTATCTCTTTTGCAAGAGGTCATGAAAGGCAAGAGGTAGTTCGTTTGAGAGGGTAATATGTATTTTTTGTATGATGCTTGGTTTTATCAATGATTGATGATAAACAATGTGAAGAATGTGAGGGAACCTTCTAAACAATAGGATGGCTTGAACTCTTCTAGATGGAACTTAGCTAAGCTTCGAAATCTAGTGGGGGAATATCTCTCTAGACAACTTAGTTCTAAAGTGTTGTTTCTTTTCCACTCCCTGCATGTTGACAGGCGTTGATTTCATGTGTCCCCCCTATCTACACCCTATCGAGAGTAGTCAAGCTCAAATTCTAAGATATTAAGGAAAACTAATATATCTCAAAGTTAAGTTACTCTAGCAGAAGCATAACGGAGTTCAAGCCAGACACATCTCCATCAAGTTAGATATGAACTTGCAATTGCATTGGAAATTGTAAGAGAAAGAAATAACAAAAAGATGGGAACACATTTGTCTATAAGCTACCTACCTTCCTGGTTTCAGAATTGATATCAGGGGATAAACGTAGCCATGCTGAGAAGAGTAAGGACTCATAGACAGTAACATAAGGAGAGTGGATGTCATTTTGCTCACAGTATCCAGAAATTCGAGCAAATGTTTCTTGTCTCTTTGGGTACCCTGAAATTGTGATGTTCCCCTCAATATATCCACCAGTTTTCCTACCAGCCAGCACGTCCATCAAAGTTGTTTTACCGGCACCACTAACACCCATCAAAGCTGTGAGAACACCTGGCCTAAAAGCACCACTCAAACCCTTCAGAAGCACTAATCTATCCTCAAGGAGACCCTGATCCTTCATTTCCTGCATGTTCGATTGAGAGGATCAATTCTCCGGTTTCTAGACGAAGCAAATAAAAGCTTTTGATTCAAAAAAAAAAAACAGTATGAGTTACCTGTGGCATGTCAACAGCATATGTAATTTCATCAAAGGTGATTGAATATGGCTCAAATGAAAGAACCATTCCCCTTTTCCTGTTATTACTGGCCCTCAAAATTTCTTCTGTCCTTATAGCAGAGGACCCAGTAGATGTACTTCCCCTAATTTCTTCTCCACTCCCTGCATGTTGAACAAACTTATTTGGAGTTTGAATGGTACATTATGAAATATGGGTGATATAATTTTACCATGATTTGAGTTTCTCCTTCTTTGCGCTAATGGTATGCCTTCTCCTTTATGTCCTTGTTCATTGCTTTCTGGTTGTTCTAATTGTATATTTTGTGGCTTCTCGCCAGCTGCACAAAGTTATATTACATTAATATATTTATTATAATTTCAGACTTGAGTTATTTATCAGCCAAGCATTCTCCTTATGGCGAAGGATTAAAAACTAGAATAGGATATAGACACTCACAGTTGAGAAAAGTGAGAGATAGAATGACACCAATGTTGAAAAGGAATATGAATCCAATCAGCGCCCCAACGCCTATCCAGTACCAATACGCGTGCGGGAAGAACCCTCGGGACTTCAATACCTCAACTCCAAGTGTCTCATTTGAGTTGTTTTGAACCTAATTCATAGATGAAGTGTAAAAAAGATATCAGCTTGCTCTTAAGAGTAAGAAAGCTTTTCAGGATTGAAACTTATAGTTCAGGATCACCTGGCTCCAACTCTTCCCCAGAAACTCATTCACCACTATCGCATTTTGCCCATACACCATTGGGGAAATCCAATAACCCCATATCCACCATTTTTTTATATCCTCTGCAAAAGTAAGGAGAAGATCAGAAAGCAACATTTTTTTCCTCTAAAAGAGTACCAAAATCCAGTCATAATGATTCTATTCTCGAGATTTATATATATATATATATATATATATTTTCTAATTTTTTCTAGTCGAATTCAGAGAAAAGAAACACGAACAAATTACAAGTTACAGTTCAATTTTTTTTTTTTTTTTTTAAATATTCACACATTAGATTGCTCACATTTTAGTCTTTTCCTGGTTTGCATTAACTAAATTTACAAACTCAAAATTAACCTCTTGAAAGGACAACGCCACCCAATGAGAAGAGCAAGAGCAATGCATATGACCCGAACGTATTAGCAACAATCATGTTCCTCGCCATTGCCGCAATAAATCGGAACAGTGCAGAAGACGTCTGGGCTAGAACAACTAGCAGAAGGTATTGCTTAAACAACCTGCAGTTGTGCGTTTCCAAGTGTCATTTGGAACAAAAGAAAAAGGAAAGACGATAAATATCACGACACGATTCCTGTTTTATAATTTGTTTTTTATAAATCCAAAATTGCAAAGAAGGTTGTACCTCTATCATTATTAGAATGCTTATAAAAAAATCATTATTAAAATTTAAAAAAAAATACAACCAGATTGGAAACTATTAATAAAATGATTTTTTTTTTTTTTTTGTTTCTTATTACATAAAAGTTCAGACGATTTATCAATATATTAAAAAAAAATTATTATCTATTTTATGCCAAATAAAGTATACATAGAGTCAGAATTCATGATAAAATATAACGTTCTTTTCATGATAAATATAGATTTTAATAATCTAATGACAATATGAAACTTTGAGATTTTTTGGGTCTGACCGACCCCCTCACTAAAAGCAACCTGCCGCCTCCGGTGGTGGGGGAACATCGCCCACCCCATCGAGACCGACGGGTTTAAGCAAGTTTACCCCTTCAACGATAAGGTCCGGCGAGTTCCGGTGTACCCTACAAAGGTTTAAACCCAAAATGGGTCCAGTACTGCAGTCCAAGGTCGAATGCCCTTAAAATTCATCTCTATTTTATTTTTTTATTATATTTTTTATTGTGTTTTTATTTTTTATTATATTTTTTATTGTGTTTTATTTTATTTTATAGTATTTATTATCAAAAAGTAGTCCAACTGTCGTTCAACTGTCGTTAGACTACTTTTGACGCTATGGACAGCCCAATCAGCCCCTAGCATCACTCTAAAACTTTATCTAAATTTAAATAAAAAAAATAGTTCAAAAAAATATTTATTAAATTTTTCATTCCATGACTTAAAGTCCTTTCCGCGCATCCCAACTCCCAAACACCCCATTTGATAACCATCAACAAAAACCATTTTTTAGTTTTTTTTTAATCATAATTAGATCTTCTTTAAATAACAGTGATTTTAATAAAAAAAATGCAAGAGATAAATGCTAGAGATAAGCAGTGAATAAATACCAACTAATAATTTGTAGTATTTGGTACCTATTGTGTACTATATAATATCTATAATTTGAAGAATGAAAAAATTAATCTGAAATTGAAGGAAATAGATCCGAAACTATATTTTGTTTATCATGTTATATCAGTAAGCATTTGTCTATTTTTTATCTCTAACATTTGTCCCGCATTAGTCGACTTTAATACCTTGCAACACTTGAGTCAAATCCAATGACATAATAGGTCATGAAGACCCAAACTCCAACTTCCATGAATGTTATAGGAATTTTGAGAATCCATAAAGGAAGAGCGTAGGCCCAAGGAGGGTAGAAGAGGAGGTCCCTTTGCTTGTAGAAAACAGGAATCTTAGCAATGGTCAAAGAAATCTCTGCCAATCCATTAAACATATTCATAGTCACAGCGAAGAACAAAGCACCCAGGAAAATTCCTCCATCCTCTACTGAACGACGATGCATCTTGGTCCGTAGGAAAGCTGTCATTGCTATAACTGCCACTAATGAAAGCTAAAAGGCAGAGAATATAGTATCAATAAAAAGGAATCAAATTTAAAGACAATAAAAAAGAGCACTAAAAATAGAAGAATTAATAGACAAATTACTTGCGTGAGCTTGAACAAGTAGACAAATGAATTCCTCTTCATAAGCAGGTATTCTCTTGAGAAGCATGCTTTCAAAAGCTCCTTCTTGCTCAGACCATATTTCTTGGTTGTCAAAGCAGCTCTATGGCTTTTTGTTTTGTCATATGGTGTTGCAAGTTCGTCTCCTACTCTCCTTCCCACATGGAATGATTGGAATGCCTCTGCAAATTCTCCGACCGTTAAAAACCTGTAAGCAGCTTCATCTCTGCGTGCCCAATACTGCTCTTGATCTTTCCTTGAGGTCACCTTTATCCAATGGGTTAATATAAGGATCAATGAATAGACATGATCTTATATGAGACTCCACATTAAAACATGCATGCTTCAACTTTAGATGGTCATGAAATAAACTTCACATATATTGGAGATCAACACAGAAAAACGCCTGCATGCACTACTTACTTCTTGCAGGAAGTCAGCCACTCCTTTCCTTTCGGGACACTTAAAGCCCATGTATTCAAAAAAATCAAGAACGTGTTCACGAGGCCCTTGGTACACTATTTGCCCGTCGGAGAGGAGAATAATGTCGTCAAAAAGATCAAAAGTTTCAGGTGCTGGCTGGAGGAGGGAGACGATTGCTGTTCCATCAAGAATGTGAACGTAACGCTTGATTGAATTCACAATCTGAAAAGTTGTAGAACTATCCAAACCAGTTGAAATTTCGTCCATCAACAGTACCTTTGCTGGTCCGACCAGCATCTCCCCTGGATTTCATTTTTCAAGATCATTCTTAATACGCCTGAGACAGATCATAAATACAACAAATTAAATACTGTTTCTTTAATTAAAGCTTTTAGTTGGTTAACCTGTCGTAACACGCTTCTTTTGTCCGCCTGATATACCCCTCAGCATCTCATCTCCAACCATGGTATCCGCACACACTTCCAATCCCAAAACCTATACGTTCCAAGAGTGAATTAGCAGGGTAAGAGAGTACTGAAGAACATTAACTGGATGTTCCTAAAAGTCATTTTAATTTGCAAGTACAGAACTAATTAAATGGAAAATTTACCTTTAATATATAATCTGTCGCCACGCTTGTGTCCTGACCTTCAGTTGCTTCGGCCTGAAGATTCAGAAGTCAATAAACAGATTAAAACATTGTCTATCAAAGTAAGATCCATTTCTGATAAAAGTGCATAAATAAGGTCTTGTTTAGTCACAAAAACTCTAAATTTATTTTTAATAATGGGTTTTACTTTCTTTTTTTCTTGACAAATTGAATGCGCAAACGCCCTATTATTATATATTACTCTATGAGAATTACTTTAAGAATTATATAAAAATAAAATCATAAAATAAAGTGATTTGATGTAGTATTTTAGATTATAAAATTATTTTGTCAAAAATAGATCTAATAAATAATATAAAATTATTTTAATTAATAAATTTATATTTATATGATCTCTTGTGTTTGTACCATTTCTCTTAACATATACAATTACACAAAATTGATTTCACCGCTTTGTGTGATTCTCCCTTGATGAAAAAGGATAAAGGACAATTAAGATAGGTTTAGACTCAGGATGAAAATTAAAAATTGAATAAAATATTATTAGAATATAATTTTTTTAATTATTTTTATTTTGATATTTAAAAAAGTTAAATTATTTATTATATTTTATTTAAAATTTTGAAAAAAAAAATTGTAATGATTAAATTGAATTAAAAGATAATTTTTTTGAGTCCAAGCAAGGCCTTATTTATTGTCAATGCTCTGCTTTTGTGTTTTTTAAGTGTTATACTAGTTGTGAAAATGTGTTTGTCAATTCCCCTACGTACCCTTTAATATATTATATAATGTACATGTAAAAAGTTGTTAGCCTGATCACCTTCATGTAGACATCAATATCAGGGTCAGGCATTATATGAGCCTCTTTTTCTCTTCTAGACAACTCTGCCAGCATTTCTACATATTCCCGCCAACATGATAATCAGTAATGATATATGAACCATTAAATTAAACTTACATTCGAAGGAAAAGACAAAATTTAAATCCCTTGATTAATTGACTAATTATTACCATAACGCGATCCAACCCCTTGACACCTTGCAGAAAAGGCCAAGGTTTCCCTCACAGTCATTTCTCCAATATGGACATCATGTTGACTTATATAAGCAGCAGTCCTCTGGGGTACAAATTCCTTCATGTCATGGCCATTATAGGTCACCCTCCCCGAAAACTGGACACCAAATATTTCAGATTTATATACTCAAATAAATAAGAGATCCATGATAACGCCAATGATCCTACCGTTTAAAATCTGAAGAGGAATTCGAGATAAATTTTCACCTTTAGATCCGGATCGAGCTTTCCGGCCAATGCCAACAGAAGTGTGGTCTTCCCAGAACTTGGAGGACCCAATAGTAATGTCATTCTTCAAAAATTCATATAAACAATATGATTAGAAAATGGGTGCCCAGAATTTTTTTAAATTACAGCTAATTAATCATGCTATAGTTTTAACCTGCTAGGCCTGATGATTCCACTGACATCTTTAAGGATAGTGAAACGTTTCTTTCTATTTGAAAGAATGCGGAGATAAGTCAAGAACCCCTAATATATACACAGTTAACCGACAAGGTAAGTACTGTACGAAAGAAACTAAAAAAAAAAAAAATTGAAAAATATGGTCATGAAGGATCAATTCGCTGTATTAATCTGCAAATTAAAGGTTACGTTACCTCTACGATATTGACATGGAAGTTAAAGAAACTAGGTAATGCTCTGCTTCCTACGTAAGCTTCTCCTTCTATATTAAGATTCTCAAATCGTACTTCAATTGTTGGAAGCTGAATTCCAACCCTGAGAAATTTCACATGAATAACAACAAGATGTGTCGTCATATGATTAGTGAGTACTAATGCTACATATACTTATATTTTTACTTATCATACTTAATTTATTAGTTTTCTTTTAAAATTTAAATTTAAATTTTAAGATTTTCATTGTATCAATAACTACGTATGAAGAGTATATAAATTTAATATATTTCAAGAAAAAAGGGGTATATATATAGTCAGAGGTCAGATATTATACCGATCTAACCGACCCTTGAGCTTGAGCAAAAACTTCTCGTTGTCGTCTTTAATTTTTAGCAACCTCTCAATCAACTTCTTCCTTTCTTGCTGTCCAAGATCAAGTATATCGATTTCAGAGGCCTCACCTCTGGATGTAGTTAGTATTCCCTTCCTTAAACGATCGTACGTAGGAAGTTTTTCGAGTGCAGCCCATTTAAGAGCTTCTTCATCTTCTTCATCTCGTGAAGACCTCGAGAAAACCTCCAGTACCGCATTATTCCTCCATATAGGTGAATTACTTGCACGCAAACTTCTGGCTTTGAAGACTTCACCACCACTACTTTCCATTACACCACCACAAAGCTTGAAGCTGCTGTACTAACAGCTAAATAAATTCCTGCAAAAACCCCCCAAATTACTGTGTGTCCACATTTTATGCGATAAAAACGTAAGATGCATGTTAATGTGTTATGGAGAAAGAATAATAGATCAGTACTTACGCGGCTAGGTTATCATGAAAACGAACAAGATAAGCTTTTCTTTCTTGGACTTTGATATCATCAAATATAATATATATATATATATATATATTGTAGTATGTTTTATCAAATATATATATATATATATATTGTAGTATGTTTTATCAATAAATACCATCATCTTCTTATAAATTATATATATTCTTAAATGTTGTAGAGGTATCCGTATATAAATACTTTTAGGCCTAGGTACTGATCTATGCATGCACATGAATAGCTACCAATTATAAATACTATATATGCACTAGACGTTAGTAATTAGGACACCTTTTAAGTCACCGTATATAGAGAAGTGATAGTTATAATTGTGAGTGAACAAATATTGTAAAATCACTTTAAAAAAAGTGAATAAATATAAAAATTTATATGAAAAAAATTAATTTTTTAATAATAAATTCTACTATTTTTCAAAATAACTTTACGAATCTTGTGGATTCCTCAACCGCATTACTCTTATATATATACACAATAAATACAGCAGGAATGCTCTGAAAAGATGCTTCTATATTCTATATTCGTACATTTATTTCCAAGAATTGGTTTAAGTACCTTATCTTCTCTCATTTTTTACTCTCTTTTATTTTTATGCTGCTAATGAGAACCTCAAATTTTGATTTGATCGATGAGGGAGAGAGAATAAATTAAGCTCTTAATTTATTTACATAATTAATTCATGTATTAAGATTCGTAACTCAATATTACTTTTTACTTTCTAAAAAAACTCATAAACTAAGACTATCGACTTTTAAATGAAAAATAATAACTCAATTAGCTATATGTGTTATTTTTCATTCAGAGATTATAATAACAGATACTATTTGATTTTAGTTCAATGATATAATAGGAGATCCATAGATGGTGTGATATTTCATAGGATCAGTACTAAAGCTCCATCTATACTAGACTAGTTATATATCGAGTCTATATTATAAATATATATTAATGTAATTATCCCCATGCCTTGAACGAAAAGGTTAACATAGACTTAATTAAGAGGTTCTCGACAATAGCTTGCTTGATTAGATTAGGGAAAAGTCGGTGAATTAGTAAACCAAATTGGGCTGAACTACCGGTGGGTTTGGTTCAGGTACCGGTTTTGTTGTTTTAAATAGAAAATATTGAGATAACACATATTTATTGCACTCACACATAAATATTAATATGTTATTATTCATGTATATTTGAGTGCAATAAGTGTGGATTATCTCTAGCATTGCTCTTTTTTAAATAGGTTAAAATCAATTGGTTGATCAATTTTTATTTTTCTTTTTCTAACACAGGACGGGACCCGTTCATATAAATATATTTTAACTTTTAATATTATATATAATTTTGATATAATATATGATAAATTACTAATTAATATAACATTAAATTTTAAAATTATGTATCACTATAGTCTATTGTATTAATAGTTATACTAATACTATATCATTAAATATTATAATATACTATATCACTATATTATATAGTATGTATATTACAATAGATAATAATATATTGTAATATATATTATTACTTATTGTATATATTATAGTATGTTATAATATATATTATAATTGTAGTATAAGTCATATAAGATATATATTATAATTGATATATTATATATAATATATAGTATAAAATTATTTTATATATAATTATATATACTATATAATTTATATATACTATATATACTATATAATTTACCGAAAAAACCGAATCGAATTTAACCGGACCAATAAAATCGAAGATATTGGCCGTTTAGGAGTATAATCCTTACCATATCAGTTCTTCAAATATTAAAACTGGTATATGTCCACTATAAGAAATTAGTTGCTTATTTGCGATCGATTATTTTTAACAAAATAATTATTTTCAGTTAAATTATGTTTATTTTTATCATAAATAGTCATTTTTCTCATAAATAATTGATCACAAGAGTTTAATTTTCCTGTAGTAATCCAAAATGGAACTGGACTGAACTAATTACACCCCTAGACTAGTAATTGATTGCTGCGCGCACCTAAGAGCTAAAATCGCATGCTCAGGTCATGACCCTTCAGCATCGCCGGTTGGTTTTCTTTCAATTGCTCTTTATTACATTGACATTCACTATCTACCTATTGCTAATCCTTTCCTTTACTAAAATTAATTAGCCCAAAGGCTCATAATGTAATAATTAATTAGTCCAAAGACATTTATGATGGACTATTTGCAACGAGAGTGATTATTTACAATAAAAATATATTTATTTAACAAGAAATAATTGACTATAAATAAACAATTTTATTATAATATCATTACAAAAACTCCACAAATTGCAAAGTGGCATCGACATATATACGCATGTGTGGAAGGGTCGTTACATGAAGAACTCCACAAATTAACCTACGTATGTTTTTTTACTTATAAGTTACTTTAATTATAAATTATTCTCTTGCATATATCCGGAGGATCGATGATCTGCAACGTCTAATGCCCATAATATTACCATGATCATGAAATTCTCTTGTCCATATCGATTTATAAATGTTGTCTATCTACTATTTTACAAAGAGTTTTGCTCATGATCAACATACATGAGTGGAATGCATGCACTGATCATTACACTGTAAACATCAGAAGTTCAAAACTATCACTTTTGAGTAGGGCTATCTTTATAAATTTGTAGACTTTGGATGCCAGCTCTTAATACAAATTACACTTATTTTTTTCTTTTTATTTTAAATTAGCATGTTTAAACATATAAAAAAAAAAAACAATACATGGATAATCATTCTCTTTACTATTAAATTAAAAAATTAAAAAAATAAATGGGCAAAATGAAAAGGCAAAGTGAGACCACATACTAACGTACATTATTTATTAGTTTTAGCTGCTCTTGCTAGAATTGGTTGGACCACAATTTTTAATTTGCTCTCCTCATGTGATCATGTCAGACCTATCTGTATATGCATAATGCATGCCTCTCTCCCTCAATCTTGTCTCTAGCTCTTTGTTATATACTGAGTCTATTATGTCTTAATGAATTGCATGTTATTTTTATTGTAATATTTAATTATGTTTAAGCCTATTTTATATTATCTAGAATCCCGCGTATATATATATTTCTCCCTTTGAAGCAGATTTGAGAAAATAAATAAATATATATATATATAAATAATATTTACAGGCATAAAATGAGTAAATATTGTGCACTCTTTTTAAATAAATAAATAAATATAGAATTTATATTCAAAATTTATATATTTTAATAATAAATTTCATATTTTTAAAAAAATAATAAGTAGTATTTAAACTATACATTACTTCTCATCCTTAAAAAGAATGATCTATTACTCTAGTGGGAAAATTGCAGGAATAAAGCCAGCTCGGTTAAGAGGGAAGAAATAAAGTCCTAATTAATAGAAGAGAAGTGCTAGATGCAAGTCTGATTTATACGAGCCTCACTCATATGAATAATATTTATACTATTTATATGAATAGTAAAAATACTATTTTATATGATTGGAATTTGTAAAAATTAGGCTTGCACCCAAAGTTTTTTCTGAATGAAAAACATTCGTAAATCTTCTTGGGCCATGCTAGCATGTCTATCGCTGCAATGGACCGCTAAGTACGTTTTTTTATTTTTTATTTTATTTTTTAATTGTTTTATTTTAAAATATTTTTATAAAATATAAAAAAATATTAATATATTAATAATTACTTCTTCAATCATTAAAATATATATATATATATGAGATAAAAAAAAAAAAAAAAAAAAGTGTCATTCTTCTTTGGTGGAAGAAGTCAAGAAAGTAGTAGAGTAGATGGTGGACCGTGCGAAGGGCTCCCTAAACCATGGAGCATCTATCTATCTATCTATCTATCTAGCTATCTATCTATCTAGTACTTCTCAATAGATACGCTCCGCACAACCCTAGTTCACGCATCGATCCTTCCGCTAGCTTTTTTCGTAACAAGAATTTTATGTAGTCACTTTTATATATTTTGATTAGTTGAATCAATTTTTTTTAATATAAAATTAATACTTTAACCAATCACAATTAAAATATGCAAAAAAATACATAAAAATGATTATACGTAATATATCTCTTTTTTGCAAAGAATAATAGTAGAAATAAGTTTTAAATAGTTAAATTTTATGTAAGTGTTTTTTGTTCAATGTGTATCTTTTTCAAAATGTAATTTTTATTATATATTTTAACGATAGAGTCTACTTTTATATAATGAGCTTAGTGAGATTTATCTATTAATAAAACTTGTACAAATATTTTAATTTAGTCATTCATTTACCCACTTGTATAATTGGTTTGAAATTTTTAAATAAAATTCATATATGTTTAAATTGTTTGTGATTATAATTTTGCTTTTACGTAAAAGATACACAAATAAAAAAGGATGGACGTACCAAATAATTAGTAATCATTTACGTGTTGAAGAAGATAGACTTCATGAAAAGGAAAAATAAGAAAAGGATGATACAATTAATGAATAGTCATTATCGTAATTTTTTTTTTTTTTTTTCCATATACCCTCAAACTAACCATATATCTACCTATTTCCAATTTTATAAAATTAATTAGGACCATAAAGTAATCAACTCCACAGAGGGGCATAGACATACGTGGATTAAGAAGGCCGCTAATATCTATTGGTGTCAATAACAAATGCAGGGAGATTTGTCTTCTATTTTCTTTGTAGTTCAATGCAATTTGAAGGTGAAAATGGCTTCTAGAACCCCACAGTCACCGTTGTGATCAATAATTAGCATGACCATGAACAATTAAAAGAAGTTCTAGAAATAAAGTCGTACTTTGCCTATTAATGCCTAGCCTACATGAGGTATCTACTTAATTATTCATACATTTATCCATCTAATATCTACCACTTGTGGGCCTTGAATCTTCCGTTTCCTTGACAATGACTGTATATATATATATATATATATATATAGGCTATAGCACCTAAAATTAGAGTGGACGCAATCAAGTTCCACATGAAGCCATACTTTCTTAACGTTAGCTACAATTTTATCTTCTTTTTTTTTTTTAGGCAATCATTTCATAACATAGATAAATTAGGCAGATGACAAAATACTAATTTTAATGAAGTAAAAGTCCCAACAATCATACAAATTAGACATAACAAATACCAAAAGATAAAAATGATTTTAGAACTATTAGTGTGGCTCTCACCAATCTAACAGAGGGATGCTGCCTGAAGTGATTCTGAAATAGTCTGATAAAAAGACTGCTTGACTGCGACTAAGAGTGTAAGTTTAAACTAGAAAATCAGATAATCGGCCCAGATCGAAAATTTTGATTTTGGATCGGTCCAGTTCCGGCCATTTTAAGACCAGACTAGACCGGACCGATTCTATTTATTTTTATTTTTATTTTTATTTTTACTTTTTAGTATTATTATATAACATATTTTATAATATATATAATAATATAAATTCTAATTAGATATAAGATAATGTAGATTTTTTATAGAGCAGTTTTTATTTTATAGCAGCTTTTTAAATGCAGATTTTTTTTTATTAACAGATTTTTTTTATAGAACAATTTTATTTTATAGTAGTTTTTTTAATGCAAGTTTTTTTATATAACAGATTTTTTTTTTACTAAAACAAATTTTTGTAGTGGAATACAATTTTTTTACTAAAATAGATTTTTCAAACCAAATTTAAAAAAAAAAATAGATTTGGTTTTTTATAAATTTACATTTTATTAAAATCGAAAAACTGGACCGGAACCGATAAAATTGGTAGTACCAGTTTTGGAGGATAATCGAGACATAATCGATTTTAAAAAATACAAAACTGGTGGTACCGGTTCGGTTCTTAATTTTATTTAAATCGAACCGAATCAGATCGATTATACCTCTAACTTCGACAAAAAGTTGTAGTAAGGAGAAGTGCGCTACATTTTATTGAACTGGTTCGGTTGAAGGAGATTCTCACATCCTCACATCCACTGGATGTTGATCATCGGTTAGGAAAATAGGGTAGCAACAACAACAAAAAAAAGACTGATACATCGGCAGACAACCGCCTACTATGGCGACGTGTGAAAGGCATGCGTCACGCTGGGAAAAAATGGAAAGGCAAACTACGGTAGTTGAGGCCGCTGAATCCATTGGTGTTGTGCCTGACGGCAAGGGACGCCTTCTGGTGCGGCGAAGCGTGGCTGTTGCGAGAACTGACGCGCACGCGTGAGGCTCATGCTTCACACGTTTCAACAATCTCCTTCATTTCTCCAATAGATCGGCGACTAGGCATTCCAAAGGTCTGGCGCATGGCAGTCGTCGACGTCCAGCAACCAGTAAATCGAAACTTTTGGGTGTTGTGGACAAAACGTGAAGAAAAACCCTAGAAAAGCATAGAAAAAACATTAGTAAAGAGCTTATTAAAGCCGGACAGAAAGGGAAGAGGAGCTGAAGCCCCACCCCCCTCTGGACAAAGCGCCGATGATGTTGGGTAAGAGAGACCGAATGGTGGAGCAAAATGGGTAGAGAGAAAAGGGGGGAGGGGGGAGGGGGGAGGGGGGGGGGGGAGGGGGGAGGGGGCAGGGGGGACAAAGCGTTGTTCTTTAGCAGTTATGAGTTAGTTACAATTCTATCTATTAAAGCACAACCATCATCCAGTAATTCGAAATCCACTGTTGCTCTTTATACCCTGTAGAAGCAAGAGGAAAGCGGCATTCTTTAAAGTTTAGGGGCAAGTTTGGGAATTTTTATTTGATCTCATCTTATTTTATTTTTAAACATAATTCAAATATAAAATTTTCAAACTAATCATTATAATTTTTTTAAAATTTTAAATAAAAAATAAATACTTTCCCAAATCTTCAAATAAAAATATATTATAAACTATATTCTTACAAGATAACTACTAGAGATACAAAGATATTATATAAAGAAAAACCTACAAATTGATGTGGTTTCATAGTATTCATTAGATCTAATTTATAATAATAGTAACTTTATAATCTGATATACCACATTAATTTGTGAGTTTATTTTTATGTAATCCCTTTATAACTAAAACATTTTCCTTCTTATAATATTTTAATTTATAATATTTTTTATTCAACATTTTCTCTTTCCTTTTCTAAAATTTAAAAAAAATGTTCAACTCAAATTATCTCTCTACTATTTACAAACTATCTTATTACTATATATAAAATTATCATCTCATTTTACTTTCCAAACCAACCCTGGTAATAAATGGGAAATAAAAAAAGGTTAATCAAAATGATTGTTACAAGTAACTTTCGACATCTTTAGCTAAGAATGTCGCTAAATAAATTAAGAATATCCAAACCAACTTCTGAGAAGGTTATAGGGATTTTGAGGATCCATGAATGAAGGGCATATACCCAAAAATGATAGAAGAGGATGGACGTTTCTTTGCTAGACATCTCTACCATTCAATTCAGCCAATTCCTGGTTTCTTTAGAGCATTCTCACTTGATTGTTTAAAACTATCATTTAAAAAATATAAATTTACATATTTATCAAAAAATTTGATCATATTTGATCATAAGTTAGGAGATAAAAGTGAAAAAATTGAATAAAAGTACTTTTATGAATAGTAAAATTAAAACTTTGTCCAACAAAAACCAAATTCACTTTTGATCAAATATGATTAATTTTTTTTTTATAAATGTGTAAATTTGTATTTTTAAAAAAATAATTTTAGATAATCAATGAGAATGCTTTATTGGCAACTATTCTCTAGAGTCCTGACAGGAAGCTTTTGCCAGCTTCTTCTTAACACCCTACTATTCTCTAGAGTCCTGACTGGTTGGCTTTTTCTCTTGCCATTTGCTGCAAATTCACCTTCCTATCATGCAGAAGTGGCTAATTTTCATGTAAAAGGTTTAACTTTGAGCACCATACCAGGACTAAAAATAAAAGCAAGCCTTAGCTTTGTTGTATCATCAATTATCAAGTGTCTAATAATAAATACATCTGGAATTGGCAAGAGAGAGAATAACATGGACGTGATTGAGGTTCGCATTGACCCCAAAACCACCCCTCCCTTATAATCAAAACACTTCTCTATGGCCTTTAAAAATTAAAGACCATTATATAAAGAGAAATGATAGATGCAGTCATGGAGTTATAAGTGATGTGCAGTCACTTTGAAAAAAAGTGAATATATATAGGATCCACATGAAAAAAGTTAACTTTTTTTAAAGCAACTGCACGCCGTTTGTAACTCCACGACTGTATGTAGCATTAGTTTTTATATAAAAGGCAAAGACACATCATCTAAAAAGGACTGCAAAGCCAACAACCCCAACTGCCACTGCTGAAAGAAAATATGAGAGCTCAACCACAACCTGCAACGAAAGATGGAAATGAATTGGGAGGATAATTTTCTTTTATTATTATTGTAAGAAAGGGGCATCAATAGTTTTTAAGTACTTCATGAGTCATGATAAGGGCCAACTAAGGGGTTACACTTAAAAGGAACTATTTACATAGCCCCGCCTCATTTGTGGATGAGATACTTGAATCAACAAGTTCTCTCTCTCAAATTATTCTCTCTAGTCCCGACATCTAAGTTGTGGAATTTGTTAATGTTACTCTTGTATTAACACGTAGCACGTTCCACCATTTTCGGGAGAATTTCGGAAGAACAACGGCGTTGGAGAATTTATGGAACAATTGCACTAAATTTGAAATATTTATGATGAGTATGAGTGTAAGAAAAAATCAAAAAATTGGAGAACCGAACCGGACCGGACCGGTCCAAACTGGTAGAATCGATCCGGTTTTAGGTTGGTATCGGTCCAGAATCGGTCCTTGAAATGTCAAAATCGGTTGATACCTGATTACATCCAAAAAATAATGCAATAATTATGCAATAATTATAGTTTTAAAGTGGCGATTCTACAGGGAGACAGATTAAATAATAACAGATAACAAATAAACTAAAAAAAATATTAAATGATTAGTAAGAGAACAAAAATTAATTTTAAATTCAAATTAAAATGAAACAAAGTGACTAACGGAAAAAGTACTCAAATTTATAAACAGTAAAGCGTTGGTAATCCCTTGCACAAATCCAGTATTTTTAAGTATTCGTAATTCATTGAATAACACAATTGGGAACTCAATTTCAAAATTCTCAATCAGAAAATATAAAACTATAAACCAAAATTAAACAAAATGTAACCTTTTAAAAAATATTCAGCACTTTTAAATTACGCAAATTGTTATTCCTATTGAGAAAACTTAACGACGATAAAATACTTAGAGAGCGAAATTACAGTAAATAATTAAATCAATACAAATATATAACTGATCTAAACATAATTAAATATCTAACCATTCAATAGAAAAAGAATGATTGAATCTATAAATGGAATAAATTATTTAATTATTTGAATGAAAAAATATTAATAATAAATTGAGAATAATAAAACATAAGAATTTTAATAATTAAATATCAAATACATAAATTAAAAATATCATCACGTATGCAGAATCATCTCTAATATTATTTAAAAATTTAATTATCTATACACATGATGCACTACATAAAATTCTCCAGAAAAAAAAAAACTAGGCCGGTGGCTATAAAGTTAATTTTCTTCTCTGTTCTGCGTCGTCTCTCTCCAAAACGGCACTTGAACTAAAATCCGTGCAGCTCTGAAACACGTATTTATATGTATGAGAGGTGCTAGGCAGCAGCCTGACTACTGCAACAACCTCTCACATGAATAATAAAATTGTTGCAACAGCCGGACTTTTGCTCATATTTTTTCTTTATGTATATGCCCTCCAAAACACGTGCGGCTCCAAATCTGCCCAGTTGCCGTGTGTTCCGTTGATTCTCTAAGTGCAAGTCTCGGCTAACAAGTGTGGGGCCCATGAACAATGGTGAATTAATTGTTGAAGCCCAGCCATTCGGTTTGGCTATTTTGAAATCCTAATGCGGGCCATGCATGAAGTCTAGTGGTATATTGTGAAGTGAGTGTGGCCCAGTTGGTGTATCGTGATGAGAGCCCGAAGCATAGCTCTTGAAATCAAAGGTGAATTGCAGCTTGTGGGGTCCCTAGTGTATTGCCTATTGCGGTCCAATGTGATTGGAGAATTGCATATTAGTGCGGATTGGGTCCCTAGACTTCACAATTGAATATTTCATGCGATCCAAGTGAGTCTAACGTGGCCTGCATGAGTTGAAGAGTGACTTTCGGTCCGGTTGTGTCTTTCGGCGCTCTATGCATTGCTAGCCCATTTGTAAATTGAAAGAAAACCGAATGAAATCCTTTGTGCGGCGCCAAGTCCTATTTGCAAGCCGTCTTTCACCTACCAATATTTGAAATTTAAAATATTATAAAAATGTGCTTGAATATATTTTAATATAAGTAAAAATTAAATTTAATAATATAAATTATATCTCATTATTTATATTCACATTTTAACATTTAACTCCTATTTAGAGTACACTTTCATACAATCATTAATATCAGTTCAATTCCGATTCTAAAATTTTTAGGACCAAACTGGATTGGGACCTGTTCAATATAATATATGTTTTTAATTAATTTTTTAAATATTATATACAATATAAAATAATACTTTTACTATTATATATAATATTTTATACATTAATATATAATGTAAATTAATTACAATTTACATTTTATGACCTAATAGTAATAGTCTAATACTATATTATTATTAGTAATATACTTTAATTCTATATATAGATTACTATACTAAATTATTATATATGAAATAATGATATAGTAATACTAATACTAATACTAATACTAATACTAATGGTTATACTAATATTATTACTATCAATAATATAGTTATAAAAAATTAAATTTACTACAACAAATAAAAAATATAATTATTTTAATCACTATAACTAATAATAATATATATACTAATAGTCTAATAAATTAATTTAAAATCAAAAAATTAGACCAAAATTGACAAAATCTATATTACTGATTTTGAGAAATAATAAATGCGTAATAAATTTTAAAAAATGTAAAACTGGCTGTACCAGTTCAATTATAAATTTTGTTCAAAAGCGGACAATACTAGACAGTTACCCCCTACTAACGAGGTAATATTGTTTCTACTGTACATTCTGATCTAATATTTTTAACATTGGCATCAGAGAATAAATCGGTTGTTCCTAATTTGATTTTTTAAACGTGCTATCGTAATTTCATTTTCTAAATTGTTTTTTTTTTTGCACGATAAAATATTTTTTCTACGTGATGAGAAATTTTGTATTTCTCTCTTGATAACACCATGACCACCTGAGAGGTGGTTGTGCACCCCAGTGCTTTGAACACCGCAAGAGACACCAGCGAGCCATGGGCATTGCGAGCATCGATGTAGTGTCCATTGCCTCGATGTTGCACATGTCTAAGGACAACGGCGTACTGTACCTGAGGTTGAGGTGTTGATATTGTAGACCAAGTAGGGCACCAGCATGGTAAAGCATCGCCCATGGAGCGTGCAGTGTAGCTTGGGCACACCAGTTGGGCGCTATGACGCCCATGCAGTTGCGCACCAGTCATGGCGCAGCCCGCCATACTCTGTCGCAAATCAGCACTTACCATGTTGGTGTAGCATAGTGCAGTGACACAGGGTGGAGCTTAACAATGAGGCACAGGATGCGGTCCAGTGAGCCAACGACGGCTTTAAGGCAATGGGATTGTGCTACTTCGTGCAACTTTTTGAGGGGGAAAAAAAAATTAGGCAGTCGCACTGTGACAACAAGTAGTGTAAACCAGGTGCACCACAATCTGCTAGCCAGAGAAGCACACTCACTGAGGTGGTGCTGCCCACTTGCACTGTGTGCAGCGCGTACCAGCGGCGGGGACCACGCAAAGTGACTGCCTGGCTATGCTAGGTATGGTAACTGCTGATATTTCTGAATCCTTAAATTATATTTGCTGATTTTGTGCAATATGTACTTATTTTGTGCAACATGTATTAATATTGTGCAATATTTGCTAATGTTGTGGGATCCTAACAAAACGTAGCTATCGAGCAAATTTTCTTTTACTTGAATAGCCTATTTTATTTTCACAGTTCATCTTATCTCCTTTAATTATTATATTTTTAAACATAAATTCATATAAAATAAAATAAATAATTTTTTTTTTAAAAGTTAAATTTAAAATAATATTATTTAATAATATTTTATTCAATTTTTAACTTTTATCTTAATTTATTTCTTCTTATCTAAAAAACCATACGATTTAAAAAGGCAAGTAGCTCTATTAGCCTCAATATTGCAACCTTGTCAAGAGAAGACAAGCCCAAACTCTCAAATATGGATACAAAATAAAATTAAACAAGAATTACACTTTCCAGCAGGAGAATATGGCTACTGTTAAGGCCATAAAAATCGGCCAACGGGTCGGTGTGAGAGAAATGATTATTTCCAACTCACTGGTGCGATTTGGGCTTCGTTCGAGGTCGTTTGGAGCTCCCGATGGAGGTCCCGGCGTAACTGTACGTACGTAATAACAGATGAAATAAGGAAAGATGGACACACAGTTTTACGTGGTTCGGCGAATGCCTACGTCCACGGGTGTTTGGAGATGAGAATCCACTATAATGGAGATTTTTACAGTCTCTCATAGTTCACTGTACAGAGAAATAATAGATGAATATCTGGGTAAATTCGCCTAGGGCTTTTGGAGAAGTCTGGGGAAGCAGAGGTTGAAGAAGAAGAGGGAGCCCAAATTGTTCCAGCCTGAGAGAGAGCTTTCTTTCATCTGTTCGAGTCCTTTTATAGCTAAGTTTCGGTCTAAACGATCAGATATTCCCTTGCGTGTGTCAGTAGAACTCCACACTTTCATTTCACCGTCTGCTTTTTATTTAATTCCTGCATCCTGCCCCAACGTCTATCAGCTCACCTTTCAGTCCCATCACCTATCATTCTGTCCTATTTGTCATAAATGCTTGGCAGGCGATGCACTCCCGCCAGGTCTCACGCGATGACACTTCCCGCGGAGCCCTGGGCGATGTATTCCCGTCGGGTCTCACGCGAAGAAATTTTCCCGTCGGCCAGTTCACCAGGTGGCGAGGCGCACTCCCCGGGCATGGTGTGCATTCAGGATCGGATTTCGAGCATCTCACCAGCTCGTTAAATCCGAGCTCTCCCAGCTCGCTGATTCCGAGCACTCTTCTCAGATGGCGAAATCCGAGCATCCTCCTCGGACATCGCAGTTCGGGTTCCACCCATTCGGGACCCTTCACCCCATGCTCGGGACTCCCAACTTGGATACCGTCGGTCCAAGCTCTCCCAGCTCCGAGATCCTCCAGTCCAGGATCCCAGCTCGGGAATCCTCCAATCCGAGCTCTCTTAGCTCAGTGGTCCACCACCTCGGGCCCAGTAAATAGCATGGACTACACCGCTCGAAATTCAGGATACAAGACAACAAGACAGAATTCCCAGCAAAATATCTTTTGCTAAGAATTCGCGGGGTACTGAAAGGGATGAAATTAAAGGCACTTATTGTGCATTTATGACAAAGGGAACAAAAGGACAGATGATGGGACTGAAAGGTGAGTTGATGGACATTGGGAGTAAATGAGAAGAAAAGCAAGACGACAAGGAAAAGGAAGTCAACTGTGACACGCAAGATAAAGATCTGCCCAGATATTTACCTTGGCTATAAAAGGACTGGCCGGCTGGAACGCAGGGGGGCTCTCTTCTTCTTCTTCAACCTGGGCTTCCCCAGACTTCTCCAAAAGCACAAGGCGAATTTATCTAAATGGTCATTTATATTTCTCTGTACAGTGAGCTATGAGAGACTGTAAAAATTCTCATTATAGTGGATTCTCATCCCCAAACACCCATGGACGTAGGCATTCGCCGAACCACGTAAAACTGTGTGTCCATCTCTCTTTATTTCATCTGTTATCGCCTACGTGCAGTAACGTCGGGATCTCGCCGGGAGCCCCAAACGACCCCAAACGCAGCCCAACTCGCACCGGTGGGTTGGAAATAATCATTTCTCCCACACCGACCCTTTGACTGATTTTTATGGCCTTAACAGTGGCGCCGTCTGTGGGATCCGATTATCGGTAGTGAGAAAATGATGACTTTCTAACCCACTGAATGAAAGTATTCGACCGACCGGCTCAACAAAAATTTTCTCCAGATAAGTGTGCTCGACCACCTCGTTCTTATTTTTATATTTATATCTTTTCTTCTTTGTCGTTGTCACGGCCAGAAGAGTGTTGGCACTAGCTCGCTCGGTCGGATTTTCCTCAGCTCGGTCGGATTTTCCTCAGCACGCTCGGTCGGATTTTTCTCAATTCGGATTTCTCAGCTCGGATTTCTCCCAGCTCGCTCAGCTTGGTCGGATTTTTCTCAGCTCGCTCAGCTCGGTCGGATTTTTCCCAGGTCGGTCGGATTTTCCTCAGCCAGCTCGGTCGGATTTTTCCCAGCTTCCTCAGCTCGGTCGGATTTTTCCCAGGTCGGTCGGATTTTCCTCAGCACGCTCGGTCGGATTTTTCTCAATTCGGATTTCTCAGCTCGAATTTTTCCCAGCTTGCTCAGCTCGGTCGGATTTTTCTCAATTCGGATTTCTCAGCTCTGATTTTCCTCAGCTCGGTCGGATTTTTCTCAGCTCGGTCGGATTTTTCCCAGGTCGGTCGGATTTTCCTCAGCTAGCTCGGTCGGATTTTCCTCAGCTAGCTCGGTCGGATTTTTCCCAGCTCGCAGCTCGGTCGGATTTTTCTCAATTCGGATTTCTCAGCTCGGATATTCCTCAGCTCGGTCAGATTTTTCTCAGCTCGCAGCTCGGTCGGATTTTTCTCAATTCGGATTTCTCAGCTCGGATTTTCCTCAGCTCGGTCGGATTTTTCTCAGCTCGCTCAGCTCGGTTGGATTTTTCCCAGCTCGGTCGGATTTTTCTCAGTCTGCTCGGATTTTTCCCAGCTCTCTCAGCCAGCTCGGATTTTTCTCTGCCGGTCGGATTTTCCTCAGCTAGCTCGGTCGGATTTTCCTCAGCTAGCTCGGTCGGATTTTTCCCAGCTCTCAGCTCGGTCGGATTTTTCTCAGCTCGCAGCTCGGTCGGATTTTTCTCAGCACGCTCGGTCGGATTTTTCTCAGTCTGCTCGGATTTTTCCCAGCTCTCTCAGCCAGCTCGGATTTTTCTCTGCTCGAATTTCTCAGTCTGCTCGGATTTTTCTCAGTCTCAGCCAACTCGGATTTCTCTCTGCCAGCTCGGATTTTTCTCAGCTCGGATTTCTCTCAGCCAGCTCAGATTTTTCTCAGCCATCGGATTTTTCCCAGCCTGGATTTCTCTCAGCTCGGACCAGATTCCCTCATCTCGAACTTTCCTTCCTCACATTACACTCCATCCGCTTTGAGCACAATTCAATGAACTCAAACTTTTTCGTGGGAGCTCGAGGACCTGTCTATCACAGACACCATCTCGGATATCGACTCAAATTACCATCAGATAGGCTCACACGCCCCTCGCCTCATCCAGTCACATAACTTACTCACAACGCGCCCATTGTGCCACACGGAACACAACATTCGGGAGTCAATGCTTAGGATCTCACGGGTCCACGGCTCCTCGCTCGAGAGTCAACGTTCAGAAATTCATCACCCGACCTTCGACACTCGAAAACTTTTTCCACAGACAAAAACACATCAGTTTGTTTCTTTTACAATACATGAATTTATCTTTGTACTAATGAAGTTATTACCTGCAGCATGGGACGTCAGCACGCAATCACATCCCGCGGGGTCGGTCTATCCACCTACGCTAAGTAACAGAAACTTCCCGCGGAGTCCTAGGCGATGCACTCCCGCCAGGCCTCACGCGATGTAACTTCCCGCGGAGCCCTAGGCGATGCATTCCCGCCAGGCCTCACGCGATGTAACTTCCCGCGGAGCCCTAGGCGATGCACTCCCGCCAGGCCTCACGCGATGTAACTTCCCGCGGAGCCCTTGGCGATGCATTCCCGCCAGGCCTCACGCGATGTAACTTCCCGCGGAGCCCTTGGCGATGCATTCCCGCCAGGCCTCACGCGATGTAACTTCCCGCGGAGCCCTTGGCGATGCATTCCCGCCAGGCCTCACGCGATGTAACTTCCCGCGGAGCCCTTGGCGATGCATTCCCGCTAGGCCTCACGCGATGTAACTTCCCGCGGAGCCCTAGGCGATGCACTCCCGCCAGGTCTCACGCGATGAAACTTCCCGCGGAGTCCCAGGCGACGCACTCCCGCCAGGCCTCACGCGATGTAACTTCCCGCGGAGCCCTTGGCGATGCACTCCCGCCAGGCCTCACGCGATGTAACTTCCCGCGGAGCCCTTGGCGATGCACTCCCGCCAGGTCTCACGCGATGACACTTCCCGCGGAGCCCTAGGCGATGCACTCCCGCGGAGCTCTGGGCGATGTATTCCCGCCGGGTCTCACGCGAAGAAATTTCCCCGTCGGCCAGTTCACCAGGTGGCGAGGCGCACTCCCCGGGCATGGTGTGCATTCAGGGTCGGATTTCGAGCATCTCACCAGCTCGTTAAATCCGAGCTCCCCCAGCTCGCTGATTCCGAGCACTCTTCTCAGATGGCGAAATCCGAGCATCCTCCTCGGACATCGCAGTTCGGGTTCCACCCATTCGGGACCCTTCACCCCATGCTCGGGACTCCCAACTTGGATACCGTCGGTCCAAGCTCTCCCAGCTCCGAGATCCTCCAGTCCAGGATCCCAGCTCGGGAATCCTCCAATCCGAGCTCTCTTAGCTCAGTGGTCCACCACCTCGGGCCCAGTAAATAGCATGGACTACACCGCTCGAAATTCAGGATACAAGACAACAAGACAGAATTCCCAGCAAAATATCTTTTGCTAAGAATTCGCGGGGTACTGAAATGGATGAAATTAAAGGCACTTATTGTGCATTTATGACAAAGGGAACAAAAGGACAGATGATGGGACTGAAAGGTGAGTTGATGGACATTGAGAGTAAATGAGAAGAAAAGCAAGACGGCAAGGAAAAGGAAGTCAACTGTGACACGCAAGATAAAGATCTGTCCAGATATTTACCTTGGCTATAAAAGGACTGGCCGGCTGGAACGCAGGGGGGCTCTCTTCTTCTTCTTCAACCTGGGCTTCCCCAGACTTCTCCAAAAGCACAAGGCGAATTTATCTAAATGGTCATTTATATTTCTCTGTACAGTGAGCTATGAGAGACTGTAAAAATTTTCATTATAGTGGATTCTCATCCTCAAACACCCGTGGACGTAGGCATTCGCCGAACCACGTAAAACTGTATGTCCATCTCTCTTTATTTCATCTGTTATCTCCTACGTGCAGTAACGCCGGGATCTCGCCGGGAGCCCCAAACGACCCCAAACGCAGCCCAACTCGCACCGGTGGGTTGGAAATAATCATTTCTCTCACACCGACCCTTTGGCTGATTTTTATGGCCTTAACAGCTACATCAGTACTTGTATCACTTGAAATACTCACAATAGACTCAATAAAATTAATATTTAATCAAATAATAGTTAGTGAATATGAATATGAGGTTGCAATAGTTTCAACAAATAATAATTTGCCCATTAGGCTAGTCAAATCATTTTTTGGGATTAAAATATTCATTGTTCCTACTAATTTACTCTTTCACGCATAAAAAAAATAAGAATATTTTCAATTTTCATCTTTGTAAAACTCTCAAGTCCTCTTTCGTAAATATTCAATATGAAGATTAATAATTTTACTTTAATTTTCAAAAAAATAATTATAATGTTTTCATATTTATAACTATCTATCATCAACCTTTAAAAATAAAAATGAACATTAGAAAATTAATTTATATTTTTTAATAATAAATAAATATTCAACTTACAATTGAAATTAAAATAAATGAAAGGGTAAAAATTAGTATTTTAATAGAATAATTATTGATTTGTTGAGTCTATTATATAGTATAGTAAAAAATAATTAGCTAAAATATAAAAGTAAAATTTCTATCCAAAATTTAGCTAAACAATAGCTAATTTATTGTGAATGCTCTTACCTCGTTATTTATTTAAATCATTCCAAAATGATCATATTTTGACAAAATAATAATAATATCTCATCATCTCTACAAGTTATTTACGTCTTTTTCAAGTAAAAGTTATTTACATTTTTTTTTTTATACATTTGAGGGAGGGGGTTTCAAACTCTAAATCTTCATTTTGGGAGCAATACTATTCATCATTCTATTTTTCATCAGTATCATCTTATTATTCTAAGATGTGGCATTAAATGATTGGAGATTATTTATTATATTTTACTTATTAGCTTATCATCTAATACCACTTCATGAAATGATAAGAAGATTATGAAAAAGAGGATGATCAATAGATTTATTCTTAATTATAAAAACTAGGTGTATGGTTAATAGTATTTTCCCAAATTTCAAACACGTAGGACGCGTGTAGTTGTCCAATCGTATATTTATAAGTGCATTTGGATGTTAATAATATTTTAGATTATATATAAATAATAATAATAATAATATAGTTTATAAATAATAAATAATAATTTGTAAATAATAATCTATTGATAAAAAAAAATAGAGCTTTACATAAAATTTGGAAGACTCTTGTATATACGGGAACCCTTTCCTTCGCTATTGGTGGATTGTTGGGCAGACAAAAGCGCCTCAAGGAGTAAATTAGAGCCTCGCACTGGAGAATTCTTTGAGAATGAGAACTAGCACTCATCTATAACTTGGTTCCAGACTTTTGGAAGGAATAAGAGTATTTACATTGGGATTTCTAAAAGAGAGCCCTCCTTATAATATAGGTGTTTTGGGATTTTAGGGAGACCAAAACATCCCACATCCGGATCTTAGGAGATCCTTTAGAGGTGCTACAATTAATATTTTGAATATTGTACTTGTGGGCATTTCGATCAAGGTATTAAAATGATATTTTTTAATACCACTACCATTTTGTAATTGTCTATACATATATAAATTATATATATAAATACATATAAATTATATTTTAAAATAATATTCAATATATGAATAAATTATATATAAATACATATATATATATAAATAGTCTAGTTTGAATTGGGATAAAAAAAAATAGTAAGAAATAAATAAAAGCCAAAATTCGGTACGGTCAAGACACAAATATTGGCCAATACCGCCAATATGCAATATTTCGTCCAGTACAACTGAAAAATTGACTATAAGAAAACACCTTTATATGTACCAAACAACCAGTTGATACGACATATTTCGATCGTATCGACCTGTACGATACATAATTTAAAATTATGGCTACATTAACCCCCATATATAGGGAGTTATTATAGCCCCCATCATAATCCTCCCCCCCTCTCTCCCTTCCCCCCTTTCACCTACACGAAGAACCCCAAAAGCTCTTCCTTTCTCCTTCTTGGTAAGTCCAGCACGCTTAACATACCCCTCCCTTCGTTGTCGTCGGTAAGGTCTTCGAACACCCATTGGGCTACCGTCGCATCTCTCTCTCCCTCTCTCTGCGATTTGGGGTTCTCGACTCCCCCATTCATTATCATGCTTCTTGCGAAATCTATTTTTCTTTGGATATTTTTATTTTTCTGATTGTAGAAATGTGTATCTCGTTTGGAACCTTTGTGATCTTGAACCCAAATCCCAGGGTTTCGACTTTTGAAAAGAGGTGATGTAAGTCATCTCTATTGTCATCCTTCTGTTATTAGTTGTGATCATTTTATGAGTTTTGGGATTTTGTTGTGATGTTCATATGCATTTGGTATTTTCCTCTATGATTTGGTGTTTTGTCCTTGTGAAAATTTTGTAAATTTTGCTGTGATACTCAAGTTGTTTATTGTGAAATTTTGCTATGATTTATGTATTATTTGTTGGGATATTTACATACTGAGCTGTGATTGAGATGTTGATGCCTCTATTTGACCCCTGTGATGCCCCTATGTTTTTTTTCATGCTCGAAGTTCTCATTGTTTAATTTGTTGTGATTTATGTGATTATTTGTCAGAATGTTTACATACTGAGTTGTGATTGAGATGTTGATGCCTCTTATTCGAAACTGTGATGCCTTTGATTATTTCAATCCTCCCATGCCCAAGTTGCTCATTGTGGAATTCTGCTATGATTTATGTGTTATTAGCTGAGATGTTTACATATTGAGTTGTGGTTGAGATGTTGATGCCCCTATTTCGCCCCTATGATGCCTCTGATTATTTCAATCCTCCCATGTCTGTATTGCTTATTGTTTAGTATTTTGTGATGCCATTTCACATGCCTCTGTGATGTCATTAAACATCTCCACATCTGGATTCCCATTTGTTATACCTCTGAGCTGTGATCCATTATTTGCTTTCATGATTGTTCTGTATCTAGTAGTCTAATGTTAAACTGTGATTAGTGAGGTTAATTCATAATATTTAGGCAGGGAGTGACATTGATGTGGCGGGATAATCTGTGAACCCTGGAGGGCCACCAACTGGCAATCGGGGTTCACAATTTTGTAGCCGTTTATGCGCATATCTTATTTTCGTATATTGTGATGCAAAAATAACATTCCTGAGCCCCAATTATTAAGTAAATACTTTATAGGGTTGGGTATTTTCTCGCTCCTATTATTTATATTTATCTACAAACTTGAAGCAAAATAAAAGAAAATATTACCCAATGCCTGGGTCTAGTAGTAGCACTACCAATCTATCACACTCAGCAAACAATCGTGGCAATTAATACCAATATGTTGGTGTGGTATTAAAGAATGCTGACGAATTGTTTATACAGAGGACAATGATAGGTGACGATTTTTTGATTGTCAAAACTATGAGGTAATCGAAATATATTTATGTTCAAATACTTTTCTTGCATGTATTTAGGTTAATTTTGTGCTCATATGATTTATGTGTTTTGGATTACTTGTTGACCGTGTAGGCTAGTATGAACCAGAAATACCAGCATATGGAAAGGAGACAATAAACTAATAAAAAATAGAACTTTATAAGATACAAGTCTCAATGGACATCCAAACAAATAGATATCATTTAAAAATTGATCTAGAGAGACGTAAGTGAAAATTGGAGAAATCTATTTTTTTTTTATTTGTATTTCGATGTCATGGTTAATTGTAATTATTATGTACTTTGGAAAATTCTAACCATTGCAAGGTCTCGAATGTAATTATTATTTCTTTGAATTTTTAATTTATTTCAATGTATTTATCTTCTTTGTGTTTTTTTTTTCCTCCGTTACAAAAATCCATTCAAGAAAACGATTATTTAATAATCGAAATTTAACTAATCGAATATTGTGATAAAATTAATTATATTGAATTTTTGGAGTTTAATTAAAGTTGAAAAATACTAAAAACAGGAAAAAGACAAAATAATTAGTAGTTAAGAATGGAAATGGAAGTGAGAGAAAAATTAATAATCGAAATTTAACTAATCAGATATCGTGATAAAAAATAATTATATTGAATTTTCGGAGTTTCATTAAAGTTGAAAATACCAAAAATAGGAAAAAGACAAAATAATTAGTAGTTAAGAATGAAAATGAAAGTGAGAGAAAAATAAATAATAAAGAAAGAATAGAAGAATTAATTTTAATAAAATAAAAAAAAAAGTATAAGAAATGAGATATAGAAAATTTTTAAAAGATGAATATTTTAAAAAAAAAAAGTTAAGGAGTGTAACTTTAGTTAAATTATAGGGTTTAATACAGTCTAATAAAAATAGTGGATGCTCTAGAGGGATTGCCTTATTGATGAATACAGTCTAATAAAAAAAGTTTTCATGGGGCTATAGCCATGTTTGTAACGAGTTAACTGGAAGCACAAGCAGAAGTCAATGGTGATTCCTTGTGCCAAGCCAATTGCCTGCTCTTGCCTGCCTAAGAGCATTTTTATTAGATTGACTAAATGTTATTTTTTTAAAAGTGCACTTTTACACAAAGATCAAAAAATAAATATAATAACAATGAAGTGTGTGAAAAAAATGTTCAAAAAGTACTTTTTGTAAATAATAAAATTAAAACTTTATCCAAAAAACTAAAACAATTGTCAAATTTGATAATTGTTTTAGTGTTTTGACAATTGTTTTAGCTTTACTACTAACAAAAAATATTTTTTGAACACTTTTCCACACACTTCATTGCTATATTTAATCAAATATGATACTTATTTTTAGGTATTAGTGCAAAAATATATTTTTTAAATGATGACTTTTAGCCAATCTAATGAGAATACTCTAAATAAGACAATACTACTGGTATCTATACTTTAGACAACTGATAAAATCAATCGATACAGTGTAATTTTTTTTCTCTTCTTTTATTTTAATTATTTTTTACATAGTTTTAAATATTTTTCAAAAATAAAAGAAATATTAATTCACTAATATTCACTTCTTTAATTATTAAAAAAATAAAAATAATGTTATAAAATTAAAAATAAAACTACTACTATTGTAAGAGAAATATAAAAGAAACTCTTAAGAACTGAAACTTTTTTCGTTCTATAAATTTTTCTTATGAATTTCATAACAACTGAAAATCATATTTATAGGCCTTGAAATTACTATACAAGTTGCTATGTAAGATTTAAAAATAATAGTAGTGGGGTCATTCACATAATTTTGGTGATGGGATAGGGGGCGGTAGCCGTCCCTCCAATCGATCGTTCATTACACTCCCCCTTGAATGACCACCCATGAAGAATCTGCCTCATTAAAACCTTGTCAAGGAAAAATCCAGTGGGAAGAAAAACCAATGGCGAAGGAAAAAGAGTACAGTCTTCTTATGTATTCACAAGTGCTTTAAGATTGCCTCATTAAAACCTTATAAAGGAAAACCCAGTGAGACAAAACCTTAGCGAAGGAAAAAGAGTACAATCAGCACAAATCTTCAAGATATTTACTCCCCCTGAAAAATGCATGACAATAAATTTTTGAATCTTCGCATTCCAATGTTATGCACAATCTTCTTGAATGTCGCAGTTGGTAATGTTTTTGTAAATAAATCTGCCAGATTATCACTAGATCGTATCTGCTTGACATCAATTTCACATTTCTCTTGAAGTTCGTGAGTATAAAAGAATTTAAGTAAAATATGTTTGATTCTGTCACTTTTGATATATCCTCCTCTGATTTAAGTGATACAAGCAGTATTATCTTCATATAAAATTATTGGGCTAATATTGATCATGGGGAGTCCACACTTTTCCTGAATACGTTAAATTACTGATCTCAGCCAAATACATTCTCGACTTGCTTCATGAGTAGCAATAATCTTTGAGTGATTTGAAGATGTAGCAGATATTGTCTGTTTAACAGATTTCCATGATATGGTAGTATCTCCAAAAGTAAATAAATATCCAGTTTGAGATCTACCTCTGTGTGGATCTGAAAGATAATCTGCATCTGCATACCCAATCAATTGTGGACTTGATCTACGTTGATAAAATAATCTCATATCAACCGTACCATGACGGTAACGAAGGGCATGTTTAATGTCATTCCAATGTCTTCGAGTTGGTGCAGAACTATATTTTGCAAGTAGATTAACTGAGAATGTAATATCAGATCGACTGCAATTTTCAAGATACATCAAAGCTTCAATTGCACTGAGATATGGTACTTCAGGACCAAGAATCTATTCATCGTCATCACAAGAACGGAATTGATCATTCTTCACATCAAGTGTTCGAACAATTATTGGAGTACTCAGGAGATGAGTTTTGTCTATATAAAAATGCTTCAAGACTTTCTCAGTATACATAGACTAATGAATAAAAATTTCATTTGGCAAATGCTCGAACTGCAAGTCGAGACAAAATTTTATTTTGCCAAGATCTTTCATTTCAAATTCATTCTTTAAATATGTAGCGGTTCTTGAGATCTCTTCAGGAGTTCCCACAATATTTAAATCATCAACATAAACCGCAATAATGACAAATCCGGATTCTGTTTTCTTAATAAAAACACATGGACATATAGAATTATTCTCAAATCCTTCTTTCAATAGATATTCGCTTAAGCGATTATATCACATGCGTCCGGATTGCTTCAACCCATATAAAGATTTTTGTAGTCTGATAGAGTATACATTTCTAAATATACTTGTAGATGTTTCGGGCATTTTATATCCTTCAAGGATTTTCATATATATATATATATATATATATGTTATGGTCTAAGGATCCATATAAATATGCAGTGACCACATCCATCAACCGCAATTCTAATCATTTTGTAACAACCAGACTAATCAAAAATCTAAATATGATTGCATCCATAACGGAAGAATATGTTTCTTTATAATCAATCCCAGATTTCTGCAGGAAAACTTGTATGACAAGTCGTAATTTGTATCGCACAATTTCATTTTTCTCATTGCGTTTTTGTACAAATACCCACTTATATCTAACAGGCATTACACCCTTTGGTGTTTGGACAACAGGTCCAAATACTTCTCGCTTTGCTAGCGAATTTAATTCAGTTTCAATAGCTGCTTTCCATTTTGACCAATCATTTATACATCGACATTCTTTAACGGTTTTTTGCTCACTTTTTTCATTATTTCTGGTAATGTCAATGGCCATTTTATATGAAAATATGTTGTCGACAACAGTTTTATTTCTATCCAGAATTTCTCTAGTATTCATGAAATGTATTGAGATCTTATTATTTTCATGTACCTGTTCCTCTTCAGGAGAAAACATTTCATGAAACACCTTTTCAGGAGGTCCATTTTCAAGAAATTTTAGGATAGGAGATTTAACTTCTTATGGAGTATCAATTATATTTTTAGCCTGTATTGTGGGTATGTGTTCTTCAGGAATACCAAATTCATTTTGTATATTTTTCCTTCGGGGAATTTTATCTTTTGCACCAATAGGTCTTCCACGCTTCAGGCGTGTATTAGACTCACCTATTGCTGTTTTAACAATTTGTCCTTCAAGGACTTCAATCCTTACTGGAGCATTAATAGTAATAACATAAGAGTTTACTACACCTTTAGTGTCAGTAAATACATCCAGTATTGATTTGTAATATTTTGTAAATGAATAATCCTCTGAACTTCCAGTTTACATTCATTTGAAAGAGCATCAAATTGAGACAATCTTATTAGTCCAAGTAATATCTTGTCGTACTTCAGGCACCGACTTTTTATTATTTCAAAACATGATAAAGTTTTATTATAATGTATAAAAGCTTAATATAAGTAAATCAAGTGCTTAGCCGTACAACAGGTACGTGACCACTATTCAGTCATACCACATCTATGACAAACATCTTTATCTTTCTATAAAGAATTATTCTGAGGGCATTTACCCTTCTCTGAGTTGGATCACTTCTGGTGATACGGTATATTTTTATCATATTTAGTGTTGTCACTTTTAGGACCAACACTTTTATAATTTTTTTATCACGTCTATGCCCTTAATTCCTTTGAAACGATGCACCGTTCACTTTTGGGAATGATGTAAATTCAATATCATTAATAACATGTAACTGATGATTTATTAACAAAAACTCATTATTTAGCTCAATTACTAGAAAACAAAATAAAAGTTCAGAATATTAGTTGAACTTTCGCTCTCGATATTACTATTGCAGGAACACATTCGGGGTATGAAAAATAACATATGTCTTCTTTTAAATATCATCATCAGTGACTTTCTCACTGCATAATTTTAATATTGAGCTGATTTTAAAGAGTGCAGAATATTCAATACCACTCTTAAAATGTTGCAACTTCAGGTACAATAAGTCATAATGATTTTTTGACAGGATTACATCTTCTGGTACTCATATCTTTTCCTTAATTCATTTCACACAATAAGATAATTTTTCACCATGAGATATACAGCATGATCCTGCAGGGACACGTGATTTTCTTCTTTGATTGTATCTCTCAAATTCATCATCATATCCAAATGGATCTCATCAAGGATCCTAGATAAATAACTTTTTCCAGAAATATCAATAGTAATTATTGAATCCAATGTTTCAAATTTCGTATCTACGTGTAATTTTGATGATAACAAATAAATTCAAGTTTCAAGCTCAAATTATTTACGCAATGGAGCGAAGCGCACATCAAGCATAAAAGAACAAGTCTACAAATGAAACTCATAGATTATTTTTATACATCTCTTGATAAAATTCAAAATTGGATTAAGGCTCTAAATTACTCTTTTTTCTCATAAAATATCAAATTACTATCTTCACATATACAAGACATCTTTAAATGTCTTAGTTTTGAAAATTATGTTTTTCACATCTACATAACATCATCAAACAATATAATTTCGAAAATTATATTTTTTTTATATAAAAATTTAAATTTGTAAGATGATTGATTATCATATTTGACATGTGCATATTCTGTTTGAAAGTCTTGAAGGGTGGTTGTGTGTTTTTTTTTTTACAAATGTAAAAGGTAGATGATTTTATTTAAAAATCTTAAAGGGTGGTTGTGTATTTTTTTGACATATGTAAAAAGAAGATGATTTGGTTTGAAAAATAAATCATGCTCATTTTGTCATGTATGAAAAGTAAAAGATTAGGTTTGATTTCTTTGAAAAATAAATGGAGTTGTCTTTGACAAATGCAAAAAGGAAATGCTTTTATTTAAATTTTTTGAAAAGTGAATAGT
Organism: Platycarya longipes; assembly: GCA_036559045.1. Lineage (NCBI taxonomy): Eukaryota > Viridiplantae > Streptophyta > Magnoliopsida > Fagales > Juglandaceae > Platycarya > Platycarya longipes. Next base: position 50,525,951 of record CM071789.1, read on the forward strand.
GCTCTTATTTGACATGTGAATTTTTTCAAATTTGAAATTAAAGACTCATTTGCCTATAAATAGCTCACTTAAATTTTGCAGAAATCACAACAAGAGCTTACACATCTATTGCTAAGTTTTGCATCATTCTTTCAAAGCTCTCATTCTCTCTTTTCTAAAGTTTTGAGCTTTAATTCTTATTCTTTTTTAGAGAGAAATAGGTTGCGATGTATTGTTTCTATCTCACTCATTGAGAAGTGTACTTTGATAGTCTACCCACTATCAACTCTTGTATCAGTAAGAGGATGCGTATAATCCTTGTGTGTGTAAAAGGTGTTCTACACAGGGAATAGTTGAATCACCAAGTGTGAAGTGATTGGAAGTGTAGAGGGTGTTCTACACAGATTCTTTAGAGCGATGCTGCTTAAATGTGTAATAGGTTTCTATCTCCACCTAAAGGAGATTGACTAGTGAATTTGGGATCCTCAAGGAGTAGCTTGAGGCGAGGACGTAGGCAGTAGGGTTAAACCTCGTAAAAATACTGAGTTTGCTTTTTCTTACCCTACTCTTTACATTTCTTGCTGCTTTATATTCTGTTTATATTTTATATTGTGTATTTGATTTATAATTGTTAATTTTTATAATATAACCCAATTCACCCTCCCTCTTGTGTTAGTCATCTGGGCAACAGTAATAAATCTCAATATTTGACATTATATATATATATATATAAATCACAAAAATAAATCTGTGAATTTAAGAAATATATTCACATAATGATGAGAATAAAAGTAGAATTTTATCAAGTAATATTCAGCAATATTATTTTTAATATTTATCTCGAAGACGGCAAATAATATATTGAAAAACTTACTTGAAGTAGAAGATCACTAGTTTCAGTATTGGTAGAATCTCGTATTGATAGCATGTTATAAAACTAAAAATGAAACTACTACTATTGCAAGAGAAATATAAAAAAAAAATTCTTAAGAACTGAAACTTTTTTCGTTTTATAAATTTTTCTTATGAATTTCATAACAACTGAAACCAAATTTATAGGCCTTAAAATTACTATACAAGTTATAATACAAGTCACTATACAAGATTTAAAAATAATAGTAGTGAGATCATTCACATAATTTTAGTGATAAGACAGAAGGCGACAGCCGTCCCTCCAATCCATCGTTGATTACAAATAACATATATTTGATTCAACTAGCATTTTTCTTAAAACTAATTATAAATAATAATACAGTCAAACGTGACAACCTGGCAAGAAAGTAAAATCCTATTGGAATTTGGAGTTTGGGGATGCTTTAATACCTTCTGTTCTGGCCTTTTGTTTTCGAGTGGCGCTAGACCCACTCCTTCGATATCCTGCTTAGGCTAATTTATATATACATATATATATATAATAATTTTAATATTATTATTATTATTAAAAATATCAAAAATTTAAAAATTACTTACTTAATTATTAAATAAAAAAAATTATTAAAATTGTTATAAAACTAAAAAGAAAACTACTACTATTACAAGAGAAATATAAAAGAAACTCTTAAGAACTGAAACTTTCTTTCTCTCTCTATATTTTCTTATGAATTTCATTACAATTGAAGCCCATATTTATAGGCGTTGAAATTACTATGCAAGTTACTATGCAAGTCACTATGCAGATTTTAAAATAATAGTGGTGGGGTCATTCACATAATTTTTAGTGGTGGGACAGCGGCTGCCGTTTCGTTCGTTCATTACAATTCATAACACTCCCCCTTGAATGACCACCCATAAAGAATCTGCCTCGTTAAAACCTTGCCAAGTAAAAACCCAGTGGGAAGAAAAACCAATGGCGAAGGAAAAAGAGTACAGTCTTCTTATGTATCCACAAGTGCTTTAAGATTGCCTCATTAAAACCTTACAAAGGAAAACCCAGTGGGACAAAACCTTAGCGAAGGAAAAAGAGTACAATCAGCACAAGTCTTCAGGACTTTTACTCCTCCTGGAAAGTGCATGACGATAGATTTTTGAGTCTTCACATTTTAATATTCTGCACAATTTTCTTGAATGTCGCAGTTGGTGATGCCTTCGTGAATAAATCTGCCAGATTATCACTTGATCGTATATTTGATATATCCTCCTTTGATTTGAATGATACAAGCAGCATTATCTTCGTATAAAATTGTTGAGCTATCATTGATTATGAAATACCACACTTTTCTTGGATATGTTGAGTCATTGATCTCAGCCAAATATACTCTCGACTTGTTTCATGAATTGCAATAATTTCTGAGTGATTTGAAGATGAAAAATAATATCTGATTGACAGACTTAATAGAAATCTGATATCTGCAGTAATACTTAAACTCCCCCTGATAATATGCGTTAGTGTTTCAAGTAATAAGCAAATATGATTTCAGTATATATAACAAGTTAAGAATTCAAACACGATCTCCAACTAAATAATGCATTAGAGAGAGTATGATAATATTTTCATCTAAAATTTTCTCCCCCTCATTCGGCGTTATTAGGAAGAACTTGTTTATATACGGCGGAAATAACATTGGAAACCATCTATGTATGATAAAAGCTGTAAAAGCTTTGAGGTCTAATATTATCATTTCGGCGGAAAATCAAATCTGCTTGACATTGTGGACAAACGAGATCTTGAAGAGATTTGAAGGTTTCGGGTTGTTGTTTAAATATAACCAATTTTACCATTGGTTTACTCCAGCAAAAAGATCTCGCATTCCTCATAGATTCAGTTGTTGTTCATTCAGAACGATATTATGTCTGATAGAAATTCTAATGTCCCAGATTTGAACCATGAACCTTTTATACCTCAACCACTTATATTTTCTCCTGAGGCTGTAAACACCATGATAGGAGCAGAGATATATCTTTCTAGTAAATCTGATCCTGAAATTGTTGCAGCATCAAGAACCCTCAGTGCTCAATATGCTGCATCTCTTACAACCATGTCTCAGAGGCTATTGGCGAGAACGAGTGAGGTTGATCATCTTAAAAATCAAATATCTGAGTTGCATCAAACGCTTGCAACTAAAGATAGAAAAAATAAAGATTTAAAACAAGATAACAAGGAGCTGAAGAAACTTGTAGACTGGTATTCTCGTGACCTGAAAACACGAGTAGAAGAGTTGGAACGAGAGAGAGCTCAGATACAAAGTCAACAACAGCAGCTAACGGCAGAGGTTCAGCGTTTACAAGAAAATAGGGATAGCTGTAATTAATCTCGCTGGCTTTTGAAATTATGCATCCAGCATATCTTGTAAAGTGAGATTTGAAGAGATGATGGTTTGTCTTGTTCTTATTTCCATTTCTATAAGAACCGTCTTTAGCTTCATTTAGTACGCATCAAATCTTCTTCTCATATCTATAATTCATCTGTATTTGTATTCTTATTCTACAAATTTCCAATGGCTCATCAATTTCCTTTTATTATTTCTCACAATCAACATATGAGGTATCCTTCACCTCAATTACAAGTTGATCATGCATCTTCCGCAGGTGCAATGTTGCAGCAAGCAAATGATCTGGCTAATAAGTCAGATCGTGAAGCTGTTTATGAGCTGGTGACTCTCGGCACCAGATACTCCTCCTCTATTGTTGGATTTTCCAACCGATTACAATCCAAAAATCGTGAGATTGAGGAGCTTAACGAGAAGGTTTCCGTACTTCAACGACTTGTTCAAGAGTCTGACAGAAAAATTGCAGACTTAAAGCAAGAGAATAAGGATTTAAAATCCTTACTTGCCTCTTCATTTCGACTGCCTAATCCTTTAGATAAGGATGGTATGTTGCTTTATGAAGAGCAAATGCATTTGAGAGATGAGGCTAGAAGTCTCAAATTCTTGTAACTCATCTATCAATTTAATAATAAGATCTTTCCTTTTCAAATGCATTCCTTGAATTTATAGTAGCCCTTGTAATCTCTTCAGGAGTTCTAACAAGGTAAATCATCAACGTAAACTGAAATAATGGCAAATCCGGATTCTGATAAACATATGGGCATATAGGATTATTCTTAAATCCTTCTTTCAATAGATACTCGTTGATTCAATTATACCGCATGCGTCTGGATTGCTTTAACCCATATAAAGATCTCTGAAACTTTATAAAGTACATACTCCTAAATGTACTTGGATTAAATGCTTCAAGTATTGTATATCTTTATATATGTAATGATCTAATGATCCTTATAAATATGCAGGGACCACATTCATTAACTGCATATCTAATCCTTTTGTAATAACCAAATCGATTAAAAATATGAATGTGATTGCATTCATACCAAGGAAATATGTTTCCTCATAACTATTCTCGGGTTTCTGCAGGAAACCTTGTGCGACAAATTATACCGCACAATTTCATTTCGCATTACGCTTTTGTATAAATACTCACTTATATTTGACAGATATTACACCCTTTGGTGTTTGGACAACAGGTCCAAATGCATCTCGCTTCACTAGCGAGTTTAATTCAGTTTTAATAACTGCTTTTCATTTTTGGCCAATCATTTCTACGTCAACATTCTTCAACGGTTTTTGGCTCACTTTCTTCATTACTTCTGGTAATGTCAAGTGTTATCATATATGTTGTCGACAACAGTTTTATTTATATCCATAAATTTTCCAGTACTCATGAAATGTATTGAGATCTCATTGTTCCTCTCCAGGGGAAAACATTTCATGAAACACCTCTACAGGAGGTTCCTCTTCAGGAGGTTTATACTCTTCAGGAGTTTTCTCTTCAGGAGTTACACTCTTCAGGAGTTACCTCTTCAGGAGTTACACTCTTCGGGAGTTACCTCTTCAGGAGGTTTCCTCTTCAGGAGGATTATATTTTATACAGAAAATATGGTCTCTTCATGAGCACCGATTTTTTTTTTCTTTTTCTTGTGCACCAATAGGTCTTCAACGCTTCAGACGTATCTTAGACTCATTTATTGCTGTTTTAACAACTCGTCCTTCAGGGACTTTAATTCTTGCTTAAGCATTAACAGCAGTAATATATGATTTTACAACACCTTTAGTGTCAGTAAATACATTATGTAATTGATTTGCAACATTTTGCAGATAGATAATCCTCTGAACTTCTGGTTCACATTTATTTGTAAGAGGATCAAATTTAAACAAGGCTTTATTATCCCAAGTAATTTATTGTCGTGCTTCAGGCAACGATATTTCATTATTTCAAAACATGATGAAATATTAATAAGCTTATATATAAAAGCTTAGTATAAGTAAATCAAGTGTTTGGCCGTACAACAGGTACGTGACTACTGTTTAGTCATACTACATCTATGACAAACATCTTCATCTTTTTATGAAGATTTATTCTGAGGGCCTTTACCCTTCTCTGAGTTGGATCACTTCTGGTGATACGATATATTTTTATCATCTTTAGTGTTGTCGCTTTTGGGACCAACACTTCTATAATTTTTCTACCACGTATACGCCCTTAATTCCTTTGAAAGGATGCTCTGTTCACTTCTGGGAATAATGTAAATTTGATATCATTAATAGGACGTAACTTGTGTAACAAAAACTCATTATTTAGCTCAATCACTGGAAGACAAAACAAAAGTTCAGAATATTTGTTGAACTTTCACTCTCGATATTGCTACTGCAGGAGCACATTCGAAGTATGAAAAATAATGTCTTCTTTTATATATCATCATCAGTGGCATTTTCACTGCATAATTTTAATATTGAGCTAATTTTAAAGAGTGCAGAATATTCAATACCACTCTTAAAATCTTGCAACTTCAGGTGCAATAAATCATAATGATCTTTTGAGAGGATTACATCTTCTGGTGCTTATATCACTCTCTTAATTTATTTCACACAGTAAGATGATTTTTCATCATGAGATACACAGCACGGTCCTTCAGGGACACATGGTTTTCTTCTATGATTGTATCTTTCAAGTTCATCATCATATCCAAATAGATCTCATCAATGATCCTGGATAAATAACATTTTTCAGAAATGTCAATAGTAATAAATCTCAATATTTGACATTATATTACAAAAATAAATCTGTGAATTTAAGAAATATATTCACATTATCATGAGAATAAAAATAAAATTTTATCAAGTAATATTCAGAAATATTACCTTTAATATTTATCTCAAGGACTGCAAATAATATATTGAAAAACTTACTTGAAGTAGAAGACCACTAGCTTCAGTATCGGTAGAACTTCGTGCTGATAACGTGTTATAAAACTAAAAAGAAAACTACTACTATTACAAGAGAAATATAAAAGAAACTCTTAAGAACTGAAACTTTCTTTCTCTCTCTATATTTTCTTATAAATTTCATTACAACTGAAGCCCATATTTATAGGCGTTGAAATTACTATGCAAGTTACTATGCAAGTCACTATGCAGATTTTAAAATAATAGTGGTGGAATCATTCACATAATTTTTAGTGGTGGGACAGGGGGCTGCCGTTTCGTTCGTTCATTACAATTCATAACAAAAATATGATTTTTATTTATAACTTTAGCATTTCTCTTTGTTTTCACTTCCAACTTGCACGAAAGGTTGTAGCAATCTAACATCGAAAAGACTTGTACGGTAGGGATAATTTGGAATCTAACAAAAATTCTCAAGTTCCTGTTGAATTTACGTGAAATGCAACCTAAAATATATATTAATAATTTTTAAATAAATTAAATAATCAATAAATATCATATAAATTATTCTACATGTTTATCTGTACATTTTACTTTGACAGCATCGAATTTAAAGAGTTAAAATATGAATTGTGTGATATCGGTCGTCGTGGAATGGTCCCATGGGGTGTCAACATTGACTGTAGAATTAATTAATTAATTCAGGTGGGAGGTAACCGACAAGAACAGACAACATAATATTTTTGTTTTCATGATAGGCATCCTTATATGCATGACTTTTCTTCCGATAAGTTTATTGGAAAACTCTATTGGAAATACAACTGCAGAATTTTATAACTTATCTCTATTCATATCAAATTAAACTTCGGAAATAGAGTGGCTTATAAATACATGTACGTAGGCGGTAGGTGGTGAAAGAGACGAAAAACCAAAAACCAAAAACCAAAAAAAAATGTTCATAAATTTGGACAAATGCTAGCTTGTTGCTAGCATGAATCCTGAAACATTTACATACATCATATCCTACAAAAACATTAATCATTACGGTTTTCTATCTCCTTTGGAAATTAAATGCCTTGATGGAGAAGGCAAAGATGAATCCAAAGAGCACAGCAAACCCAGCAACCACAACTGCCACAACTCCCAGAAATTCATGTCTGAATCCCAAATATCTTCTCAAATATTGTTCCACGGATTCATTATTCATGTCTTCCAGTGGGTCTTGTACATCTCCAAATTGTGAAACAACTAGTCCATACAGAGTCCAAGCAACTGGGCATGCCCAGTAATACCATCTCCACCATATTGGAATCCTCTGTTTTTGGCACGCACACAAAAAAAAAAAGTGGCTCGTTGTAATGTAATGTAATGTAAAGAAATCAGTGCTGTTAATGTTATTATAAACTGCAGATCAAAAGTGGCAAATACTTACAGTTCGTGGGACGATGAATCCTGAAAACAGGTTCCATATGGCATAGAAGAATGAGGATACTATGGAAGCAATGTGGTGGTTTGGTGTAAAAGCCACGCTCATCATGCCATAGAAGGTGAAGTAGAGCAATGTGAAGTACATGAAAAACATATACCAAAAGAATTTGGCTACGGTCCATTCGAATCCAATCATTGCGTAAACTATAATGCCATATACTAAAGCTTGCATGAAGACATATGGGAGCTCAATTGCAACCTGGAGGTACATCAGATGAAAATTGTGTATTATTAACTTGTACAAAGTTTTTTGAGTTTTATAATATATGAATTTATGTGGGAACATATGAACCTATATAGTTTACCTGTCCAAATGCATAAGGCAAGGCTGAATACATTCCAGCGGCTCTTTCTCTGTAGAAGACAGTTCGTTCAACAGCCACAACAGGTTGCACTGCTGAAGCGTTTTGGACACCAAGAAAGAGAACAGCAGCATACATGGAACCCATCGCATTGAATAAATCTACTGTCTTCTTGCTGCAATTTGAAATGTAAAGGAAAATTAAAAATGTTGCAGTGATGTGTATGAATTGTTGATAGAGTGGATAAAATGTTTTTTTTTTTTTTGAAAAATGCTTTAACCTACACAAAAGCAAACCCACAAACTGATATGATACATTAAATTGTAAAGTTACTTTTATTAAATTAAATTTAACGGACGCTATAAAATTGCGTCAATTTGTAAATTTTTCTTTCATGTATAATCTTTTTGTGTTTATAACAATTCTTTTTTTTTTTTCCCGAGTTTTCGTGTAAAAATAACTTACGTCTTGGAGCCAAGGTCCCAGAACATTGTCCCAAATGACAAGGCTATGAAGACTGTGAAAAAAAATCTGACGGCAGTATATGGCGGGTTACGCCAATAAGACAAGCGTTGTTTCCACAGGCAAGCCCTGCACTGAGTCCAAAATGGCTGTGAAAACTGAGTCGCGAAATACAGATCCTTTGAAGCTGGAGCAGGCTTGCTCAACTCGTTAATCAATGCTTTGTTCCTCCTGAGACATATGCCACACAGCAACAAGTTTCAGCCAAAACATCTAATAATGAAGATGATCTTATACACAGATCCTCAAGATGGTAGCTATTATATATTCTTTCTTCTTTTCAGTCATACGATGTGATCATGAGCCAATTAAAAACTGAACATACCTGTATAGGTCCGAGTTTTTGTACAAATTGGTAAAGTCTACACCCAAAGCAAGTTCTTCCGCTGGAGTCGTAACTTCCAACATCCAAGTTGCTGGATTATAACCATCTTTAATTTTTCTGACTCCTTCAATGCTCTAGATTAAGCCAAAGAAATGTGTGTTTGTTAGGAAATTTACAACATTTATCCAGATTTATGGACGTTTGGAAGTGTGTATTCTTTCATTTCTGTAGCATACTATTCCTACCTCAAAATACTTGATAAGATGGCAAGAGTGATGACCCAATGGCCCAACGTATATCTCTTGTCCTCCACGCTTCATTAGGAAAAGCTGCAATACATATTTTTTCACATAAACATCATGCTCAAGTCTACAAGAGAATCAACAAATGTTCACCTAGCTAGCTATCTGCAGAGTATTTATAGTTGTCACCTCATCAAAAGCTTCAAATATGTCAATGCTCGGCTGATGGATTGTGCACACAACGGTTCTTCCTGTGTCAACCGTGTTCCTAACTGTTCTCATGACAATTGCAGCAGCTCTTGCATCTAGACCTGAAGTTGGCTCATCCATAAATATTATGGAGGGGTTAGCCACAAGCTCGACTGCAATAGTGAGCCTCTTGCGCTGCTCGGTAGAAAGACCATTCACACCGGGCAACCCAACTATTGCATTCCTCAATGTGGTCAGCTCCACAAGCTCCATCACTTCCTCAATGAACATCTGCATTAACCATGTGTGATCAGAATCATGAATCCGGATTTTGGGTAATAGTATCAAACTCTTTAAGGCAAATTCAACCATCTTTTATTATCATATCATGCCTTTCACAATCTCCGGACTCCAGCATGAGCACAAGCCATATTGACAAGCTGCAGCAAGAAAGTGAAACAAAGTTATGTTTTAGATACCAACCTTTCTTGTTTCCGAATCAACATCAGAGGACAAGCGGAGCCATGCTGAATAGACCAAGGACTCGTATACAGTAACATGAGGAGAATGAATGTCATTTTGCTCACAGTAGCCACAAATTCGAGCAAATGTTTCTTGCTTTTTTGGGAACCCCGAAATTGTGATGCTCCCCTCAATATATCCACCAGTTTTCCTACCGGCCAGCACATCCATCAGAGTGGTTTTACCGGCACCGCTTACACCCATCAGGGCTGTGAGAACACCTGGCCTGAAAGCCCCACTCACACCCTTCAGAAGCACCAATTTATCCTCAATAACACCCTGCTCCTTCATTTCCTGCATGTTCATCAGTTGAAGAAAATAAGGGTATTGACCTTTCGACTTAAGTATTGTCCTCAATCTTTTTCAGTTCCAGTGTTCCAGAGATTTATGATTCAAGTTACCTGTGGCATGTCTACAGAATATATAATGTCATCAAAGGTGATTGAATGCTGTTCAAATGGAAGGACCATTCCTCTTTTTCCGTTACGACTAGCCTCAAATGACGACCTGTTGGAGGTACTGTCTCGCGCACTCCCTGCATGTCAATTAAGTTTAAAGTAATTACACGTATTTACGTTTTTTATAATTGTATGTAACATTATTTTAAAACAATTGACACTCAAAAGTCACGGTGCATATTTGCAGCGTCTTACCTGTAGTTCTACGCCGATGACTTGAGCTGTTTTCTCTGCGTGTTAACTCTACGCCTTCTCCTGCCCTACTCCCCTGTTCATCTTCAGGTTCGTCTGATTTTATAGTCTGTGACTTCCCGAATGCTGCACCCTCAAATATAGTACACTATCAATACAAAAGCTAATACATTTAGAAGGGACTAAAAGTGGAAAAGATGGAAATACGCACGGTTAAGATAAGCGAGGGAGAAGGTGAAACCGATGTTGAATAGTATAATGAATCCAAACGATGCTCCCACGCCTATCCAATACCAATATGCTTGTGGGAAGAACCCGCGCGACTTCATCACTGTAACTCCTAGTGGTTCGGTTGCATTGGGGAGTTTCTTTAAAAAGATCAAATTTAGTCAAACATTAGCTTTATTTCAAGCCGTACAGATTATAATTGTTCACAAGAAATAATTCAAGAAACTAATTACCATTTTCCAATTGTTTCCCAGGAACTCGTTAACTAATATTGCATTTTGTCCGTACATCAAAGGGGACATCCAGTAACCCCATAGCCACCATTTCCTCACATCCTCTGTAGAACCAAAGCGAAGGGAAGAAAAGGAGCATTCTTTAATGTATAGAGCATATAACGGGAAAAATGTGTTAAAAAACTAATTTGTCAGTTCAATATATCGTTACCTCTGGAGAGGATAAAGCCACCCAAGGCAAAGAGCAAGAGCAGTGAAAACGACCCAAAAGTATTAGCAACAATCATGTTCCTACCCATTGCTGCAATAAATCGGAAGAGTGCAGAGGCCATCTGGTTCACAAGTACTAGCAAAAAGTATTGCCTAAACAACCTGCAATACGTACATATTTTTTTTTCCAAATATTAGGAAACACAAACTCGGGTAAAACAGTTTCTAAATGTGCAACAAATTCGTTGTACTTGTACCTACCTCCCGACACTTGGATCAAATCCAATGACATAGTAGGTCATGAAGACCCAGACAGCAACTTCCAAAAAGGTTATTGGGATTTTAAGGATCCATGATGGAATAGCATATACCCATGAAGGATAGAAGAGGAGGTCCCTTTGCTTGTAAAAAACAGGAAGCTTTATAATGGTCATGGGCAACTCTGACATTCCATTAAACATAACCATAACCACTGTGAAAAACAAAGCACCCAAATAGATTGTTCCATCGGTTGAATCACGACGAGGCATCTCCGTCCGTAGGAAAAGCGTCATTGTAATCAGTGCCATGAGGAAAAGCTAAAAAACAGGGACGAAAACAGAGTCAATATCCTGTTTTACAGAAAAATGAAAGTAACACCAACTAAAAAAAAATTGAACTTACTTGTGATAGCTTGAAGATGTAAACAAACGAATTCCTCTTCATTAGTAAGTATTCTCTTGAGAACGAAGCTTTTAGCAGCTCCTTCTTACCAACACCATAGGTTTTGGTTGTCAAGGCAGCTGGGTGATTTTTTGTCTTGTCATATGGAACTGAAAGTTCGTCTCCTATTCTTCTTCCCACATGGAATGATTGGAATGCCTCAGCAAATTCCCTTACTGCGACAAAACTATAAGGCGCATCTCTGCGAGCCCAATACTGCTCCTGATCCTTCCTTGATGTCACCTCTTGCAGAAAGTCGGCCACACCTTTCCTGTCAGGACATTTAAATCCCATGGATCCAAAAAACTCGATAACGTCTTCACGGGGTCCCTGGTACACAATATAGCCATCGGAGAGAAGAATAATGTCATCAAAAAGATCGTAAGTCTCCGGTGCCGGCTGCAGTAGAGAGATGACTGCTGTCCCATCCATAATGTGAACATACTGCCTCAGCGAACGAACAATTTGAAAAGTTGTGGAGCTGTCCAATCCGGTAGATATTTCGTCCATAAACAATGCCTTTGCCGGTCCGACCAGCATTTCCCCTGTAATTTGACTTACGCATATTATCATACAGGTAATTCATATCAAAGAAAGTGAATTTCATTTGCCATGCAGTTTCGTGTACCTGTCGTAACACGCTTCCTTTGACCACCAGAGATACCCCTCAACATTTCATCTCCTACCATGGTGTCAGCACACACTTCTAAACCCAAAACCTGAATGTTCGAGGAAGCACATTAAAGACATTAGAGAGATTTCATCGTTTTTTAAATGCAGAACTCGAACGGAAAATGAGCAAATATAATATATTATTACCTTCAATATATAATCTGTCGCCACATCAGCCTCTTGGCCTTCAGTTGTGGAAGCCTGATATATCAGAAGCAAATAGAGAACAGAAATCCATCATCACTTACTGTAAAACTTTCTTACGTTAAAAAATCAAATTAATTACTATTCAATCAGATTTTGACGAAAAGCCTCAATCATCCTATACAAAATATTAAGATATAAAATAATAAAATTTATATTTTTTTATTAGCTTAAATTTTTAGAACAAATGATGATTTTATTTAATATTAAAATAAAGAACCTGAGTTCTAATCTTAATTTTATACCTTTCTCCATTTAATTAAATATTTTACTTGTTCCAATCCACCTCTATGATTTTGAAATATATATATATAGTTTTGAAAAAAATATTTATACTATTTTTTTAATGATTTAATAAGATTATATTAATCTCATCTTGTGTGGGTCTCTTCTCTAAAACATTGTTTTAGCTCCTTCTCTATAAATTTATTTTGATCTTTTAAATTAATTACTTACAAGCTCAATTTAAAAATAAAATTAATCTAATTTAAAATAAAATAAATAAACTACATCTCGCATAAAATAAAATAATTTAATAATATGGTAACATATTAAAAATTGTAAAAACAAGACTTCGATTGCAACAAAATTGAAAATGAGTTCTAACAAATAATTTAATTGTCTATATTAATAGAGAAATAATTAAGAAGTTAGATTTAGATTTAGATTTAATACTTAATGATTTTGTTTCTTTAAAAAACGTAAGCTATAATTTTAAATACTCATGAATTTTTTTTCTTTGTTATATTTATATCAGATTGTTCCTTATTGCAAAAAAAATTATATAAAAATAGACAACAACAAAAATATTTTGTTATAGTTTTAATTTTCCTTATCCCTAGTAAACCAAATTCTTGACTCTGCCGTTAGTTGAACCTACTCATTGAAAGAAAAGTCCAGCTCACAAGTATTAACCTATAGTTAAAATATAAAATAATAAAATTTACATCTTCTCATCAATTTAAATTTTTTAAAACAAATGATGATTTCACAATTCCAAGCAGTGTTTGGGGCATTAGTTTGGAATCCTAGAAATAATAATGGCCAATAGCCTCTAACTCACCTTCATGTAGATATCGACATCCGGATCTGGTTTGATATTTGCCTCTTTTTCTCTTCTGGACAACTCTGCTAGCATATCTGCAGATTTCAAAAATATATAATAGTCATTATTTGTATATTACAAATTACATGTGGCAAAAGTTTTATATTCAAGGAAAGCTGACAAATGAAAATGGTGATCCTACAAGATAGTTTACTAACCATAGCGTGACCCGACCCCTTGGCACCTTGCTGAGAAGGCCAAGGTTTCCCTTACAGTCATTTCTCCAATATGGAGATCATATTGACTGATATAAGCCGCAGTTCTCTGAGGTACAAATTCTCTCATGTCATGCCCATTATAAGTCACCCTCCCAGAAACCTGAAACGACAAGTCGCGGTTTTCTAGTTAGAGATGAGATTTAAGTGCTAAAACAGAGCTAAGAAACGTAAACCCAAGAAAGGACTGAAGCTGAAAACGGTATTATTTTCACCTTTAGAGTTGGGTCAAGCTTTCCGGCCAGAGCTAGTAAGAGTGTTGTCTTCCCAGAACTTGGAGGACCCAATAGCAAAGTCATTCTGTCAATTACACGAGCACAAAATCAAACATGGGTTTCAGAAATACAGTCTTGAATCTTAATATCCAGAATCCATTAATTCATGATCTCAGATGAGGATGTTTGATGTTTTCTCACCTCCTCGGCTTTATGACTCCAGTAACATCTTTAAGGATGGACATATGTTTCTTTTGATTTGAAAGAATATGGAAGAAATTCAAGAACCCCTGCCAAGTGTGAATTCAAGAACAACTTAATTAACAAAAACGCTTCAAAATATATGAAGGTATTATAGTATATAGTTCGCAAACAGTTACCTCCAGCATATTGACAGAGAAGTTAAAGAACGTAGGCAAAGCTCTGCTTCCTACATGAGCCTCTGCCTCAACATTCACGTGCTCAAACCTGACTTCGATTGTTGGAAGATCTATCCCAACTCTGAGAGATTCCCAGAAACAAGAAAATCAGTTAAGGTACTGAAAAAATTACGTACGAAAGCTAAGTACACTTGAAGAAATAATTTTTTTTTGTTTTAAGAGAGAGAGAGAGAGAGAGAGAGAGAGAGAGAGAGAGAGAGAGAGAGTAAATAATTGGAAGCGCTCTTACCTATCTATCCGATCCCTGACCTTCAATAAGTACTTCTCATTATCCTCTTCGGCTAATTTGATCAACCTCTCAAGCAGTTTCTTCCTTTCTTCTAATCCAAGATTCTGTACGTCGACTTCAAAGGTCTCACCTGTTGAACTAGTTAGTATACCTCTTCTTAGACGATCAAAAGTAGGAAGCTTCTCGAGAGCAGCCCATTTGAGAGCTTCTTCATCATCTTCTTCTCGAGAAGACATCGAGAAAACGTCCACTGCATTATTCCTCCATACTGAAGAATTCCGTAGTCGTAAACTACCAGTGGCCCTGTAAAGGTCACTGTTATCCATTTTTAGAACCCTGAATCAAGATCCCTGCTGCTAAAACGCCTCAAACCCACCAAAACCCAGAAAGATTTCTTCAGGAGTTACTCGAACATGATATGGGTATAAATATCAAAGATAGCTGCCGCAATTAACTGCAAAAGTCCTTGGTCCACCCAACCCAGAATTGTAATCCTCTAGGCAAACCAGCCAAAGGTTTCAAAGTCTATGAACAGGAACGTCCCACGCAACAATACGCAAGACTTTTCCACTATGCAGGGTAGGAGAACGCCACAAAAAACAAAACAAAAAAACAAAAACAAACAAAATAACTAGTTAAATAACTACCCAATTGAAATATTAAAACTACACAAAGCAATCCTAATAACACTCTGTATCTCTGAAAAAAACTGATGAAAAAAGACTGTTCAGAATGTATGTATTTATGTATGTTGGTTCAGCTTTTCGTTTTTCTACTAACAACGAATATATGTGCATGGTGAATGGGGGTCTATATAGGGAGCACAAGTGAACATCCAAATTCCAGGAGCCTTCTTAGTTCTTACGTGAAAACAAGCCGACAACAACAGAAAAAAAAAAAAAAAAAAAAAAATTATTGCGCCCATTCTGGATGGCGATGCCTCCTCAGTCCATTAATGACTGTTTACACGGGCGCCACCTTTTGTTGACCAACTTTTCAAATATTGTCAGTAAACAATTCAAATTGAGTAATGATATATTTATCATTATTTTATTATTATTAGTGTATTTATTTTTTTATTTTTTTAAAATATTTTTTTAACATTTTTTATAATTAAGAAAAAAATTTTAAAAAATTAAAATTTTATTAATAATCACTTTCTTAACTATTAAATAAAAAAAAAAAAAAAATAGTAAAAGAATGATAAATGAATAGTAAGTCATGTATCATTATTCATTCAAATTATCCACACTTCCCGTTCTCGGTCTGCATTTCTAGACCGTACAAAGTCCAGGAACAAAGTTTAAACAAAGTAGAATAACATATTCTCGATCTAAAGACTTCTGTTTTTTTCTTTTTTAAATAAAGTTAATCAAACGAAATTTGTGCATCAAACAACAGATAAATTTTGGATAGGTACGGAGATGACAGCGGGGGAAGGATGGTTTGTTGGGTTAGATAGTTCAAAGATATATAAAACATTGAGATCCCCCTTTTCTTAATATATATATATATATATATAGTTCGGCGCCATCAGCCATACTTTAATTGGAATATCACGGAAGGTGACTGCTCAAATCTACCTGCATTTTAATTTATTTTATTGGATGCTGAATTGATATTAACCAACAAATTGTAATTTATTTTAGATTCAATGACTTCATCAATGACCCTATCACTCTTCAATTATTATTATAATTTTTAATTTTTTAGTACACGTTACCTTAATATTTTATTTTTTTTTTTATTTCTTATTGAATTATTCTTGTATGTTTCTAGAATATAATAAGAATGACGCACCTCACACCCCTATTTTATCAGTCCCCTCTTCGGTTGGTAGAAAAATATGAACCTGGATCTAGGGGTGGGCAGCGGGTATCCGCATCCGCTGCCCCGCCCGCATTCCGCCCCGCACCGCTGTGCGGGGACGGAGTCACCCGCCCGGCAGGCGGGGGGCGGGGTCCCCCCGCCCGCTTTCTACTCTTAAGGCGGGGGCGGGGGCGGTATAGGGGTCCCTCCGCCCCGCTTTTACCCCGCCTCCGCCCCCACCTTCCCTTATATATAAATATAAATATATATATAAATATATAATTATATATATTAATAAATCACCAATGTTATGTAAACTGATTTTGTTAGTTTAGAATTTAGATTCTTAGAAAATTAGAAGTAGTATTTGTAAATTGTAATGTTAATAATTAATAGTTAATAGCATAATTTATAATTTTGTAGAATTAATTTGTATTATTGTAAATTTGCAATAACTTAATCATTATTTTAAGTTTTATCATTTTAGTGATTTTTTTAAGTGGCTTTAGACTTTAGTAATGGAATACCGAATGTTTTTTAATATATAATTGTGTGTTTAAATCAGATTTGATGGTATTTTAGGCTAAAATGGCTTGGAAACTTGATCTAGGATGAAAATACCCAAAATTACGAAATGGGCGAAGGCCTCTATAGGGGCGGGGGCGGGGGCGGATGGGCTCCCACCCCGCTACCCCGCTATGGGACGGGGTACCCCGCCCCCGTGTAGGCGGGGGCGGGGTGCGGGTTTAAATTCCCGCCCCCCGCTCAAGCGGGGGCGGGGGGCGGATGTAGGGGTGCCCCGCCCCCGCCTGGGCGGGTATCACCCCTACCTGGATCTAATTTGCTGAATCGATTTTTTTTTTTTTAATATTTAGCCATTTTATTTATGTTTTGGATAAATGGTATTTTTATAATATAATTTATAATTAAAGTAATATCATTTTACAAAAATATCTTTATCTTATAATATGTTATAATATATATTTTTTATTTGTTCTTTCTTTTTTCGCAAAAGCTAGCCACAGGCCAATCTGTCTTTTTGAAAATCAAACGTTTGACTCTTGACTTTAAACGAAACTTGATTATCAAAATTTACAATCTTTGGATCATAAACAGTGCATAAATTATTGAAGAAGAAATAGTGGGGGGAGCCCCTTATTTTATTTTATTTTTCTATTCCATAGTTGAATGTCTCACGATTCACGAATGCAATCAGCACTGACATAATAGGGAAAGTGCCAACATGCTTTTGCTAAATTATGGTAATGAGAAATCTAGATTTCACTTACAATTTAAAAAAAAAAATGGAAAACTTATGTATTTTCAGTTTGCTTATTGTCGGGACGTAGTCTCTCGTGAAAAGATTAATAATTTTTTTGAGAAAAAAATGGGAGTTGTTGAATTATTGTGGTCAAATGGACATGCTTGCAGGTTACGTCGTTAAAACACGAGGTGGGACTAAAGAGAGAGAGAGACAGAGAGTGTGTGGGGTATGTGCAACTCGGAAGTCTACGCATGAGAGAGAGAGAGAGAGAGAGAGAGAGAGAGAGAGAGAGAGAGAGAGTGGGGTATGTGGAAGTCGGAAGCCTACTCATTTGCTCCCGTCGTCCAGGGCGTGCCCTGACTTTTTGATTTTTGACTACGTTGCGCTTCCAAGAAAATAGTGAGCATATTCTTCCAAAGTGCATGCTTTGGTATTGCAGTGGTGCTAGCGACGAGTAATTAATTGATCATTAATTAGTAGGTAATTCATGAATGATAATTGCTATATGTATAAGATTATTGAAAAGTAAATTCACAAATTAAATAATTTTAGGAAATTCATTAAGTTTATTTTACAATAATATAAACTTTATAATATGATATAATCAAGGTACAAAAAAATTATTTTTATATGATATCTTTATAGTTCAAATATTTTCGTTCTAGAATATTTATATAAATGCGTGATACTTACAGCCTATTGGAAAATATTATGTTATTAGAAATTAAGTTTTATTTGGATAATGAAATTGTTTCATCCTATTTTATTATTAAAATTTTGTCAAATTTTATATAAAATATAGTAAATAATTCAATTTATTTAAATCTTAAAAAAAAATAATATTTAAAAATAATATCTTAATAATATTTTATTCAATTTTCATCTCAACTCACTATATTAACTACACCTAAATGTAAAATCTGTACTTATCACCCAGTGGCAGTACTCCAGGACTCCCCAATAATTCTCTGCAAATAATAGTTTTTTTTTTTTCTTTTCAATTGAACTTTTATTTCAGGGTTAAGGATAGGGAGAGGCGTGTAACATTTTCGTAAATGTTTACAAATTTTCAAAAATTCTTAAACAAAATTTTTATAACATATTTATAAAAGTGAGGAGATCTATTAAAAATATGTTCAATTAATTGAGAAAGTTTTTCGAGCAGTTTTTATTTGAGTTTAAAGTAGTGAGATCCATTGAAAATATGAAGGCATTGAAGGGAAAGAATAATTTTGAATTTTGTGAGGAATGTTTCTTTTTTAAGATTCTGTAAAAGTTGATACCATATTTTCTATCGTAATTATTTCTAAGAATCCTTCTTGGAAGCACATGATATTGTTTTAGGCTTTTAGCATAGGACGTATGTTAGGTGAGATTAGTTGATGTCATTAATATATATATATATATAAATATATAAATATTTTAATTATAAATAAATTATATAAAAATAATCTCATAAACTAACCTAATTTTATGTTATTCATTAAATTATAAAATTATTTTTATTATAGAATAAATTTAACAAATTATTTAAAATCATATCGACGTATTATATATATATATATATAATATATACTTCAAAAGCTACGCCTTTAATTAATTAAGCAATAAAGGTTTCCGGCTGACCTTGCGGTTCACGTTGGTGGTGAGCAGTGAAAGCTAAGTCGCGTTCAAATTGATTCTGGAGGGTTCAGTCGGGACTCAAATTTCAAGCTTTTTCTAGAACAAGGTTTTCACTTTCACATAAATTTATTTTAGCAGCATTCTTGTTGGAGACTTTGTCTTTCATTGGACTTGACAGTGTGTGTTTCGACCTTAGATCAAGAAACTAGTATGGTCGGGTTTAAGACTTTTCTGGAACACGTTTTTGTTGAAAAAACGTGTATTCTGCATTAATCTTTAAGAACCCTTTTTTTAACTTACTCAGTTCTGGTTCATCTGACTTTCCTAGGACCATAAAGTCATACGGTTTAGGGAAGTTTTGCAAGAGATGGACCAATTAGGGTGTCTGGTTTGGCATATCTCTTTCTTTTTCTGTATGCATCTCTTTCTTAAGAAAGAGTGCAAGCAAGAAAACATAATACATCCTTGCATTTTCGAAAAAAGATCATAAGCTCCTATTTGTATTTAAAACTAGGGTAATACAAGGTCAGAGTCGGTGGCAGTTTTGCTACCCAACCGACACCAATTTTGGTTTGTTTAGTTGATCGTCACCAACCTCATGGTTGCTGTGCGACTTCAGTTTCGGCATCGTTGCTACGGAGTCAGTGGTCAGTGCTACTGATCGGTTTGGGCCTCCTTTTGGACCAATAAAGAGAAACCTCTTCTAAAAAAATCGAGAGAGAGTTTATAGAATCTCCTAACTCAGATTTTGATATTACATAGCACACATTACATAATTATTCTCATTACTTTTAGCTCTATTATTCAATCTCCAAAATGATCGTAATAATATGATATATCAAATCTTCTAGCTATATTATTCGACCTCAAGTCCAAAAAAGTAGAGCAATAAAGTTGAATAATCTAGGATAAGAAATAAATATTTTTAATAGAAAAACTAAGAAAATCAATTACCTAGGATCCTAGAGAGGAATAGAAGAGTGGTGGCTGGCAGCTACACTAGCTAGTGACTGGATGCTGGTGGCAGCTTGAACCCTAGAGGAAGAACGTAGATCGGCAGCTTGAAGTTGAACTGTTGAAACCCTAGGGCTAGAAGAAGAAGGAAGAACAAATGAAGATTCACAAGGGGAAAGAGGTTTACACATTAGTTGTTGCTAATATAGAAACAACGTCGTTTCATTTAAACATCGTTTCATTTTAAATGAAAAGATGTCATATATATATATATATATATATAATATCCTATTGGTCGGTTCAACAATTTGGCATTGGCTTTAATAGCTATCGACGCCGACCAAATAAGAAAACACATTTTTTAAACCGCCTCCCGATCGATTTTTCGTCAACGGCGGCTAGTTCTGACATCGACACTCGATTTCCACACAAAATATAATAAACAATTCAATTTTTTCAAATCTCAATTTAACTTTTTTAAATTTCAAAACAATAATAATATTAAAAAATAATATTTTTCAGCTTTCAAAACTCATATCATCTCATCTCATCTCTAAATCTAAACGAGGCCTAAACCATTAACTCAACTGGCATATCTAGTTTTATCAAAATGATTACATCAAATAGGAAACATTTGAACATTATGATCAAAGTGATTATTAAAAAAAAAAAAAAAAAAAAACATTATGATCAAAGTACTGGAGGCTGGACATTATAAATCAAAGGCTTGAGTCAACCATCTTTCAACTTTTGATAGCAGCATCAACGTCCAAACCAACTCGAGTCACTATTTGTCAAGTTTGTTCAAGTGGTGGAGCTTTGACGACAGTAAAGAGGTACAAAAATATGGAAACCAGCATGAAAAAAGATAAATCGATATGGATGGGAAAAACATGTTTCAGTAATTACTCTTTCAGAAAAGCAGCATTTCTTATATAACAACAGTAAGCAACCAAGATAACATCTACTCTTGATGTTTGTGTACAACAAAATATTCTTCACATCATTTGAGATTTTTTCATCTCATTCTAGATCATCGCTCTTTTTCTCAAGATCGGTCTTAGCAATGCTACCAGAAACAAGCTCTGCTTCAACCGTTTGAGAAGGTAAGCGCTCGTACATTCTGAACCTTGATGGAAGAAGCTTACAACCACCCAAAGTAAGAGTGTGCCTAAGCTTTTCATAGTTCCATCTTTGCTGAATATAGATAGCAATTGCAAGAATAATTGCTGTCACGGGTATCGCAATATCCCCAAACTTTGAGTAAAAATCAAAACTTGGGTTGACAAACTCATAATCTTCGGCAAAGTATGGATTACCAATGGGAGCTCTTACATAATCATAAATGTGGGGGAACAGTCTGACTGCTGTGATGCCAATGAAATAGAGTTTCCTGAGTGGTTTACAATCAATCTGCCAAACAAAATTGCCAATAAGTTGAGGGAGAAGGAAAAAATCTTGAACAAGACCCACATATTCTTCTAGTATCGTTTCCCATTCCCACAGCAAGTGGGAATTTCTTTTCAAGATTAGATTATGTGTTTTTGCCCGGAGAGATCTCTGGCTGGCCTGCGTACTATGAATGATTAGAACAATCATGAACCCGATCACATGGATGCTGACGGTAGTAATAAGTATGCGCTTATCACTGGGGACACGATGCAGTTCTAGAGGGGGGGCTTGTGTTAATAATCTAATGCGAGATTTCCACACCTTCTGACAAAGCCTTAAAGTCAAGATAAATGAGACCATCACAAGAAGCTTCACCGTGTAATCAATCATATGGAACCACTGATTATTCTCGAGTTCATAAGATTGCATCTCATAAGAATCGGAAGCCATTCTCTTGAAAAGAGCTTCTGCTCCTGTGATCAGAGGAAGGCTATAACCAAGAGCTTGGATACCCAGCATGACAAGGGACATATAAGGAACAGAAACCAAATTATGCTTCATGTAAAACAGCTGGCTTGAAATGCAAGCTATTGCAAATGAAAGGGTCAAAATTCGGAGGATTCCCTCAACAGCCCTATGAGACAGGATGTCTTCCCGCTGCTTCCTGTACATAATTGGAAACGTTTGGAGCTTGATTGTACTAAAGTGTAGGGGGTCATCTTCATTCCTTTTGCTGTTAATGGAAATCCTTGCCGTTGGATCCACTAACCAACGAGCTGTAGTGGGAGGGTACGACACCACCACCTCAATTAAACAGTCCATCCCAGCTTCAAGATCCATGCTGGCAAATAAGATCTTCCACGAGGCTCGGACATCCCTGCAACCAACTAGATACATCTTCCCAACATGTGGATCATAAAGACCCTCCAAGAAAAGCACAGAAAAATTGTTATAAGCTTTTCCAGTTAGTGTGAGTTGTGCTGATACATTGAGAAGGAGCTGTTTTTCAGTGTATTCAGCCTTGGTGTGGTAAGGAGTCTCCTCTTCTGTGGTGGAACCATTTGACCAGAAGCGCCCAAACAAGGGACCAACCGAAAGAATTTCCAGTTGAACTTCAGTTCTTGGCAACCGAGGACTAGGAAATGGATCAGGAACTGCAGAGACATGAAGGGTGAGATCTTCTGAGAGAAGCGAAAGACTCATTAGGAATGCCTCTGTGTCTTCCAGTTTGGGGAATTGAAGCAAAGATTTCTTGATGATAGTTCCAAAAGTGAAGGGCTCATTCTTTTCTAGGATGGTACCGGCTGCATCAAGTTTTGAGTAGCTGTAATATGGATGGGAGGCTTTAAAATAATTCCACAACTCCGTAGGCTGCACTATCTTTTCAAATGACAATGGGAAGTATGATGCATTGTTCTTATCAAGGCTGGAAAAACTACCAAAAACAATGCTTCGTTGCTTTATGGAAAATGAGATAGGTACATACAAACAGATCCGGGAAGTACAGCCAGTCCCTTCACTATCAACGAGTCCAAGGCAGCCAACCATGCAAAGCTGCCCACTGGAAGACTTCCAAACACCCTCAGCAGCAACAGTCATGTTGCTAACGCCAGACCTCACTGCTGCAGTATACTGATTCTCCAATGGAGGAACAGCTCTAAACACAGCAGAAACCATTGCAGAACTGACATTTCCCCGTGCAGCTTTTTGCTCACACTTTAGATTCTGGATATAGATTTTGACATCTTTGAAACCTCCATCCGTTGCTTTAATCTCCTTATCTGATATATATGGACCCAGCTTACTGCAAAATTCATCTGTACCATTGCATCTCCAGTTTGGCACAACTGTGAAAGCTTGGTCCCGAGTAACTTCTTCAAGTATTTCACAAAAATGAGAACCTTTATAGACGCTAACGCCACCATTCATCAAGCTATCCGGGAATGGGTATCGATCACACGCTTTGGACACAATATTTTCAGAGGCAAACTCATAGTCCGTTGACGTGCCCAGCTGGGACAAAATTTGAACCTCGTCAAAGTATTTGGGGTTGGATTTTGGGTTTAAACTTCTCAATTCCCCTCGGATCACCCGGCTAGTCAATGTGAATGTCATGGGAAAGCGAAGAACCAGCAGAATTCGATCATCTTGCAAAAGTGGAAGCTGGTCATAATGTGGAATAGAAACCTTCACCCATTCCCATGGATTGATAGTATTGGGCTCCCTAGATGGCAACATTGCACTCCCCAACAAGCACAACACTCTTTCCCCGCCATTTTTCTTGGATTCAGTGTAAATCCCTTCAAAGGCAATAGAGAGCTGGGAATGACCGGGCCATAACTGAAACTGTGGATTTCCATCAAACCCACTATCCGTAAATGAACCATCTAGTGTTATGCCCATACTTAACAACCCACTGACACTCACTGACTTCTTAGATCGATGGGCACGATCAACATCCTTTACCCAAAAAGAAACCAAATTTAATGGATCCGGAGTATCAGTTGAATTCTTTGGAACTTCTCTATCATCAAATGGCATAATTGGAGCCTTACCTACCTCCTGCCTCCAATCCCCATTAATAAAAAAGAGCTCTTTTTTAACACTATAAACCCTGCTTTCTTCAGGTCTCAATGCAGAGGCAGAAGATAGAACAAAAGCACATTCTTTTTTCACTTCATCTATTCTATCATAATTGTAGTTTATGGGATCTGCTTCTACGAGTTCTGGATTCGCATAACCAAACCCGAAAAACAATCCACACAGCGACCAGACAATAAAAGCAAAAGATGCAACTTTCATGATTCCAATTGCTCTGCCAGAAATTTCTACAAGACTAGTTCAGTTTTGCAACAGAAATCACAAGCATAAACATGAACTTAGCGACTTAATTCGTTCCAGATGACCATGAAGAAGATTAGAGTAAATGAGAGATATTTCAAAAGGTCAAATCCAAGGTCATAGTTTGGGTGCGCAAGGAGTCAAATTAATTTGACATTTTGCTAGAGGAAGGCTAACCTGAACTTGGAATTGTCCCGTTGTGTCTTGTTGCTTAGATATCTCTGAATCTGAACCCCACTTTGCCGAACTCTGGATCTTAGGCTTGTGAAACTGGTTGGGGCAGACCGTGGAAGAGTGAAGTTGAAGTGGTTCTGGTGCAAGCGTCCATTGTATGTTGAACACATACATGTCCGCACAACTTTCCCAAGCGCGTCACTCAATGGAGCAACTGAGAAGTATTAAATCAGAGGGTAGCGATAAAAATCCAAAATATCATTTCAGACTGCTTGCCGCTTGGTGGGATGTCGTGGTCGACACTGACTTTCTAACGCGTGGGCAGTATGTTTCGAATATTTTCTTCAAGAACTAAGGATAATATAGTCATTTCAGATTTTATTCTTGAAAGAAGTTGGGTCGGTCTTCCATTAATTAGAGCCCGCTTAGATTTAGAGATGAGATGAGATGATTTATGAATAGTAATAAAATAAATGGTTGAGATGAATTGAAATTTGAAATGAGTGGTTGAAATGAGTTGAAAGTACGAAATGAGATGAGATGAGTTAAACCCAGTTTGTAAAACAAACCGGGCCTAAAAGCAGCCCATCGCCGTCTCCGACAGTTCCATTCGGTTCAGGGCCGAATCACTCTAAAATTTATTTTTATTTTATTTTTTTATTGTGTTTTTTATTATATTTTTATTATGTTTTTATTATATTTTTTATTATATTTTATTTTTTTATTATATTTTCTATTGTATTTTTTTATTGTTTTTTATTTTTTTATTTTTTTATTGTGTTTTATTTTATTTTAGTATATTTATCATCAAAAATAAATACATTTTAGTGCTTTTAGTGCATTTTAGTGCTTTTAACGGCTGAAGCAGCTCGATCGACCCCAGCAGCTCTGTTCATTCTTATGTTTTGACACTTGGGTTTTTTCTTTTGTTTTTAAAAGTGAGGGTAGTTCGGGTAGAGTAAATTTGTTGATAGACAACCTGACGTAGTTCACGACTCACGAGTAATCGCCAATCAACATAATTTTTTTATAAAGTAAGTTAGCATTAAACTAGTTATATGATACCAGAGAAGAGAGTCAAAGCTCCCAATAATCACTCAATACAAAAAATAATAGTGCAAAGTAATGATAAAAAAAAAAAACAAGTTTCTTTGAGACCAAATTTTTTGTTCTTACACATCTTAAAAGGACACCATCTTGAAAAAGACGAAAATAAAATATTTTTCAAAAAGCGAACACAAGAATCATCACTAAAGGTAGTAGAACCATCGTTGAAGGCAGTGGAACCATCACAAGAAGCGATGAAGTTGGTGAAAGAATTGTCAATCGTTGTTTGTAAATAATTTTTTAGTGGGTTTACGACCCCTCAAACAAGATTATTGATTATTGAAAGCGAGAACATAGAACATTTGTCGAAAGCGAAACCGAGTCGCCGACAGTCAACCAATACAGGCAGTGATGGCATGTGGAGCACAATCGCCAGATCCTGATGTCTCTGAGGTCAAGTAGGCTACGCGTGGTCGCCACAACCATCCGTAAATGCACTTGCACGTAAATCATGCGCGCCGCAAAGGCTACATGTGTGGCGAACGCACCTCTTGAAAACGCAAGTTCTTCTTCCAGACTTGTAGATTGGAATTTGGGGAAACTAAGGCGGTGGCGCGTGTCGGAAGAGGAATGTCGGAAAACAGCAAATCAGCACAGACCAATTCGATTGGAGAAAAACAAACTATAAACAAAGCAGAAGCAGATTAAAATTAAGGAATTAGGATAGGAAATGACTAATAAACAGGAGAGGGGAGGAGGAGGTTGGTGCCGGAGCACCTAACCCCTTTCGCTAAGCTAGACGGCAGGTAGTTTTTTTTCAAACTCGAGAGAGAAACGAGAGGAGAGAGAGAGAAAAAGGAGCTAACTTTTTACGCTGTATTAGTTAACATAGCTAAACTCTGGGAAAGTGGAAAGAAAATAAAGTAATTTACATAATATTAATTGGCCATTCAACAACAAATATTTTGGCCTTTATTTTATTTTATGTATTTAAGCTCGAGTCTACAAAAACTCTAGAAAATTCAACTCGTAGAAATGACCCATTTATAGGGCAGCAAGCCCTGCCCGGTCTTGAAGCTTATCATGAAGCTTACCAAGGTCCATTTAGATAATAAAATCCGTTTATCTTATTTTATTTTATTTTATTAATATTTAAACATTATAAACACAAATATTTTTTTACTTTAGATCTTTAATTTTCTTTATCTAATTATTACTTAATCATTACAATTTTTTTAAAATTCAATCTTTTTAAATAATAATATTAAAATTATATTAAAAAATTATATTATAACAATAATTTAACTTTATAATATTTTTTCATTTTTTTCTTTTATTTTTCAAAACTTTATAAAATATCTTAACTCAAACTATTTAACTGTTATTTACAATCTATTTAATTATTCTTCACATGTCATCTCATTTTAATTCATAATCTAAACAAGAACATTTACGTAAGTGGTACTCCCACCAATAGAGTGTACATACAAAATTTAATAATAAGTATTTTTTTTTCTTAAGTATTTGTGTGTTTATTTTTTAATATTTTCATCTTAAAAAAATATACACAAAAATGTTTTTAAAACAACAAAACATAACACTGAACGTACCCTTCTTGGTACCGATCCTGATGTAGTATCATGCTTTTAAGTTCATATTTTTGGCTTAAATTCCAGTGCTTTCTTGTCGAGGATCATTCTGAAGATTATGGGTGTTCATCCGGGCCAGTTTTTTTTCCGGTCCGATTTGAAACCCAGATATCCGGATACCCGGTTCCGGTTTTCAACCCATATTAAACTAGAACCGGAACCCATATTAAAAGCGGTTTGGACTCCAACCCGGATTCACCCGGATTGAAATCCGGGTTGGACCCGGGTTGAAATCCAGTTTTCGGATTTTAAACCTTTTTTTTTTTAGTTTGTATTATTTTTTTTTTGTTGAGAAATTTGTTGATAATAAAATAAAAGTTTTTTTATAAATATTTTCAAAACAAATTTCTTAAAAAAAAGTAATAATTCCGGTTTTATAAATTTTAAAAAAAAAAAAAAGTTTGAAATCCGGAAACCGGATTTTCGAATCCAACCCGGATTTCAACCCGGGTCCAACCTGGATTTCAACCCGGGTGAATCCGGGTTGGAGTCCAAATCGGTTTTAGCTATTTGGTTCCGGGCCGGGTTGACCCAGATTTTCGGTCCAGAACCCGCTTGAACACCCCTACTGAAGATTTACAAAATCAGCATAAAGATTAAATGTTGCAAATAATCAGGAGAAGCCGTGATTCCTAGAGTCTACCGTTTCTTTCTTTTATATGTATTTGAATTTGAATTTTGTAACTTACAAGCACATTTCATGGCATCAGTTGTGCATCTATCATGCGCCAATATGTCTTTATGTACTCTGTAAATGATACGATACAAATTAAGAGAAATACTTTCCACAATACTTTCCTCTCTTAAATTTTCTATATGGTATCAGCATAAACTAGTCGACCAACATCTACAACGGCTTCTCTCAATTCCTCAAACATTGCCACTTTTCCAACCTTCATCACTCCACCTGCTGTTAATATCCACAAATTAACCAAAGACAACTATACAACATGGAAAGCTCAAATTGTTTCTTATTTTCTTGGTCTCGACCTGTTTGGTTATATTAATGGAATCATTCCTAAACCTCTAGCCACTCTTTGTTCTACCAGTGATTCAACTCCTCCCTCCATCAATCCCGCACATACTTAGTGGATTTGTCAGGATGCTCTAATACTAAGCGCTATCATGTTCACACTCACCAAACCTATTGTAGCCCAAATTTCTTCCCTCCACACTTCAGCTGATGTTTGGCATGCTCTTGACCAAACATTTGCGTCTCAATCCAGGGCTTGAACTGTTTATCTTCGCTCTCAGCTTTCCAACATCCGCAAAGGATCTCAAATAGCCACTAATTATATTTTTAGTATTAAGAAAATTATTGATGAAATGGCTATTGCAGGGCAAATCTTATCCTCTGATGATGTTATCACTTATGTTCTTGTTGGTCTCGGCCATGACTATGATTCATTAGCCACTACAATTATAGCTTGGAAAGATCATGTCAGTCTGAAAGAACTTTATTCTTTGCTGTTAAGAACTGAGTCTCGAATTTCTGCAAATAATTCGGCCTCACTTATTGCCAATGGCTCTACTAATGTGGATACTCATCAACAATCTCTCTCTGCACCTCGAGGTCGTGGAGGTAACTGAGGAAAGGGGTGTTCTCACAATCGTGGTGGATATATTTCCAATAATTCCACCAATCCAAATTATGGTCGTGGACAATATAATCGGGAACCTATATATTGCAAGTTTGTGAGAAAGCAGGACACACTGCTAAGAAGTGCTATTACAGGTTTGATATTTCCTACAATGATCCCCCTTCTAACTAACAAATGCAGGCTATGGTTGCTACCAATAACCAACTACCAGATATAATTGGCACCTAGACACTGGAGCAACTCATCACCTCACAAATGAGATGACCAATCTGAATCTGCGAAATGATGTTTATGATGGCACTAAACAAATTCAAGTTGGGAACGGTGTAGGTTTGAAAATTACTAAAATTGATTCTTCTACTCTCTCAACTCCCTCTAAATCCTTCTTACTAAACCAAATTCTTCTTGTTCCTGAAATTCACAAAAATCTACTATCTGTCCATCAATTTTGCAAAGATAATAACGTATATTTCGAGTTTCACGAGTTTTTTTTCTTGTAAAGGATTACTCGAGGAACATCCTGCACAAAAGACCGCTTAAAGATGGCCTCTATTCTTTCTCTGCCTACGCCAACCCATCCCCACATCATGCTTATTCTGCCCTTCGTCTACCAATCAGCCTATGGCACAAAAGGCTTGGCCACACGTCCATTCCAATTGTTCTACAAGCTGTTTCCAAATTTACTATTCCTGTTGAAGCAAATAAAAAACATTTTGTGTGTTCTGATTGTCGTTTAGCAAAACGATGTATTTTTCCATTTAAGAACACCCATTTAAAATCTAAATTTCCTTTGGATTTGATATATTCAGATGTTAGGGTTCCTACTCCTATGCTTTCTACTAATGGTGCCTGCTACCATGTTAGCTTTCTTGATGATTGCACTAAATTTTTATGGGTTTTTCCCATGAAACTAAAATATGATGTTGAAAACATCTTCTAACAAATCCAAGCTTATGTTGAGCGACACTTTGATACTAAAATTAAGTCCATTCAATCGGATTGGGGCAGTGAATATCAAAGACTTTCAAATTATTTTAAACAAATCGGTATTCAACATCGTATTGCTTGCCCTCATACACACCAACAAATGGGTGCTATTGAGCGTCGACAGAGATAAATAATTGAAATCGGTCTATCTTTTCTCTCACACTCCAATCTACCTCATATATTTTGGAAAGATGCCTTTACAATGGCCACCTTTTTAATCAATCGACTTCTTGCTCCGATCTTACAAAACAAATCTCCATATAGGATAGTATACAAAAGAAAACCAGATTATCACTTCTTAAAAACTTTTGAATGCGCTTGTTGGCCTCACTTACGACCCTTTAACAAGCACAAGTTAGATTTTAGATTATTTTTTTTTAAAACGTGCATTTTTATCGGCTATAACTTAAATCATCATGGATACAAGTGTTTAGATGCTTCAACGGGGAAAGTCTACGAGTCTCATCATGACATTTTTTAAGAAAACAAATTTCTTTTTTAGTCTTCTGAAAAGTCTTCTACGTCAACTACTATATCACCTCCTTCTTTGCTGCAAGTTCTGAAACTCCATCCTAATGAGGAACCGATTGAAGTATCCCATACTACTACTAATACCAACTCACCAAGTTCTCTGTCTCAAACTCATCATTATACAGGAACAGAAACTATTACTCCAGATTTGGCAACACCTGAAAGTTCATCATTTGATCAACATAAACCATCAGCTTCAACTAATATTCACAACATGGTCACACGATCAAAAAATAACATCCAGTGTCCCCAAAAAATTTCTTGATGGATCAATTCGTTATCCACTTCCGCGTGCTCTTATTGCTGCACCTAAATCCATTCAAAGTGAACCAACTTGTTACACAGAGGCGTCTAACATAATGAATGGTGAACTGCTATAAATGTTGAATTTGATACTCTTTTGCGGAATGGCACCTGGAATTTAGTTCCACCAAAATCAAACACCAATGTAATTGGTTATAGTGGGTGTATAGCATCAACCGACGAGCTAACGGCACAATTGAGCGCTATAAAACACGATTGGTAGCTAAAAGGTTCCACCAACAACAGGGACTCGACTTCATGGAAACTTATAGTCCAGTGATTAAACCTGCAACAGTTCGAATGGTGCTCACTATTGCTATATATTATGGTTGGCCGATGCATCAAATTGATGTGCAAAATGCGTTTTTTCATGAAAATTTATAGGAGGACGTTTATATGTTTCAACCACCCGGATACCAACATCCTCAATTTCTAAACCATGTTTGCCATCTCCATCGATCCTTATATGGTCTTCAACAAGCACCGAGAGCCTAGTTTTCTCGGTTAACAGATAAGTTGAATACCTATGATTTTTTTGCTGGCAAATACGATGTCTCTTTATTCATCTATCAAAAGGAATTTGTCTTGATTTACGTTGCTGATATCATCATCACGGGATCATTTGCTGCTGCAATCAAAGATATTATTCAAAACTTCCATGAGGATTGCAGTATCAAAGATCTTGGCCAGTTAAATTTTTTTTCTAGGAGTTGAAGCTTTACATAGTAATAATGGTCTTTATCTCTCGCAATAGTAATAATGGTCTTTATCTCTCGCAAAGGCGCTATGTTACAAACTTACAGACATCCTAATGCAGTTTGGCATGGACAAGGCCAAACCATGCACCACTCATATGGCAACGTCAATAAAGCTCTCCAAGCAAAATAGCCTCCTTGTTTAGAAGTGTACCGATCCTCACTTGTTTAGAAGCATTGTCAGAAGTCTTCACTAGCTCTCCTTTACTCGTCCAGATATAGCATTTGTGGTCCATCGTATTAGCAAATTTATGCATGATCCAAAAGACACTCATTGGCAAGCTATCAAGCATATATTGCACTACTTAAAAAGCACAATTTCCTTTAGTTTATTTTTGGCAAAGTCATCAACTTTAAACTTTCAAGCATTTGTAGATAGTGATTGGGCAGATGACATTGATGATCGTCGTTCAGTCGGTGCCTATTGCATTTATCTCGGATCAAGTTTAATATCATGGAATTATAAACAGCAAGCCACAGTTGCTCATGGTAGCACATATCAGAGTACAAAGCGTTATCTGATGCAGCAGCCAAATTGCTATGGCTACAAAAATTGGCATCCAAACTTGGTCTTCAAAGTCCCCAGCAACCTACAATTTGGTGTGATGATATAGGCGCAACAAATCTAACTGCAAATCCCATTTTCCATACTCGAACCAAGCACATTGAAATTAATTTCCACTTTATGCATGATCATGTTAAAAATGGAAAACAACAAATCAAGTTTCTCTCAACTAAAGATCAGATTGCATATTTGCTTACCAAACCGTTAGCTACAAATCGGTTTAATTGTATTCAATCCAATCTCAATGTCTGTGAAATTCCCTTGAGATTAAGGGGGCGTGTTGAGGATCATTCTAAAGATTCATGAGAATTAAATGTTGCAAACAATCAAGAGAAGCCGCGATTCCCGGAGCCTACCGTTTCATTGTTTTATATGTTTTTGAATTTGAATTTTGTAACTTAAAAGCACATTTCATGGCATCAATTGTGCACCTATCATGCACCAATATGTCTTTATATACTATGTAAATGATATGATACAAATTAAGAGAAATATTTTCCATAATACTTTCCTCTCTTAAATTTTCAATATTTTTGAAGAGTGGGCCATATTCTTTTGTGAAGGGTACAACAAAAAAATGTGCTAGCATACTTATTTATGTCTTTGCAATCTTGGTGCTGCAATTTTGGACATTTTGTAGTCATTGAAGAGGTCCAAAGTCTCTTAATAATCTTTGTGCTAGCATATTTATTCATTATAATTTTTTAAAATTTTTAAATAAAATATAAAAAATAATTTATCTTTTCAAATAAAAAAATTAAAAAAATTATATTATAACAATAATATAATTTTTTTAATATTTTTTTTAATTTTTCCTTTTATTTTCCAAAACTCTATAAAATATCTTAACTTAAACTATTTCACTATTATTTACAATCTATTTAATTACTCTTCACATATCATCTCATTTTGTTTTATAATCTAAACGAGAACGTTTACCAAAGTGTACTCTCACTAATGGAGTGTACACACAAAATTTAATATTAAATATTTTTTTCTTAAGTATATGTGTGTTTATTTTTTAATATCTTCATTATAAAAAAATATACACAAAAATGTTTTTAAAACAACAAAACATAACGCTGAACGTACCCTTCTTCTTACCGATCCGGATGTAGCATCATCCTTTTAAGTTTATGTTTCTGGCTTAAATTCCAGTGCTTTCTGAAGAGTGAACCATATCCTTTTGTGAAGGGTACAAACACATAAATGTGCTAGCATACTTATTTATGTCTTTGCAATCTGAAGAGGTCCAGATTCTCTTAATTTATGGCGAGTTATATTGGTTCCCTGACATGTGACACTTTAATCTAACCAAGCACTGATCTAACTTCTAAGCAATGGATTGATCCAGTTTCATCATATGAAGAAAACTCGGCTCCTAGTGTGTCTGTCTTTTGCTTGGCACATTCTTGTCTCTGCAGGAAAAACCAATTCAATTCAAGGAAACTAACCGGAGACTGATTCAACATTGCTGGAAGCAGAAATACCCCATAACATTAACCATGACTTGAATTAGTAGCATGCCTACGCACAAGCTATTTCAAGTGAAATATGACAATCATAAGACGCCTGGGAGACCATAATAGGAAAGTTTCAGAGAATGAGAAGGTCCCTCAAATAAAATTACATCATGTAGGAATCACAAGTTCCTAAGGAATTATGCCCCTAGACTCATCATCATCATCTGAAGATTTGGGAAAACCAGAATTACCAGAACACTCCATTTGCCTCAGTTTTAAAAGCAGGAAGAGCAAAATCCCACACCCAAACCCCAGAGCAGCACTAGAGCCCGTCAAAGAAACCGCAGCACATACCAACATCACAAAAGACTCTTCCTTTGTGTTCATATCCCTACAAGCCATAGCCAACTCAATCCCAGCAAAAAGCAATAGCACCCCAAGAATCCCAATCGGAAAATGACCCAAAATCCTCCCAAACGAATTCCCAAACACTAATCCAAGAATCAGCTTCCCTATCCCCAAGAACACCACAGACAGCCCACTCCTACCCCCGAACCTGTACTGCCCTGCAAGCCCACCAGCGCCGTGGCACACTGGCATCGCCCCAAACCAGCACCCTACAAAGTTCATAATCCCAACACTAACCGAAACCTTCATCGCCGAGGCCTCACGGTCAGGGAACAAGTCCCCGGACAACTTACACACCGCGATCACTGAATTCAATATAGATAACGGAATCTGCGGTATCGCTGCGCGAAGAAACCCGATTTTCCAGTCCTCCCACGTAATCCTTACCAAACTTATCTTCGACGGACCAAGTTCAAGACCCTTGAAGGCCGAAGGGTCGCGAAGAAAACAAAGAAACATCCCGATCAAGAACACAATGAGGGCTGAAGGAATGGAAGAGAGAAGCTTTAACCTTTCAGACACTCGACGACGTCGAAAGCTTTCGTTTTCAGATTCTTCATTGACAGTAGGATTTTCACCGGCGCCAGTGGTAACCAGAAGAAATAGGAGAGCAAAGAGGGCAACAAGGACACCGTCGAGACCGAGCCAGGAACGAGGAGCGCCTGATTTGGAAGTAGCTAAGTCTTGGTCATAGCGGATGTATTTGATGGCGGAGAAGGCGAAAGAGAGGCCCTGAGAGAGCTGGACGCCGCGTACGACGGGGAGGGGAAGGAATCGGTAGAGGAGGGACATGAGGCCAGTGGAGCCGAGGATGAGAAGAACGGCAGCTGTGGAGAGGCCGGCGGCAGCGAGCTGGGGGACGGAGAGGTGGGGGGACTCGGAGACGGCAACGGCGGCGATGGACTTCATGGGCTGGACGGGCATGGGGATGTCGAAGAGGAGGCCTGTGGCGACGTTGTAGAGGGCGGTGAAGATAAGAGTGGTGCCGAGATCAAGGTGGGAGACGAGGGTGAGGGTGAGGACGATGGGGATGTAGGTTCCCACATCTCCCACAGCGCCGGAGAGCTCGGAGGAGAGGGTTGTCTTCAGGCGGAAGCGGCGGTGCCACGGGTTTGAAAGGAGAGGAGTGGTGGTGGTGCTTTGGTCCATTGAGCCAGTGAAAGGAAAGGACATGGATGTTGCAATTATTGGACTTGCGGGTAAGCAAATAAATAATAATACAGAAATGTTATTTTCAACAGTGCGCAAGTGTAACATAAATTTTGTTAAAAAAAAAAAATTGTAAGTAAATAAGAAATTTATATAAAAATAATAATAGTTTTTAATAATAAATTCTCTTTTTTTAAGAAAAGTATTATGGTGTCTCATTCTATAACTATAATATCATTATTCTTAAATAAATATTTGTGATTATATTAAAATAAATAATTATGATTTCATATAGTTTGTTAAATTAAAAATAATTTTTATTATAAAAAACATGTTAAATATATAAATTATATTAATCTGTAAAATTAATCTTTATATTTTTTTTTTGTAGTTGTAGTATTCTTCTAAGGTCTCGTTTATATTCAAAATTCATTTCAATTTATCTCAACTTATCTTTATTTTATCATTATATTTTTATAATTTTTTATACAAAATACAAATTCTTATACACATTTTTCACATCCCAATACATATTTTTCAAATTCCAATATACTTTTTTCAAATCCTAAAATAATAATAATATTAAAAAATAAATTAAATTCATCTCAACTCATCTTATCTCCGAATCCAAACGAAACGAGGAATGTTGAATTATTCTTTGGATATTTAATAATGAATGTACTAGATCGATGGAAGCATCTACTAGTCCTCCCAATCCCTCAGAGTCTGAAAGGGTATCCTCTCTAGTAGAAAGTGACAAGATAGCATTAGGATAAGGATAATTCTTTTTGCCGTGGACTGCAATGCAAATTAAAATTAAACGTAATCGTTTCATTTACAGATAAAATTGTGTGTTTTACCAAGAGAAATAAGACAAGTTTGTAAAGAGAAAATAAATCGAAATACACAAAGCAAATATCCTCGATGAAATGTCGTACTCTCGTCATCACAGTCGCCATAGCCATCGCCGTAGCCATCGCCGTAGCAGCAATCCATTGGCATTGAGTCGCCGTCTCCTTTCTCAAGAGAGGACTCCCTTCCTCGAGTAGTCCTAGATTGCAATTTGTTGGGCTCTTTAATAGTTTAAACATTGATTCGAAAATTTTGGAGTTTTTTCTTGTGAATATTTTTTCTTGAGGTTGGGACCCTACAGAAATAATGGGAGAAGCAAGGGAGGAGGTTCTAGCATATGTGCATTCCACGGTTTCAAGGAGTCTAAAAATCTAGAAGGATCGGAGTTGTGTTAAGATTGAGGGTTATGATTTCAATCAAAGAGTGAAATACTCTCTGCTTTTTAATTCCATGGTCACTACGGGGTTTCAAGCAAAGTTTTGAATTCTGTTCCGATGACCGTTCCGGTTGAGATACTGGAACGAAATATTTCGGTATCGGTTTGTTTTGGTGTGCTGTTTCAAGATTAATTATATATTATAATAAATATTTATATATATAAACTAACAATTAATAAAATAAATACATATACATGTAAGTGTGTATCATATATATGTGTACATATTCAAAAAATTGAAAATTTATAAAATGAATATAAGTTGAAAAATACAAATTTGAGTTGAGATACAAAAATAAATAAAATAAAATAATAGATAAAATATTAAAAAATAATGAAAATTAAGAAAAATGACTTATTTAAAATTATAAAGTATATAAATATATTTTATATTCTATAATTAATAAAATACCATTTGAATTTAAATTTTAAAAAAGCGTATCATTTAAATACAAAAAAATTACAAAAATAGTTTAAACCGAAATAGAGGTCAGAATGGCCGGGGTTTGGACCGGAACGGCCGGAATTCAACCGGAATGACCGGAACGGAACAATGAGGTATAGTGTACCGATTGAGGCACCAGAACGAAAAATCCCGACCGTTCCGACCAGAACGGAACGGAACAGAACTCAAAACCTTGGTTTCAAGCCTCCAATTTGGGAGATGCCGTCGAAGTTTAATGAAATGGTTATCTTTTTGTAAACAGATGCTACTGTCAAATATTATAAAGTTTCATTTTATTAAATATATTTTGAATTGTATTGAATCTAGATTGGAGGCTTGCTGATGAGATTGTAGTAGATGATTGCAGTGGGGAAGAGAGAGATATGTTAATAGAAGTGTTCTATCTTATTTACCAATGATGGTGGCAAAAAGAGGGGGAGATAATCAAAATTACCTTTCTGTTATGAATTATTAGGGACAGCCCTCGCCCCCCAAATAATTTTGTGAATGACCCCACCACTATTATTTTAAATCTTACATAGTAACTTACATAGTAATTTCAACGCCTATAAATACGAGTTTCAATTGTTCTGAAATTCATAAGGAAAATTTATAGAACGAAAAAAGTTTTAGTTTTTAAGAGTTTATTTTATATTTCTCTTGCAATAATAGTAGTTTCTTTTTTAGTTTTATAATACGTTATCAGAACGAGATTTTACCGATACTGAAACTAGTGATCTTTTACTTCAAGTAAGTTTTTCAATATATTATTTGCAGTCCTCAAGATAAATATTAAAGGTAATATTGCTAAATATTACTTGATAAAATTTTACTTTTATTCTCATAATTATGTGAATATATTTCTTAAATCTACATATTTATGTTTGTGATTCATATATATAATGTCAAATATTGATATTTATTATTATTGATATTTTTTTTTTAAAAGTTATTTATCCATGATCCTTGATGAGATCCATTTGGATATGATAAACTTAGGAGATACAATCAAAAAAGAATATCACGTATTCCTACAGGACTGTGCTGTTTATCTCATGGTAAAAAATCTTTTTATTGTGTAAAATGATTTAAAGGAGAAATATGAGTATTAAAAGATGTAATCCTTCCAAATGATCATTATGACTTATTGCACCTGAAATTGCAATATTTTATGAGTGGTAATGAATATAATTCTACACTATTTAAAATCAGCTCAATATTAAAATTATGCAGTGAGAAAGTCACTGATTATGATATTTTTAAAAGAAGACATATTATTTTTCATGTCTCGAATATGCTCCTACAACAGCAATATCGAAAGCAAAACTTCAACTAATATTCTGAATTTTTATTTTGTCTTCAGTGATTGAGCTAAATAATGAGTTTTTATTAATAAATCACAAGTTACGTTCTATTAATGATATTGTATTTACATCATCCACATAAGTGAACGGTGCATCATTTCAAAAGAACCAAGGGCGTAAATGTGATAAAAAAATTATAGAAGTGTTAGTCCCAAAAGCGACAACACTAAAGATAATAATAATATATCATATCACCAGAAGTGATCCAACTTGAAAAAGGGTAAAGACCCTTTGAATAATTTTTCATAGAAAGATAAAAATGTTTGTCATAGATATGGTATGACTGAATATTGATCACGTACCTGTTGTACGGTCAAACACTTGATTCACTTATACTAAACTTTTATATATAAACTTATTAATATTTCATCACGTTTTGAAATAATAATATATCGGTGCCCAAAGCACGACAAAAAATTACTTGGGATAATAAAACCCTATCTAAATTTGATCCTCTTACAAATGAATGTGAACCAGAAGTTCAGAAGATTACCTATTTGCAAAGTGTTGCAAATCAATTACTTGATATATATACTGACATTAAAGGTGTTATAAAATCATATATTACTGATGTTAGTGCTTAAGCAAGATATAGAGTCCCTGAAGGACAAGTTGTTAAAACAACATTAGATGAGTCTAAGACACACCTGAAGTGTTAAATACTTATTGGTGCAAAAGAAAAGAAACCGGTGCCCCTGCAGAGACCGTACCCACAAAACAAGTAATAAGATCTATCCAAACTTTCTGTATAGAAAAAAAAACTTCTGAAAAGAAAACTTCTTGAAAAGGTAACTCCTGAAGAGGAACCTCCTGAAGAGAAAACTCATGAAGAGTACAAACCTCCTGAAGAGGAACCTTCTGAAGAGGTGTTTCATGAAATGTTTTTTCCTGGAGAGGAACAATGAGATCTCAATACATTTTATGAATACTGAAAAAATTATAGATAGAAATAAAATTGTTGTCGACAACATATTTCATATAAAATGGCTCTTGACATTACCAGAAGTAATGAAGAAAGTGAGGTAAGAATCGTCGAAAAATGTCTACGTAAAAATGATTGGCCAAAATGAAAAATAGCTATTGAAGCTGAATTTAACTCGCTAGCAAAGCGAGAGGTATTTGGATCTGTTGTCCAAACAGTAAAGGGTGTAATGCCTATGAGATATAAGTGAGTATATATACGAAAGCGTAATGATAAATGAAATTGTGTGGTACAATTTGTCGCACAAGGTTGGTTTCCTGCAGAAACTCGAGATTAGTTATAAGGAAACATATTTCCTTATTATGAATGCAATCACATTTACATTTTTAATCGGCTTGGTTATTACAAAAGGATTAGATATGCAATTGATGGATGTGGTCACTGCATATTTATAAAGATCATTAGATCATGATATACAATACTTAAAGCATATAATCTAAGTACATTTAGGAGTATGTACTTTATAAAACTTCAAAGATCTTTATAAGGGTTAAAACAATCTGGACGCATGTAGTATAATTGAATCAGTGAGTATCTATTGAAAGAATGATTTGAGAATAATTCTATATGCCCATGTGTTTTCATCAGAATCCGGATTTGCTATTATTGCAGTTAACGTTGATAATTTACCTTATTAGAACTACTGACGAAATCACAAGGACTGCTATAAATTCAAAGAATGCATTTGAAAAATAAAGATTTTATTATTCAAATGCTAGATGAATTATAAAAATTTGAGACTTCTAACCTCATCTCTCAAATACATTTGCTCTTCATAAAGCGACATGTCATCCTTATCTAAAGGATTAGGCAGTCGAAATGAAGAGGCAAGTAAGGATTTTAAATCCTTATTCTCTTACTTTAAGTCTGCTATTTTTCTGTCAGACTCTTGAACGAGTTGTTGAAGTATGGAAACTCTCTCGTTAAGCTCATCAATCTCACGATTTTTGGATTGTAACCGGTCGAAAAAATCAACAATGGAGGAGTATCGAATGCCGAGAGTCACCAGCTCATAAATAGTTTCATGATCTGACTTATTAGTCAAATCATTCGCTTGCTGTAACATAACACCCATAGAAGGTGCATGAACAACTTGTAACTGAGGTGAAGGATACCTCATATATTGATCGGGAAAAATATTGAAAGGAAACTTATAAGCCATTGAAAATTTGTAAAATAAGAATGCAAATGCATATGAATTATAGATATGAGAAGAAGATTTAATGCGAACTAAATGAAGTTAAAGATGGTTCTTATAGAGACGAAAATAGAACAAGACAAACCATCATCTCTTCAAATCTCATTTAGTCAAGATTACAAGATATGCTGGATGTATAATTCCAAAAGCCAACGAGATTAATTGTAGCTATCCCGATTTTCTTGTAAACGTTGAACCTCTGCCGTTAGCTGCTGTTGTTGACTTTGTATTTGAGCTCTCTTTCGTTCCAGTTCTTCTATTCGTGTTTTTAGGTCATGAGAATACCAGTCTACAAATTTATTCAGCTTCTTGTTTTCTTGTCTTAATTTTTTATCATTTTTTATCTTTAGTTGCAAGCGTTTGATGCAACTCAGATATTTGATTTTTAAGATGATTAACCTTATTCGTTCTCGCTAGTAGCCTTTGAGACATAGTTGTAAAAGAGGCAGCATATTGAGCACTGAGTGTTCTTGATGCTGCAACAATTTCAGGATCAGTTTTACTAGAAAATATATATCTCTACTCCTATCATGGTGTTTATAGCATCAAGGAAAAATATGAGTGGTTAAGGTATAAAATGTTCATGGTTCAAATCTGGGACATTAACAAAAAAATTTCTATCAGACATAATAACGTTCTGGATGAACAACAACTGAATTTATGAAAAATGTGAGATTTTTTTTTTGTTGGAGTAAACCAATGGCAAAATGGTTATAGCAACCCAAAACTTTCAAATCTCTTCAATATCTCATTTGTCAACAATATCAAGGGGATTTGATTTTCTGTCGAACCGATCCAAATTAGACTTCAAGCTTTTACAAATTTTATCATACATGGATGGTTTTCAATGCTCCTTCTGTCGTACATAAACAATTTCTCCCTAATAACGCCGAATGAGGGAGAGAAAATTTTAGATTTAAATATTATCGTGTTCTCTCTAATACATTATTTAGATAAAAATTATGTTTGAATTCTTAACCTTGTTATATATGCTGAAATCATATTTGCTTATTACTTGAAACATTAATACAAGTCTCATATTTCTACTAAGTCTTTTAACCAGACATTATCTTCTGCATTTTCAAATCACTCAGAAATCATTACAATTTATGAAACAAATCGAGAGTGTATTTGACTGAGATTAGTAATTCAACATATCCAAGAAAAAGTGTGGTCTTCCCGTCATTAATGACAGCCCAACAATTTTATATGAAGATAATACTGCTTATTCACAAAAGTATTACCAACTGCGACATTTAAAAAGATTGTACAGAATATTGGAATGCGAAAACTCAAAAATCTATCGTCATACACTTTTCAGAGGGAGTAAATGTCTCAAAAACTTGTGCTGATTGTACTCTTTTTCTTTCGTTGAGGTTTTATCCCACTGGGTTTTTCTTTGCAATGTTTTAATGAGGCAATCTTAAAGCATTTGACGGTACAAAAGAATACTGTATTTTTTTTCCTTCACCATTAGTTTTTCTTTTCACTGGATTTTTCCTTTACAACGTTTTAACGAGACAGAATTTTTATGGGTGGTCATTCAAGGAGGAGTGTTATGAATTATTAGGGGCGGCCCCCGCCCCCTAATAATTTTGTGAATGACCCCACTATCATTATTTTAAGTCTTGTATAGTAATTTGTATAGTGATTTCAACGCCTATAAATATGAGTTTCAATCGTTCTGAAATTCATAAGAAAAATTTATAAAATGAATAAAGTTTCAGTTCTTAAGAGTTTATTTTATATTTATCTTGCAATAATAATAGTTTCCTTTTTAGT
The DNA here is from genome assembly GCA_036559045.1 of Platycarya longipes. Lineage (NCBI taxonomy): Eukaryota > Viridiplantae > Streptophyta > Magnoliopsida > Fagales > Juglandaceae > Platycarya > Platycarya longipes. The sequence goes on from CM071789.1 coordinate 50,568,358, forward strand.
TTTATAACATTTTCATTTTTTTTTTAATTTTTAGATATAAAGGATATTTTAGTCAAGTCAATAATAAAATGAAGACTATTTTGTCTATTCTTATATTTGGATTGCAAAGAAATCTATTCTAATAGACTATATGTAGCACCATCCTTAGGATAACCGGTGCTTTAATCAATTAAATGAATCGAGAAATGTAAATTCAATTTTTTACTCTTTCTGTTTTAATTATTTTTTACATAGTTTTAATTATTTTTAAAAAATAAGAAAAAATTAATAATTTACTAATATTCACTTCTTTAAAGTTAAAAAAAAAAAAAATTCAATCAATCACTTTTATTGATTTAACTAGCGTTTTTCAAAGCGATGGAGTGTAATTAAAATATATCACGGTGTAATTAAGTACATAAAATTTAAGATAAATGTTAACAATGTTGAATCGACATTCTTATGCATCGATTCCAATGGGTAGAGTTACAAGGAGCAATTATATAAGAGAAATGGTAGGTAGACTCATCTACCTAATATTTTGCACCCATAGGTGCATTTTTATTTTTATTTTTCAAATGTTAAAAAATGTATTGAGTTGATTTTTTATTTTTTTATTTCTTTCTACTAAATATATAAAAATATTTCTTAATGTTTTGAAAAAGATTAATAATAATCAGTCGGTATATGTCAAAATGACCCTATATTTCTTATATATAATATGCATTATAATGGGAAAGAACAAAGAAGCCAATCCACCACATTACCACCACACATGATAGGATCCCACTCGCACGCATTATATAATCTCGATTATGACAAATCTGACTTCTTGAGAATTTGAGACCATGGCTGGGTGAATTTCCCTCAATGGATATCTGGAAATAAAAAATAAAAAATATTAAATAAAAAATAAAGGGATAAAAGTTGAGAGAACACGATTTTAGTAGTAACAAGTAACAATATATAAAATATTAAAAATGATATTTATAATCTAAAATATGTAAATACTGCATAATCTTTAAAAAAAAAGTAAATATTAGATTTATATGATAAAAAATAAAATTTTAATAGAAATTTCTACTCTTTTTAAAAATAATTATATCATATTTATATATTTTACAATTATATCTAACATTATTTTATCCCAGAAAATAAAAATAAAGTGTCGTCACACAAATGCAGAATGACTTCCAAAAATATTTCACAAATAGAGATACTTATCATGTATCACCATTGCCATACAAAAAGTGAATGCCATAATTATTCATGTAGGAATATATATATCTTTATATGTATAAAGTGGCTATCTAATGAAAAATCTTGTTTTAACGAAAGATTTATTTTTTTGTTAAAGTTAACACTTTCTATCCATTTTTGTTAAAATAAATACTGCATTTAATGAGAAATATTATTTTAAATACAATCCATTAATTCTATTAATCACCGAAATAATATTCTTGTCATTAAATTTAATTACACCACTTCAAATTTCTATAACGATAAACTTTTCATTAAATTTTTTTTTTATGTAAAATAAATGTAGAATAATAATAATAGTATAGAATGACATAATAATAGTATAGAATATATAATAATATATATAAATAAACTATTCATAACAATATAACAATGCAATCCTCATTTAGAGATGTTAATTTATACGTTAGAGAGTTTAATTTTATTCATGAAAATTTATTCCTATTATATGATTAATAATTTCATTCTTTAAGAATTATTTTAGAATTTTAAAATAAATGTATTATTTATTTATTTTTTGAGATGATAAATATACAATATATACAATTAACTATAATTATATTAAATTGGTAATAATAGACAATAAATATAATTAATATATTATATATGTTTGATATTTAATTGAAATATATATGATCTAATAAATTTACATATTTAAAAATAAAATTTCATGTTATAAATTATAATATAACATTCTTTTATATAAATTTTAAACTACATAATTTATTTATTTTTAAATTATATTATTTTTTAAAAATAATCACATAACTAAAAAAACTATGGATGATTCAAGTTTATGTAGATTTAGAAAAACTCAAAGACTAAAAATATAGATATTTTAATGTCCTCTCTTTTGAGGCTATGTAAAATGACCCAAATATTAGATCATCGTTTTAGAATTATAAAAATATATTATTTTGAACGAATCTTTTATTAAAGTTTCAATCAAAATTATCTCAAACAAATTTGATAAAACTATAGGTTATGTTTATTTATGAGACTATCTTATTGTTTTTATTAATATTTTTTTTATAATATATGAAAACGTGTAATTATTTATCATCCATTTAATTATGAATAATTTTTTAATTTTTGTTAGAAATTAAATTAGATAAACGTGCTATGTTATTTTTATCTATTATATATATATATATATATATATATATTAACATAATAAGAGTGATATGGTGCAAACGGGACACTGTGATTCGGTACCCCAGATAAGCTTAGAGCCGTTTGGTACGTACCTCTTGTCTGTCTCCTATATTAATTTCTTCCCTATTTATAACCATTCAAAATGAATACCGGATTTATAGTGTTGAGATATTTCATGGTCCGGTACATTGAGTCCACCTCCTTTGAATCTTATTTGGACATGAATTGAACGAATGATGGGCTTGCTGATTGGACTGTAATAACAAAAATGTTATTTGTATACGATTTCTATGTCATTTACCTATATATTATATATAAATATTATTTTTATGTATTTTATCATTTAAAAACAGTATTAGAAATACACAACTTCACATTTTTTTTTATTGAGTTGATGATGTGGTAATAACGTCACGTCAATCAAAATATTTAAAATATATATATATATATGTATATATAAAAGAGATAAACATAATAAGAGATAAATAAAAATAAAAAATATGAATAATTAAATTAAATGATATATAAAAATAATATTTTTTACGACGTATACACAATAGGTACATAAGTCAAGTCATGTACATATTATAATTTTTTATAATTTAACTATTCATAATTTTTATTTTTGTTTTTATTTTATTATATTTTTATTTTTTTAATATATTATTTTTAATATTTTAACTAATGTGATATTATTAATTCCATAAAATATATACGAAACCGTGAATATATAGCATTGCTCTTTTCCTTCATACATTTTTTCTTTCCCTCTTCTGGGTGTACGCCTCGATCAAATTTTGCATCGTATCTACTGTAAACAAAAATAATATTAATAATATTAATAATAGGTGGGATAAGTAAACTCACAAGTTATTTTATAATTACGTACACTTGGCACAGTTAAGTTACTTTCAATTTCGGTATTTTATATCATTAAACTTCCCATTAAACTTCCGTTTCTTCTTACATTGAATTTTTTTCATTTATTGTTTTAAAAAATAATTTATTGTCATTATTAAATTAGACAAAAGGTATATACATGTTAAAAATGCATGTTGTTGTATCATTATTGTTTTGAAAAGTTAATATAATAACTTTCATTATTTTAATGTTCCATTAAAAAGTATCATAATATTAGGATGGTTGTTCTAAAATAGGGTGGTGTTTTTCCCCCACAATGTACTGGAGTTAAGAAAAAAAAAATAGTCATTTTTATAATGATGGTCCCAATATATATATGAATATTCCTTTCGTAAGATACCATAACAATCATTGTTTTACGCCTTTTTAATTTTTAATTTGATTAACTAATTTTCTATATCTTGTTAAATTGACACACTTGTCTGAATTTGAATGTAGCAAAAAAGTTGGGAGGGTCGGGCCCCAATTCAGAAAGTGTCAAAAAATGAAAAGGCACCAAAAGGCAAAAGGTGGTTCAAGAATAATTAATGCGTGCGTACACGATTGCATGCAAGATTTTATTGCAAAAGGAATATTTTTATTAGATTGTTTATAATTAAATTTTAAAAAATATAATTTTGTATATATATTAAAAAAATTTTGATTATATTTAATAAAAAATGAGGAGAAATTTGTGAAAAAAAAAAGAATAAAAATATTTTTTGTCTTCAAAAGTGAATAATAAAGTTAAAAATTTGCTAAATTTGATTAATATTGGACAAAATTTTAGTTTTACTATTTATAAAAATACTTTTATTCTTTTTTTCTACAATTTTTTCTCCAATTTTGGTCAAATATGACCAAATTTTTTTTTACAAATGTACAAATATATACTTTTTGAAGGATAGTTTTAGACAATCTAATAAGAGTGCTCTAAGAGTAGTAAGGGTAATGATATGCTTATATTCTTATTTATTATTATTTTATTGTTTATAATTTTTGTTTCTTTTATGTATTTTTTTAACATTTTTAATTATTAAAAAAATTTAAAACTATACAATTTCACTAATAATCACTTCTTCAACAATTATATAAAAAAAAATTAAAAATTTAGAAATTGAAAAGAATGGTTGAAGAATAGTAAAAGAGTAATAAATATATTATTATTCAGCTAAAGTAATTAGTTAATAACTTACAACTCATTTATAAAATTTGCAAGTAGTGAGAGAATAGATATAGAACTAAACCCTCTTTTTTTTTTTTTCTCTCGCGATTTTCTTTGCTTTCCTAAGGTTTACTACAACTCTTCACGACAGTGGGAGGAAGTAGAGGTGTAAGAAGACCGAACTGGACCAATGAACCGAATCAGACTGGGACCAGATTGAACTGGATGAAATTAGGTCCGGTCTAGTCCATTTTTTACATGGACCAAACATTTCTGGTCCGGTCCCGATCCATGGCATTTTTCCCTCTAAACCGGACCGGATCGGACCGAATAACTCATTTCTTTTTATATATATTTATATATATGTATATATAAATAAAAGTATATAAATTATCATATCAATATTAATATAGATTAAGAGTGGTATTATAATATATTAATATATAATATATACTCTTATAATATTAACATATTATAATTTATAGTAGTTGATTAGTTGTAGTATAAAAATTATAATTTATAATTCTTTTTACTTTTTTATTTATATTATTTTTTCTTTTGCTAATTGTTTTAAGAGTAAGTTTCTTTTTGATATTATTTAGTTAAAATCTGTGATAAATACGTAAATTAGATTGAACATAATTAAACCTGGATTAAAAATTATTTTTCATCATTGCAAGATTTTAAATTAAATTTAATTCATTAAATCATATCAGGTGAGGTGCCCTTGAACTGGACCGGACCGTCCCTGAACTGAATTGGACCGGACTGGTATGGATCGAATAGGAGTTCGGTCTGGTCTAGGGTGAAAAAATTTTTGGACAAAATGGAACCGGTGCACATTTTTCTCGGACCGGACTAGACCATTTACACCCTAGGAGGAAGGTGGAGCTTCGGCTCTATTCCTCATCCGCCTTCTTTCTTTTTCTTCTTTTTTCAATTTTCTTTTTTTTCTTCTTTCTTTTTCCGGCCACCGAGTGCAATTTTCGGGTGTTTTGGGGTTGATGGCTATTTTGCAGGTTCTTAGGTGGCGAAGGCCCTAAGGCCACCACGCATGAGGTCGTTGTGTTCCCTGTCCGCCGATTGTGAGGTCGCTTGGAACCTTGAACGGAGTGGCGCATGACCATAACGCGCGGATATGGTATTCTATCGTTTCCTCGCATAAGGAGGATCCTTCTCTACCGGTGGTTTTGTTGATGGTTTGGTTAGTGGATCACGGGTGTCTGTGTTCTTGGCCTGCTGTAGATAACTCCTAGTGTGTCGCGTGGTTTACACACGCCACCATAGTGTCATCTATTGTAGTAGTTTTTTGTGTTTTATTGATTTGTTGTTGTGTTTTATTGGTTATTTGTATATTTCATTTGTATAGAGAAAATTTATATGAAAAAATAGTGTTCCAGACTTTTTAGTTTGTGGAATCTTAGTTATCTCCTCTTCGAGGATGAGATTTTAGTTACTGTTATAGGCAGTATTTTGTCTCTTAGACTTTTAGTTTGTTGAGCTTTATAAGCTGCGTCAAAATGTACTCAGTTGACTGTAGGGGTGGGCTCCGACTCCGACGGTGTCGGAGTTCGGAGTTTCCAACTCTAACTCCGACATTTGTCGAAGTCGAAATCGACTTCCGACTTTGACTCCGAAATGGAGTCGGAGTTCAACTCCGATTTCCGATCGAAACTCTAAACTCCGATCGCAATTCGTCAAAATTTTCTGTTTAAAATAGAAACCCTAGCAAAAGACGCCAAGTTTCAAGTACCTAAAGTCGAACCTCCATCGCTCAGCTGAAAATCGAATAGCTCCGACCCAAAAGACTGCTAGATCTTCATTTATGCATGTCGATGAAGATCGACTTAGATCAGAGTGCAAAAACTTTCGAAACGAAGGCAACGGTGCAATGTTATTTTTCTTACTCATATTAGATAACTCTGTAACAACTCTAGTTTCTGATAAGAGAGGAGAGGCTCGAAGTCGAAGTTAGGGTTTTCAGAAAAGAAAAGATATATATATATATAATTTGTAAAACGGCGTCATTTAAGGCATTTAAAAAATAAAAAACAGGTTGCAAATAGAGAGAGGCCGTGCGAAGATTCGAACCCAAGACGTAAGTGAAGGATAAAACACTTTTAAATCATTAGGCCATTCGGACCTATCCTAATTTTTATACAATATATAATATATAAGCCTTATAGTCGAAGTTCGGAGTCGGAAGTTGGAATCCCACTGAGTTCCAACTCCGACTTCCAGAGTCGGAGTCACTCCGACTCCGACTCCGACTCCGATCGGAGTCGGAATCGAAATGGAAGACTGTCGAAAATTGGAAGTCGAAATTTTTGAATTTCGAAATTTGAAAAAATGTTATGATAAGTTTAAGATGTGTTTTGAATTTTTTGTATTATCTCCATAAGCAAACTGGGCCTTAATCAAATAGACGCCGAAGATAGGTAGCATGCCATGTGGGATCGACTTTTTTAACCATGGGAAAATATAAACAAATACGCAAATTAATACTATAACCTTTATTAATGCATATTTGAAAGGGTGACGCTGGGGTGCGGTCGGACTGCAACCCAGCGCCTCTACAGCCCCTCCCCCTCCCCCTTAATTCCTTTCAAAAACACAATAAAAAATATTTAAAAATATAATAAAAAGAATAAAATTTAAAAAACATAATAAAAAATAAAAAAATAAAAAAATATATAATAAAAAACATAATAAAAAACACAATAAAAAATAAAATGAAGATGAATTTTTATAGTAAATTCGACCTCACCCAGCCGGCGGCGGCGCCGGCTGCGGTGGGAGACACCGCCTAGCCCATCGGGACCGGAGGGATTATTGGGTCTGAAACGGGTTTAAGGCCGCCGGGGGCACACCAGAGGTCGCCGGGGCTCGCCGTCGCAGGGGTGGAGTCGCCGGCTCCCTCCGGTTCCAATGAGTTAGGCGGTGTCGCCCACCGCCGCCAGGAACGGCGAGGGCTACAAAACCGGGAGGGGGGTTCGGTCCGTTTGAAACCTTAAAATATAAGCGAATGCTAATTAAATTATTAGGATACATTTAATTTGTAATTTAAGTCATATCATATGAGTAGAGCTATTTAAAAGCCTTTATGCCACATACTATTCATATAACATAATTTGATTTGTAAAGTTCAAATCTTAAAATTTATCATCTAAATTAAATTATATTACATGAATTGTGTATGGTAAAAACATAAAGGCCTTGAAATAGAATTATTCTATCATATAAGATAGAGAGCGTATCATCTCCATTACTTGATAAGTAAAATGACTCATATATTCAGACCACCCTACAAAATTTAAACATGACATTAAACACGTATCATCTAGAGTATATACCTGAATTCCATGAAGTAATCTAGAAAAACATCAATAAAAATGCGGTAAAAACATGGAAATGGTCGAAGGGCAAGAATTTGAAGAGATTCTAGATTACACAACAAGAGATTGTTAACTTCTCTGCCTTCCTTTAAATTGGCGCTCCTTATCCTAGTACTGTATGTACTATGTAGTATTCAAACCTAAAACCTCTTATTCCATGATAAGAATCTTTTCCAGTTAAAAGAATTGACATCTATGGACATATTGGATCCAAAGAAGAGAAAATGTGTTGAAAACTTGATGGCATTGGGGTCCATATGTTGGGACCCAAGTTTGAAGTCCTCGGTTCCATTTCAAACGGTAAATTTTGGCATTTTTGTTATTCTTTCCTCATTATTAGTTGCCATTTTAAAAAATTTCATATTCAATCATACAATTGATATAATATATTTCTTATGCTCGTTCATTTAAGTGATAAAAGTTTATAAATCGATTTTTAAAAGTGCCTCATTAATATATATATATATATATATATATGCGACTAAATATGATGAAAAAAAAACGTATATCAAATTAAGAGATAAACTCATGAAACTATTATATGCCATCAAACCCAATTGAAACCCTTGTGACAGAGCAGCTGGAGGACCCAAAATAATGAATTGTTAGTGGTAAAACGGACTTTCTTTCTGGTTGCTTTTATGTGTGGGTTGTAGGTTAATTCCTTGGTCAAAACTATAATGATTATAGATATGATTGCTTATTTTGATTCAAATTGGTAAAAAGGTCTATTAATGCACTCATATGGTATAGACAACTTTGACCCCTCTCTTTATTGTACCCTCGAGTTCTATGTACAATTGATATGTACCCTTTAGTTGGGGGTAACAGAGACATCAAAGTACAAGTCTTGGATGTTAATAACCCTAGCTAGGTGGGTCGTCTTCATACCTCTTTATCAATGCCACAGATTCTCATTGTCCATGTCCCAATTAGATGAGTCTCATTGCCTCCATGCCAATTCAAGATTTATTCTCTAATTTGCTATGCAAAAGTTGGGATAACAGTAAGATAACCTATATTTTTATATCAATTTCATAATCATGCAATTTTAATTTCTTAATAATACATTAAAATATTTTATGTATCTTTAAATATTTATGTGTATTGATTATAATAAATATGTTAAATGAGTCTCACATATTGCGGAGATTTAGATTAAGTATTTGTATAATTTATCAAAAATTTGAGCATAAGAATATGAGTTTATTTTCAAAAAAAGTTGAAAAATCGTGAGAAAGAGTAATATTACTGCTTTTTAAATCAAAAGGCAACAAATAATTACATAAAAGAAGAGAGGAAAAGAAACGTAAGGAATGAGACAGAAGAAAACGCCTAGAAAAAAAGAGACAGAAGAAAACACTATCTAGCCGTTGCACCCACTCCCACCGTTCGCCCATGTGGCACACAATTTGAAAGGTACCGCATTTAAAAGCAAGATTAGACCGTTAGCTTTCTTCCTCAACGTAACAAAAAGCTCTCTGCATCCACATCTCGCATCTGCCTCCAAGGAACAAGTAGGAAACAATGGCTTTTGAGCATGCATTCCACGAAGAAGAAATAGCCGTCAACGAGACCTTCGGGTACCCGAAAGCCTACGCTAGGCTCTGCCGCGACCGCCGTGTCTGTCCCTACAATCATGGCCCTCCTTTCACTTGCATACCTTACGGTCTGGAGCAAGATGAGGTAAGAAAATGACCCTCTGTGATCCTTTGATTGGTCGCCAGGAAAATGCATGAAAATAAAAAATGAAACAAAATGCTGAGTTTTTATAATGTCTGTCGCTTGTTTATTAGAAAGTGGTAACTCTCAATATAAACAAGCAAATAGAAACAGAGTTTTTAGATCTGCATATAAAATCTTTATAGTTCCCGAATTTCGCTGGAAATTCAAACTTTTTTCGTTCGTTATGTTCAATGAACTATGGATTTCACATGAATGACGGGGTTTTGGATCAGAGTTTTGTGTCTTATATATTGACTGACTTTTGGGTTCTGAATGAAATATCTTCTGGTTTTCAGGCGTTGAGAGCAAGGGAATTGGATCAGGTGTTCCCAATCCTCGACCCGAAAGCTAAACCATCTACAAAGCCTAAGATCTTCGTCAGTCTGTTGTGGAAGCAGCTCAACCACCTTGGGTAACTACTCGAAATTCTCTGCCATAAACCATGACAAAGACTCAATTATGAGTTTCTGATTTTGGTTCTTTTCTCCAATTCAGGAATGCCGGATTTGACCCCGCAGTGATTCGAGTCGACCCATATGGAAATGTTCTCTACTATCACGCTGATTCGACTTCTCCTCTCGCTTGGGATATTGACCATTGGTTCCCTTGCTCAAGTATATAACTTGACTAACAAATTAACAATATCTCTCTGTTTTTTCCCTTTCTCTCTCATATTTATTGGTCTTTTTGGCTGAAAATACAGGGGGAGGGTTAACGGTTCCAAGCAATCTGAGAATATTACAGTGGGAAGTCTGCAAGAAAAAACATAATAAGCTGGAGTTTTTAGTTCCATGGTGGGAATATCAGCTGGGAATCTCAGTAAACCGGTTCTTGTCCATTTTTGCCTCCAAAAACTCAGATTTCAGGTGGGCATGTTTCATTATCCTCAGTTGCTGCATGGGTTTCAAGATATAACAACAAGGGTGGATAATTATTTTCTGGTTTCATACCTGGCAGGCACAGAGCATTTTCATTTTTGTTTTCTGAAGGTGAAAATGAAGAATTGAATGCTTCACAGAGAGTAGATTCGCATTCTTTTCCTCAACATTTCATTGAATCCAAAGAGAAAATGGGCCTTGCTCCCGCAGCCATTGTTGTATCTCGAAGGGAACCGTACGACACAACGTTAGCTTTGAAATCCTTGGATCACAATAGGCAGCTAAGGCCACAGTCTCCTGCAATCTGTAAGTAGAAGAATATCCAACAGGGTGACCCTTTTCATTTGTAAGCATTTCCATACCTAAAAATGCATTCCCTTCGATTGTCTACAGTTGCAAGAAAAGCAAATTCTAATGTCCTGAAAGAAAATGAAAACCCGGATTTTGTTACGAACCCGTACCAAGCAATTGTCATGGCTAGAGATTCCTTGAAACAAAGAGAAGAAGCTCTTAAGATGCGGACAGAAATACAGAAACTAGATGACGAAGTAAATGAGCTGAAGCAAAAGAATGAGGAGGAAAGACTCACAATCCAAGAACTAGAATTGGTGCTGATAAAACGCAGGAGAAGGGCAGAGAAGAGCAGGCGGCTGGCAGAGTCACAACATTCATATAGGACCATGCTAGAGAAGATGATCCGAGATGCAATGCACCAGTAAGATCGATAAAACATGAGGATGCTGCTATCAAATTATCTAAAAATTTAATCATGTTTGATCATTTTTTAATTGTTCATTGTAGGAGTGTCATATATAAAGAACAGGTGAGACTGAATCAGGCTGCAACTAACGCACTCATGGCAAGACTTGAAGCACAAAAAGCCATTAGCGATGCATCAGAGAATGAACTTCACAGGAAATATAAACAAAGGGATGAGATTCAGAAGCAGATTAGGCCTGACTGGGAGCAAGCTAGGAAGAGATCAAGAATGGACGATGCCTTACTTGAAGAGAGGGACAGTAGAACTGTTCTACATTTACCGAGGATCAAGCCAAGGACGCCTGTCCACAAAGAATTAAGAGTATTCCTAGAGGAGGAACAAAGAGCATCTGAAGCTGGTTCATCGTTTAACGAAGAACGAAAGCAGAAAGAAGCAATTGAGGAGGAAGTGAAAGTACCTGCAACGAATATTACTATAGAAAAGCCTGAGGAACATAAAAGATCCATTGTTGCCTTGGAGGATGAAAACCCACTTGAGGATCAGCTTCAGACACTTGAAATAGGAGGGAAGAAACTCAACAACATTCAATTCCCACTTCCTCGAGAACCAGAAACAGAGGAAGATGAAGAGAGCAGAAAGCAGCGCGGAAAAGGAAACGTAGAGAAATGGCTCCAAATGCTGTTAGAGAATACTCAAGAAGAACTGGAGACTCAAAATTCGAATGAAGACGAAAAGCGCAGCATTGACGGAATAATGAGAAAACAGAATCCCAAGTACTCGCAAAAAGAGAAACGGTCGATTATTGAAGAGAATAATGGTGTGAAAGAGAGAGAAGAAATCATCTCTGAGATGGAAGCCAGAAATATCCGGACAGAAGAGAGAAGAGCGAGTGAAGTGGGTCGTATTGGTGAGAGAGTTGGAAGTAGTAGCTTTGAAGGGGGGAGGGAAAGAAGAGCCCATAGCAATGGAAAGGAAAGAAAGCTGACGAGGTCTGAGAGTGCGAGGGGGTTTCGGCGAATCCCATCTTCTCCAGCTCTGATATTGGGTGGTATGAGAAAGGGAGTGGACTGCATGGGCAAGAAGCCGATCGTAAATGGCGATGAGGATAGTGTTGGAGATGATGCTGCAGGGAACGATAGTTTCATCAAGTCATCCCTTAGGTCGATCAAGAAGGCTGTCAAAATATGAAACTCAAACTTTGAGGGTTATGCATAATGCATCTTATCTATATTCTATCTGCTTCATCTTTTCATTTTATTTCTTCAATATTTTTTTCGAAGTGCTAGCAATTGCTCTTAAAGCTGAATAATTGTGTGAAACGTAGATATTCTATTGTTTTCTGTGTCTAATGTCTATAAGAATGGTTCTGTTAGATGTGTGAATAACATCTAGTTGTTTTACTAAATAAATTCGGTTTCCTCCCCTACGATCCATTTTCAGTTCAGTTCACTCCCAAGCTTTTGAATTTTTGTTGTCCTTATAAATACCTCGGAGAGCATTAGATGGTTTCAACTGAAATTCCCTCGACTCACATTCTAGAAAATACATCATGTTAAAATGGTCTCTATAGTGCAAAAACCTACACATTATTGATGACAAACAAAAGTAAAAGTAAATACGATCAAGCATATGACACATAATATATGTGGTTCGCCAAATTCCCTACATCCACATAATTGCAAAATTCTTATTAACTATATGAGATTACAATTACTCAAAATCAACTCTCTATTACACAATATGTACTCACTTGGCAATTATTCATTCTCAAAATATGCTAAAGGTTATGTAAAAACAAGTTAAATATATCATATTTATAATACAAACAAACGGCGTTGTTGAGCAAGTGTCGAACAAATTTTCTGTTTGAATCTGGTTCGAGCAGGATGTCGAGCAAGTATCGAGCAAGATTTTTGACTAATCTCTACATATAATCCAACAGTTTCATAAGCTAAAAGAGAATCCAATATGCTAGAATGTGGATGGATATTCTTCTCTCCCACGTTCTAAGATAAGGAAGCACAAGGTGTGGCTGAGAATCACAGTTTGATGTTATTCTACATCAATATTTTTACAAAAACATACGCTACATTTAACGGCCAGCACCCCTTTTTGTTTTTTTGGGAACACCTAACATGGAAGTACATATACCAAATCAGAGAACGGACCTCAAAATGGCAATTCTTGAGGAAGAGTAAAAAAATGTTCAATTGGAGAGTTTCCCTCAAAATTTCAATGTTATTTCCTGATCTGAAGAGCAGATTCTTCCCTCTTCACTCTACCGTCACACTAGAAAACATATATGTGTGACGTTCAAGCTGTTTTTGTAAGTAAACTCTTATGGTCTATTCTATTTTGAGAACTGCTTTAGATACAAAATATTACACAAAATAAACTCACAAATGAATATGGCTTCTACTTTATAATAAAAGTAATTTTATAATATAACATATCACATTAAGCCATATCACTTTGTAGATCTATTTTTATGTAATCTATTTGTGACTAAAATATATTCCTTCTATTTTTCCTCCCAAGGGTAACATTTTGGATATAAGGGGCCACTCCATGATCCACAGACCCATTAAACACCGCTGAGTGCAACCATCCTGAAGTTGTTACTGGTTCGTTTCATTTATCACAAGTTACAACATCAATAATTCTTCCACCTTACCAGGCTTTCCACAATAACCCTTATCCCCACAAGTACAGATGCCATCCTTGAAATGGTGGAACTGTTCAGTATCCCTTACAGATATCTCCCTGCGAACAACCTTAGAGATAAATTTGAAAATTTTGTGACAGTTATTGCACATGTACAGATTTTTGGTCACCAAAATAGGCATCCCAGGGGCAGTATTAATGAGCCCAAATGCAATGGCCAGTCTCTCACTGTGCCCACAAAAAATCTCAGCCTTTGAATCTTCAACTTCATCCGTAGAACTCTTTTCAGGCTCACTGAAACCGACTGCCTTCATTTTCTCATAAAATCCATCCAAAACTGCTTTTAATTCATTTATTTGAGGATGGAATTCATCACCACTAAGGAAAGCATGAACTGTCCCCTTTACTTCCACCCAACTGCACCCAGGATCTACAGTTAGCCCATTCTGTCCCATTGCCCTTCTTACTTTTGCAACTTCATCCCATTTACCACTGTCAGCATAGAGATTACATAGGAGAATATAATACCCAACACTAGCTGTATCCTTCTCAAAGATATGATGTGCAGCAAGCTCCCCAAGCTCAACTTGGCGGTGGATCCTACATCCATTTAACAACGCTCCCCATATTGCTGGATCAGGTTCTATGGGCATTTTCTGTATGAAGTCATGTGCATCCTCCAATTTCCCAGCACGACCAAGCAAATCAACAACGCACGCATAATGCTTCAGATTAGGGGTGATACAGTATTGATGTTGCATTCTATGGAAATATTCCAAACCTTCTGTCACCATACCAGATCTACTACAAGCACGCAATAGCGAAATAAAAGTAATATCATCTGGATTTACCAGGGCCTCCAACATCCTCTGGAATAGCTCCACGGCCTGCGCTCCTTGCCCCCGCTCAGCATACCCTGTCAGCAAAATATTCCACGCTGCTACATCTTTTCTGAGTGTGTTAAATTGGTTCATTGCAGGTCCAAATCTTCCGCACCTTACATACATGTCCAAAAGTGCATTGGGAATAAAACCGTCAAACTCAACTCCAGTCCTTAATGCATGGGCATGAATCTCTTTTCCACACATCAAAGCTCCTATCCTAGAACATACAGATAGAACAGAAATTAAGGTAACAGAATTTGGCTTTAAACTGAGAGTCATTTGGCGGAAGAAAATCAAAGCTTCAAAGCTCCGATTGTTGACATGAAGGCCAAGGATGATTGAAGTCCAAGATATCACGTTCTTGTCAGGAATTGAATGGAAAACATCTAAAGCTTTGTCAATGCATTTACACTTGGAATACATATCAATGAGTGTGTTAGCAACTAAACATGAGACGAGCCCGTTCCTGTTAGCAAGCTCATGAAGTTTAATGCCCATGCCCAAATCACCTAAACAAGTGCAAGCGGATAGAACACTGGCTATGGTGATTTCATCAGCCACGATTTCCTCTTGGTCCATCAATTGGTATGTTCTCATAGCTTTAGCGGGTAGCATGTTGTTCTCATAACCTGAAATCATCGCCGTCCATGACACCACGTCTTTACTCTCCATTCTAGAAAAAACTTTTTCAGCATCCTTCCATTGCCCAACACTTGAGTACATCCGAATTAAAGAATTACACACTGAAACATAGGCTCCAAACTCTGTTCTCATCACAAAACCATGGACCTGCCTTCCTAGTCTCTCATCACCTAGACTCCCACAAGCAGAGATCACACTAGTCATTGTCATCAAGTCCGGAACGACAGAAAGTTCACGCATTAGAAAAAACAGCCTTAATCCTTCCAAACACTCTCCATTCTCAAAATAGCCCGAAATCATTGCATTCCAGGAAATCCTATCCTTTCTCGGCATTCTATCAAACAACAACCGTGCATTTATAATATTGCCACATTTCACATACATAGTGATCAAAGCATTAATCACATCGACATCTGACTCAAACCCATATCTTAAGACGTGAACATGAACCTCCCTCCCCCTTGCCAAGTCCGGGATTCCCCCACAAGTTCTCAGAACGCAAGGAAAAGTATAGACATCAGGATGCACACCGACCCACAACATCCTATGATATAAATCCAATACTTCATCGAAAAACCCCGCCTTTGCATACCCACCCACCAACACGTTCCAAGAAAACACATTCCTCTCCTCCATCCTCCCAAAAACATACCAAGCATGACCCAAATCACCAAACCTCACAAACATACTCAACAAAGCATTGCCAAGTCTAACACTCAACCGAGTTATCGAATTCGACACGTAAGAATACACTCTAGCCCCCTCCTCATACGCCCTTTTCCACTCACTAAGCCTTAGTAAAGCAATATAAGCGTCTTCTTCTACGAAAAGCTGAAGCTCTTGCATTGAGTCTAAGTGCTTGAGAGCTTGTTCCAAGTTCCCAGCAAGGCACAGTTCATATATATCTGAGTTAGGATTGTAGGTGGTAATAGAGGAGGATGATGGGGAGTTGTTGAAGACTGGTACTTCTTTGGTTCGTTTGAAGGAGAGGTAATGGTTTTGGGGATTTTGAGAGAAACTGAGGGCTTTGGATTTGTGGCTTTTGACCGATCGATGGTTGAGGTGTTCTGGGTGGAGAGGGATTGGAGAGGTCTTGGCAAAAGCAGCCATTTTTGCAGGTGCAGAAGCAGAGCATGGTTTCTCAGAGGTTTTGGCTGGGGTTTAACAGTCGGGGCATCTTGAAGTCGGCAAATAGAGTCGAACGGTATCGTCGCGCATTGATCTCCCATTTCATCCAGCCTTTGCGTTCAAAAGCAAATAATTGCCATCTTATCCACACGAGGGTCTTGGATTTCCTATTTTTTTTTTTTTTTTAATTCCTACTATTTTAAATTTTAGAATTCCATAGAGAAAAATGATAGTCTTGCACTTATTTAATAACTTCTTTACTACTCATTTTATTTTTTAAAATTATTATTTTTATATTTAATGATTGAGAAAGTAATTATTAATAAAATTATATATTTTTAAAATTTTTTCTTAATGATTAAAAATGTTAAAAAAATACTTCAAAAAACTAATAATAAAAAAAAATTAAAACACTATAAATAATAAACAAGTTGTCTAGGAGTAGGAAGGGTATCACTACCCTTCCATAAAATTCTTAACTTATTTTTAGGGATAATTGGCTGAATAATATTATATAAAAAACATAATATGCGTCACTTCTCATAACTATTTGTATAACTAATTTATAAAAATAAGATCACTTCTCTTTCTTTTTGTTTAAATGATTGCACATTTTAAAATTATAAATATCATAAATGAGTATGCTATATATCATATCATTATTTTATTTTCGTTCTATTATATAAAATATGATATATTTATTAATATTAAAAAACAAAATATTTCCTTAAATATTTATTTATTAAAAATAAATATATCATATTTTATATAATAAGATGAGAATAAGATAATAATAATATGGTATATACTATATATATAAAATTTTCCTTAAATATGTTGCCTCCAGTGCCTATATATCACTATTCATATTACAGACATGCGTACAACCTCATCCATGTAGTACATATAAATATCGCAAAATAAGGACCATACTATGAACTCATGCAGTTGTTAATTGCAATGAATAGATTTTTTCTGTTTTAAAAATATTTGCGGAAACAGAATGATGGTCTGTACTTTCGATCATGCCTTATTGCCGTGCCAAGGAATAAATGATTTTTCAGTAGAAAAAGGGCACAAGAATATATTACCTTTGGATTAAGAATATTTGAAAGTATTTATATATAATAATAAAAATAAATAAATAATAATAAAATATTAAATAATAATAAATAATAAATAATAAATAATAAATAATAATAAAAAATATTTAAAAAAATTTGAAAGTTTTTAATTTCCAAATCTACCTAAACGTGTTAGGACTGAGAGCTCTCAAGAAAACGACCATTAGAGTTTTAAAAATTGTTTAAATTTAGGTATCTTTCTTTGAATGTATTGAGATCAAAATTAAAAATTAAATAAAATATTAATAAAATATTATTTTAAATATTATTATTTTAAAATTTTAAAATTTTAAAAATGTAAGATTTAAAAAAATTATAATAATAAGATGAAGAGGTAAAATGAAATATTTTTACTATTAAAACGTAGTGCCTTAATTAGAGACTTTAGAGTTTGGAAAAAGATTTCGCGAAGCAATCCGATCCTAGGTAATTACGTTAATTAACTTATAATTAATTTAATTTTTTATAGCCGTACAATATATGTATATGGGCCGTGCTATACGTCCCCATTTGAGATTTTGATTTGAACTTTTTTTTTTCCCTACTTTCTAAGTTATAATTTTTTATATGATTTTTTTAATATTTTAAAATATATTTTTTTAAATATAAAAAAATTATAACATTATTTAAAAATACTTATTTAAAAATTATAAATAAATAAATAAAATACAAATCAAAATCTCAAATTCAAATAAGGACAAATAGTATTTTCATATATATATATACATACATATTTTTTGGGTTGGTAATTATATGTATTTATTTATATATATAAAATACATACATAAGTCAGTTCTGATGATCAGTCCCGAATGCATTGCAACAGATGATAATTTCAACAGAATGATAAAATAAGCAGTAAATATAATGCAAGCACATAAAAGCATCTCATATATATATATATATATATATATAGCTGATCCCCATAACCGGTCTTCAGTTTCAACTTTCAAGACACGGATTTCCTCCAGTACTTGGGAGGTTTCCGACCTCTCACCAACTTAGTTTTCATGCCGGCCAAAGGCGTTTCTCGTCCGTACTCCACCCGTTCTTCAACCTCTTCGATCTTATCAACCACACTAACACTACTCTTGAATGAAGGCATTAATCCGAGCTTCTTCCAATTGAAAAACGTCCCTTTCTTCTTGATCTCCACAAGCCTCTCTAATTGCGCTTGCATGGTGTTGCACCGGTCTTGAAGCCTAAGAACATCTTCCTTCAACCTTCTTATCTCCATCTGTTGAGTTGTCATTTCACGCTTGGAGTAGCATCGAGATGGGGGGTCCATTCCTGGGTTTGGGCTTCGAGTACTGCCGTTGAAGGAGCCACTCCAATCTACATGGCGACTGAGCTTATTTTGCTCGGAGAAGAGGACTTGAATAACAGCTCGGACGGGTAAGCGTTCGTTTTGTGCAGCGTGAAGGGACGCTTCCGATGAGAGTTTTCGGCTGTCAATCAATCTGCACAGACTTTTTCTTTCTTCCTTTGATGTCGCGGGATGTGCCTGTGGCCAGGAGATCATCAGTACATGTAATATTTTATCAAATATTAATCAGGCGATCGAGTCGGTCCTAGTACTACTCCTGCATCATCATATATGATTCATATATAGGCATGCATGAACCAGCCGTGGATGAATAGATAAGAAATACATATTTATATAATTAGCTAGGTTCCCTGTTTTATTTTTCTTTTTATTCTTCTTTTTAAATCTAAACATGATGTATAGTGATTTTTTTTGTATATTTTTGTATTATTAATATTATTACATGACGATATAAATGATCATGCAGAATTGGTTGTCAGTTAGCCTTAGGTGGTAAACAGTACACCATATACACATGATGATGAGAGGACAGAGCAAAAGCCAAAATTCGTAAATTAATGTAGACTATTCCAATCAACATATAAAATTATAATATATAATGGCCGGGCATGCATGCATGCATTGTGATGTCACTTTACTTGCTTGAAACCGGCACAGATGAAAATCTCATATGCAGGCAGATCATACCTCATCCATCCAGATCATGATCAACAAGATATTTGTAGTTTGTTTTCTTTTGTGTTTTTTTATTTCTTTTGGTATAACGCTCTTTCTTGTTTGAGGACTAAAAATACACAAAATTAATGTTATAAATCGACTTAATTTTATATGATTTGTTAAATCTACTTTATAATAAAAATAACTTTACAATCTGACAAATCACATAAAATCATATTAATTTTTAAGATTACTATTTTATAATCTATTTGTAACCAAAATTTTCTCATACATAGCTTACATATATATTGTAATTAGCAGGAAGAAGATATATTATAGTGGGGTTTTAATGCTTGTTCGGACCATAATTAGAACATTTTTATTAGATTGTCTAAAACTATCATTTAAAAAGTATAAATTTACATATTTATAAAAGGAAAAAAAAAAGACTTTTATTAAACAAAATTTTAATTTAATTACTATTAACATAAAGTACTTTTATTCACTTTTTTTACTTTAATTTATCTCTTCATTATTGATTAAATATAACTAAAATTTTTAATAAATATATAATTTTTTAATTTTTTAAAATATATTTTTAAATAAAATGTTGTTAAAACGCCCCAAGTTTATAACTATAATTAAGTAACATAGGCGAATTAGTTAAAAGCAGAATAAATGGTCATACGTATATATATAATGCAACCTACTTTGAGATAAGTATCAATGGCTCGGTATAACCCATCATCCGTGGTACGAGCATGGGCAGGGAGAGCTCCGGCAAGCGCTACAAGCTCCGACATGGTCATATTTGAATCCACGGCCGCCTCGGCGAGATAACAATCCAAGAGCTTTGCCACCTTAATTAATGCAGAACCAGTCTTAGCAGCCTCATCCAGATTCACAAACCTCTTCACCAGCCGAATAACGAGCTCCACATCTAGCAAAGTCCCACAAGTGTGACTAAACGATGGTATCATTAGCTCTTTCAAAGAAGCGTGGTCGAGTTGCCATGATATACGTTTCTCAATCTCGGCCCGATATGTGGGCTCCACCCCAACCATGTTAGCGGTGCGAAGGAGCCGGAGAAGGAAGTTACATGGGATGGAATCCTTTTCGGGAGGGAGAACTCCGACTATGGTTTCCACAAAGAACCTTTTCTTCATCCATGAAGCCGTCACGCTTTCTGGAGATTCTTCAAAGTAATTAGCTAGGCTCTTTTCCATCACGTCCCCGCCGGATAGGTCCGGCAGCCATTTGGCGGCGTAGTGAGTGATTATCGAGCCGATCAGGTCGTGCCGGACACCCTTGGCCTTAATGCCGGAGAGGGTTTTGACAAAGTAGTCCATGTCGAGGATACAAGCATCGTCGAACCAACATTCGGCCGCGAATTGGAATGGTTTCGCCGGGAAAGTGACAGATTCCTGGAACGAGATCTTCTTCATTTTTAGTGCATAAGTTGGAGGAGGAGCAAACTAAGAAGGGGATACCCTTAACTTATGTACTAGATTTGTGGGTGGCTTTCCGAGGGAGTTTTCATGTTGAATATAGACGTCTTGCAGGACCAGAACATATATATAAAGGCCAGGTAAGAATATATACGAGATCAGTAAAATTAAAGGACACATACCAACTCTTTTGTTTAATTGACTAAGTCGCCCCTGAGATTCTTGTACATTTGAGTGATGAACGGCAAAACTCAGAATGGGGGTGTTTTCGGATATAAATTAGATTTTTCTTACCGGTTGGCGATGGTTGGAGCTGGAGAGGGATAAGAGGGAGCTTCCACTTTTTGATCTTCTAATTTGTAAGTCCCTTTCTGTCTTGTGTGGTGCTATAATTAATTGGTTTTGTACATGTCAGAGAATGGAATATTTGCATTTAATAGTCTTTGTCCTCTCTCTCTCTCTCTCTCTCTCAAGCATTGAGGAAATATAGGAATTACGAGGAAGCACGATAAACACTATTATGGTCCATGGATGATCTGCAGTGGGTGCAGAGCCATTGTCCGGATTCCTTTTTTTTTCCCAGAAAATGGAAAATTCACTTTCCCGAATCTGTGATCCTCAAAGTGAATGTATTGAAATAGATTCACGAATTAGTAATATTTAGCTAATTATATTTATAGTACTTATATTTATGATACTATAGGGAATAATATTATACATCAAGCTCCTATCTTATTAGACATATTTAATAATTTATCATTATCAGATAATAAAAATCATCCAATAAATAATTATTGAGTAATAATAAATCTTATAGAATAGAATAAAAATAAAAGAATAGTGTAGTGTAGTATATACAATTTTCCTACTATTTAATAAGCACTCAAGATTAATTATGATTTTTTCAAGAAAATGTACGAATGGGTGAGAAGGAGATTGGGATGGCATATGAATATGACAAAAGTTTGTGCTTCGACTAACATGTGAACTTCAGATTTTTGTTGGTTTTGTTGCAAACAATTGGGTCTGTGAGCGGAGATGGACCCACCGCCACTTTTCTCCAGCCCAAATTGTCCTGAAACCTACTCCTCCCGATTCAATGACAGGGAAATGGAATAGTGAATACCTCTGAGTTTTGGGTTGAGCATAGCTTAAGCAACATTTTTATAACACAGGCATCTCAGGAAGCTACAATCTTGTGCATATATATATATATATATATATATATATAGTACATATCGGGACTCATTTTATGCATATGGTAAATAAGGGGATGAGTGTCCAAAATCGTGACCTAGAGCTTGGACCATCTCTGCCAGCCGAAAGCATATTTCCCATTTTTTTTTTTTTTTTTTTTTTGTTTTGTTGGATTGCATGGAGAGTAATGCTACTTGTTCCTATTTAAATTCCTATTAAAGATCTCAATTTTTTTTTTTTTTTCACATAGATTTTAAGTTAATATTTTTAAATAATATTATGATGATTTTTTATATTTTTAAAAAATATTTAAGATGTTTAAAAAAATCATTTTTAACATTTTTAAAATGTTTTTTTTTAAGATGTGATTTTTAAGATTTTTTTAAGATTTTTTAAAAATATAAAAAAATCACAACATTATTTTAAAACACTTACCTAAAAATCAAATAAATAAAATAAAAATCAGAACCCTTAATAGAGATCCAAATAAGGACGTACAAATAATATTTTCCTTGAATATTATTTATGCACGAATACATCGGAAGAAGACAAGAAACCATACATGCATCGTTTGTAGCAAGAAATTTTTGCACGAATACCAAAATAAAATAAAGGAATCCTCATCCTATAGTTCCAAAGAATTTCTACGAGTACAGAGACTTTAAACTAAACTGCTGGTTTAATTAAGCTCTCATTATATATGGAAAACTGGACTTCAAGGACAATCAGTAGCATACTTATTTGATACCTATATCAAATTCTACAACCAATATTTCACCAAATAGTACTGCTTCTTATCTGCTCTACTAATTCCTCCTGTTAATCAACCTGGCAGGAGAACCATTATTAAATGTTTTGAGAGGTTGAGGTTTCAGATGAGCTGCCCGTGGGGTCACCTGCCGTTGGATTCAGTGCTGACCCACTTGCAAGAGAACCATTACCAGTTGCGTTTTCTGCCACAACTGGAATCTTGACAGCTGCTCTTTCCATCTCCTTCTCAAGCTCTTCTTCCCTCCGCAATGCAGTAAACTGAGTATCCAGTGACTTGGCTGCTGCTAACCATGCAAGAACAATTACCAAAAGTATACCCCCGAGGTAAGGAGTTGAATTGGCAAGTGACCCGAAGGTTAAGATCATAAACTGCTGAATTAGAGCGCCACCAGACTTCCCCAATGGATTGCATACGACATCAATGGCTGCCTTTCCTTTAACCTAAAGCAATAAATAAATAGGCAGAGTTACAGGGGGCACAGAGATGAAACTCAGCAAAATTGATGTTGAAATAAAGTGCTACGGTGAGTAATCAAAATCAAATATTGAAAGAAAAAGTATATGTACGTAAGCATTATCAGAGTTTTGTAAGGAAATTTCTGAAGTTTGAATCTCTTCAATTTTAGGCCATAAAGATTCCAAGAGTTTTTCCCTTTTCTCATTCACAGATGTAAGTTATTAGAACAAATTTAACTTCCAGACTAATTTTTTTAACATCGCTGAAACCAGTCTAGGTCAATTATAAGAATCCTGAATATAGCAGGAAAAGTGTTCAAACCTTGGTTTCCTCGTCCAACGGAATGTATGCCATCTCTTTGCAAGGGTCGAACAAGCTATACTTGGCACTCTTGCTGAATATGTTTTGCATGGCTCCCACATATACAGCTGCAAGAAGAGGTGTGATCCCAAACTTCAACAGAGAAGGTCCAAGTGGATCCCCAAACAATATCAGAGAAAAGAAACCGACTCCTGTCAGAAGCAGGACCGTGGGTGTGATCTTGGCAGCAACTCCCCATCCATATTTTTCAAATATAAACTGGCTTAGCAGCATCATCGTAAAAGTTGCTATTCCAGTGGCAGTTGAGAAGTCGCCCATAAAGGAAGAATACTCATTTGGGCTTGGAAACTGCACAATTTAGAGTCAGAGACCCTTTGAATATCAAGCCAATTCAGATATAAAATTGGAACAATCCATCGTTACTCATTAGTTCACCTGAGCTTTGAGCTTAGATTTCCATGTAACTTCAACAAGGTTGATGCTAATACCATATGCAACCACCAAAGTGGCAAGATCCCTAATGTATCTTGAAGAAACCAAGAATTTCAAACTCTCCATTGTTCCCATTTTGGGCTTCTCCTGCAACCATGAAAAATACATATCAGCATATCTTTCATAGCTGCTTCAACCATGGGGGATCTATTTTGACGCAACCGCACAAAAACTGTGCAGGTGCATCTTATAAGACTTTCAAATCATACCTAAGAGTTATGACCAATACAAATGAAACAAGAATCATGGATCCGTCTTAATTAAAATAATGAGCAACATGAGCAAACTAGGGCGTAAATTGCAAAAGAAAAAATCCAATACAATTATTTTTTATTGGTACAACTTTTATTTTATTGATTTAAGTAGCACAGACCCGGTACACATGATGCATACGAAAGAGAACACCTAATTAGAAGTTAGCAGACCAACCCAGCTAATAACAAACGAAATAGTGATACATCATATAAAGGTAGCTTTTTGACCAGTTCCACAAGCAAGAAAGAGTTCCATGTTGAAAAGTAAAGAAATAAATGACAAATCTTGCCGATATAAATGTCTATATCAACATGCAACCGAACCAATGAACCTTAATAAACAGGAGGAGTTTCATTGCTGAAGATTACCTTCTTCTTCTTACTACGGGTTGGAAGAGGAACATAATTATTCACCCACCAGTATAGGAGACAGATTGTAAACCCCATCAACACCACAATGCTCATCATTGCTTTAAGGGAAATGGCCCAACCATCAACACCAGGACCTAAATATTTCCTCAAATTTGAAAAATACTTCACTGTTCGACCTGAAAATATGAGAGCAACATTTGCCCCAAGACCAAACAGGGGATAAAATCTTTTTGCTTCCTCGACAGTAGTTATCTGCACAAAAAACCAACAGCAGATTAGAGGATGACTAAAGACGGAATGTCAGGTATAATCATAGAAAAATACATGCAATGTTATGCAATTCACATGAAGTCAAAGACCAATCATATCAGAAGAAATCAAAACCACACTCTACATAGCTACACATAGAATGAAACAAGAAGATTTAATTGGACTTGAATGTATTTGTAAGATTGAAATTTTCCCCCCGTTTCAGCCTTTTGCAGGATTTCATACTTTAAAAAGAGAGAGAGACTAGCAATTATATTTGAACTCGTACTTCAGTGAGACTTTCCAGTTCCAAACTCAGCCACCATCTCTGTTTCACAACTTATGAGACAGAATAAAGTACATGAGTAATATTTAGGTCATGCTATGTTATGTAAACTGAATTCAGCCATTTTTGTATTGAAAACTGCTAGAATCTTATATTTAAAACCACTGTTGAATAATGTAGGGAAAGAATACATAGTGGAAAATGCATTTATCACTCCATCGCAAATGCTTTTTATTTGTGTACCTAAGAAAAGAAATAATATCAGAGGAGGTATTTACAGCACGTCATGTCATGAAGTAGCAGGTCCTCCCATAAATAGGCTCGCAATTCTGTTCACTATCAGTGAGCCATTCTTTCCTTCTCTCTACATTTTTCCAATACAAGACGTACAGAATGTATAGATATTGTCACCAGAATCCATTTAAATAAGAAGGAAATCAATAAACACGAGAATTGCAAAAGAGAGCATCGCCATGATACATCCATCAAGGGATCAACATTAGACATGATTATCTTTAAAAAGAAAACCTCAAAATAATGCAAATATAAAAGCGTTCATAATACTTGAAACAAAATATCGGATGATAATAACTTCACCTAAATATCTATTAACTACGGTTCACAAGCATTAATTACATCACAAGCTCTCTCGCTCTCTCTCTTTCTATCTCTCTCTCTCCGTACACTTTCCTTTTTGGTTTTCTTCATAACGTTGGCGGTGAGTGTTGGTGGTGATTTGTTCATGGATTTGAAACCAAGTGGTGTCTAACGCAACTGTGTACAAGATGGGGCTGCCTAATGAACTGTATATCGACCAGAAGGTGTTCGCATTAAAAAAAAAAAATGAGAGGTGGAGAATCACGGAGCGAAGTCGTAGGGTGGTAAAATTTATCTCCGTTGATCCTGAGGCTCTGGGGTGGTTAGTTTCTACGATACGTGAATGCATGGGGTCACTGGGTCAACCGGAGTTCATTAGAACTCGCAGACAAGGGGGTCGGGTACTAGTGGTTCAAAGGGGCAGTAACCACAATGGTAGGTTCTTCTCTATTTTAGAATATGGTCTCACGTGAATAAGAGAGGTATGATTGTGGTGCTGGAAGGTAGGAGGGGGGAGGGGTGGAGGAACTTTGGGGAAACATTGAAGGATATTTCCGCAACCCCCCTTGTTTCGGGACTCAGAAACAGAGCAGATGGTGGTAACAAGAGGGTGGTGGCGACAGAAAACAGACAACGAAGGAGGTTGGAGGCGATGGAGGAGTAGACGGCAAACTTTCGTACAGTGAGGCACTCCAACAGAGGGGGCAGACTCGAGCCGCAAAATGGTCTTTTCAAAAGGAGGTCAGAACAGTAAGGAGGATGGCAGGGTGCTGTTGGGGTCGAATGAGGTAACGTCTTTGCAAGTGCTATCCGAAATGGAGGAGAGAATCGAGGCTTTACTAGAAGATGTTTTGATGCTTAAACGCTGTGTTAAGGAAAAGGAAATTATGTATACAGGATTGGGCCCAGACTTGGTTCCAACGGGTTCAGGCCAGGATTTTCCGAAGTCAGAGAGAAGGCCTAAGGAAAGGATGGGCCTTGGGCTGGGCCCAACGAGCGTCTGGAAGCCTAAAGAGAAGGCTCGGGCTATTACCATTACCGATATTCCGGTGTCGGTTTAGGGTTCGAGCCCTCCACTAGTTGCGCCGACAAGTCTTCCAGTCATCCTTCCGGCACAGAAACTATTGCCAGTAGCCGGCAAACACTATGGTGCACCGGAAAATTCATCCCGACGGGAAGAGCTCGAGGATGGGGAGTTAGTGGAGGTCTGTGTCGCTGATGATGACTCGGAGGAAGATTGTATGCTTCCAGTGGTGGTTCTAAGGCCACTAGAGGAGGTGAAACACTCGTGGGAATTGGTTACATGGAAGGGTGGTGGGGTTGAGGCTTTTGAAGGGGAGGAGCCTCTTGGAACTTCAACGGAGCCGAATGCAGGGTAGCAGGGGGTTCAGGTATCAAATACAGAGGGCTACCAGCTTGTGATGGACAAGAGAGGGGGCTGATGTTCTGAGTGAGGAGGGCAGTCCTACTCCACTATGCGCCATTCCAGCAAACACAGCCCCAATTTCAGAGGATTAGGTGCTGCAAAAGGTGGTAGGTTTACAAGATTTCTTAGGAATTTCTGTTTAGGGTATGAAGAACAATTTAAGACTTTGTTGGTGGCATTGGAAGCAAATAGACCAAATGAAGAAAGATAGGGAGTTAAAAAGATTAACGTGCACAATTAATTATGATACTAAGGAAGGAAGTGTTGGAAGGGAAAGGATGAAAGGTTGGGGGAGGTGTGTTTCCTATGAAGCCTAGAATCTTATCGTGGAATGTGAAGGGGATCAATAATGTTAATAAGAGACTTCGAATCCGATCCCGTCTTCGTAGTTGAAAAGTTGATGTTGTATGTTTTCAAGAGACTAAACTAAAGTTGGTTGATAGAAACATCATTCGCAGTTTGCGGGGTAATGCATTTGTGGGGTGGAGTTATCTAGCCTCCTCGGGAGTTTCGAATGGGGTGTTGTTAATGTGGGATAGGAGAGTGATTAAGATAGTTGAGGTGTGCGATGGAAACTTTACTATTGTTGGTTCATTCAAGAATGTTGAGTATGGGTGGGAGCGGGCTCTTGCGGGAGTCTATGGGCCTAATGTTGATTGTGAAAAACGCTTTATATGGGAGGAGCTAGCAAGCTTGTATTATTTGTGGGAACTTCCTTAGGTTATGTGTGGGGACTTCAATGTGGTCCGCTTCCCTAGTGACAGGGAGGGAGCCTCTTCTTTGATAAGGGCAATGGAAGACTTCTCAAAATTGATTTTTGATCCAAACTTGATTGATCTTCCCTTGGTAGGGGGGCCTTTCACGTGGTCTAATAGTATAGGGGACTCCAGGTTGGATAGATTCCTAATCTTTACATCCTGGGAGTCGCAGTTTCCAGATTTATGTCAGAAGAAATTGTCTCGGGTTTGTTCCAATCATTTTCCCATATTATTAGACTGCGGGAGCATTCATGAAGGTAAAAGTTATTTTAAATTTGAGAACATGTGGCTACAAGTGGCTGACTTCAAAGAAAGGGTGCGAGATTGGTGGACCACATATACATTTTATGGCACTTCCAGTTTCACCGTGGCTAGTAAGTTTAAAGCACTCAAGTTTGATTTAAAGCAGTTGAATTATGATGTGTTTAGACACATAGATGAGCAAAAGAGACTTCTTTGGGAAGAGTTGAACTCTTTGAAAGATGGAGGGAGTGATGAAGAGTCCTCAAGGAGGAAGGTGGAGGTGGTGGTAGCATTAGAGCGAGTTTTGTTGTTGGAGGAAATTTCTTGTAGACAAAAATCTCGATGGACTTGGTTGAAGGAGGGTGACAAATGCACCAAGTTCTTTCATAAAATGGCAAACTCTCACAGGCGGAACAATGCTATTGAGGTTATTCACTGGGGTAACACGGTGTATCAAGCCCAAGAAGAGATCCAAGATCACATAGTGAGCTACTATGAGGAGCTTTTTAAAGAACCTACAGATTGGCGTCCTAAATTGGATGGATTATCCTTTGACCAACTGGATGATTGTGTTGCAATTTGGTTGGAGAGGCCTTTTGAGGAAGCCGAAGTACATAATGTGGTGTGTCATATGGGAAAAGATAAAGCCAAGGGCCCCGACAGTTTTTCATTGGCTTTCTTTCAAGAGTGTTGGGTGGTGGTGAAGGATGACATGATGCGGGTCCTCCAGGAGTTTCACCTCAGTCAAAAATTTGAGAGATCTCTCAATGCTACCTTTATTGCTTTAATTCCGAAGATCACAGGAGCCACAGAGTTGAAGGATTTCCTTCCTATAAGCTTGGTCAGCAGGATATACAAAATCATTTCGAAGGTACTTGCAAGTCATATGAGTCTTGTGATGGACAAGATAATTTCTAAACCTCAAAATGCCTTCATTTGGGATCGACAAATCTTGGACTAAGTCTTGATAGCAACGAGTGTTTGGACAGCCAGTTGAGGGATGGTATTTCATGAGTACTTTGCAAGCTTGATATGGAGAAAGCTTATGACCATATGAGCTGGGATTTTTTGCTCTATATGTTAAAGAGATGTGGATTTGGAGAAAGGTGGTGTGGTTGGATTAATCATTGCATTTCGACTGCCCGTTTTTCCGTGCTAGTCAATGGCAAACCATGTGGCTTCTTCTCGAGTTCGAGGGGTTTGAGACAAGGGAATCCACTCTCCATTTCCTATTTGTTATAGTAATGGAGGCGTTGAGCCGAATGTTGGACGCTGCTGTTCGGGGTGGTTTTTTGACAGGTTTTGCAGTGGGTAATGGGCTATCTATCACCCATTTACTCTATGCGGATGACACGTTAATTTTTTGTGATGCAGACAGTGACCAACTTCAAGTGCTAAGGGCTGTACTTCTATGTTTTGAGGCGGTCTTGGGCCTCAAAGTCAATTTGGCAAAGTCGGAATTGGTCCCGGTTGGGGAAGTGGTGAACATCAATCATTTAGCTGACTTGATGGGTTGTATGGTGGCTGCACTCCCTATGAGGTATCTTGGACTCCCTTTGGGAGCTACTTTTAAAGCAAAATTAATATGGGATGGGGTTGTAGAAAAGGTTGAAAAAAGATTGGCAGGTTGGAAGCGCATTTATCTCTCAAAGGGTGGGAGATTAACTCTCGTTCAAAGCACTCTCTCAAATCTACCTACCTATTATCTCTATCTATTTCCTTTACCGGTGGAGGTAACGAATCGGATTGAAAAATTATTTAGAGACTTCTTGTTGGGGGGCTTGGGGGAAGAACACAAATTCCATTTAGTGGGTTGGACAAAAGTGTGCAGTCCAAAGGTGTTGAGTGGCTTGGGGGTGCAAAATTTGACCACTTTCAATAATGCCTTATTAGGTAAGTGGTTGTAGCGATTCCAATTAGAGGAGAAGTCATTATGGAGAATGGTGGTGGAGGGGAAATATGGATGTGATCGGGGGGGTTGGAGCACCAAGGAGGTCAAGGGAACTTACGGAGTGAGCCTCTGGAAGTTTATTACGAAATGGTGGAATGGGTTTTCAACACACATTAATTTTAAGGTTGGTGAGGGTACGAGAATCAGCTTTCAGTTTGATAAATGGTGTGGGGAGTGCCCTTTTTCTGCCTTTCCAAGAATTTTCAGCTTAGTTGAAGACCAACAAGTTGCTGTCTCCGATGTCCTGTGTAGAAACAATGGCACAATGTATTGGAATTTCTCTCTCTAGAAACTTGCAAGATTGGGAAATTGAGGAAATGGCTGATTTTTACAGCTTTCTTTATTCCCAACAGCTAGGAGGAGTTGGGAGGGATAGTATGTTGTGGAACCACTCCAGAAACAAAAAATTCACTGTCAAATCATACTATAAGGTGTTACAAGCCGATCAATCAAATGGGTTTCCTTGGAAGGGTATTTGGAAAGTTCTAGCACCACCTAAAGTTTCTTTTTTCGTGTGGACAGCGGCATTGAGTAAGATTTTGATGATTGACAATTTAAGAAAAATAGGGATGATAGTTGTGGAATGGTGCTACTTGTGTAAGAAGACTGGGGAGACAATAGACCATATTTTCTTGCATTGTGATGTGGCGAGGTATTTATGGGATAGCATCATTAGTAAGGCTGGACTGAATTGGGTAACGCCCAAAAGTGTGGTGAATCTCTTAGCGTGCTGGAATCGACATCATCAATGCAAACAACTGGGTACGACGTGGAGGATGATTCCTTTATGTCTACCGTGGTGTCTATGGATGGAAGGGAACGAGAGATGCTTCAACAACAAAGAGAGATCCATGTGGGAAATATGAGACTTTTTTGTACTATCTTTGGTCCAATGGTTTTCTGCTATTATACTAAAGGGAGGAAATGTCCATGATTTTTTAACCACTTTTCAGCTTGCTTGAGTGTAACTAGGTCTATTTTTGTATCCTCCTTGTGTACATGGGCTTCACCTAGTTGCATTTGATCAAATAAAGATTATTACTTATCAAAAAAAAAATTACATCACACGTGAAGGGAAATTCCCATCTCTTGTGCACCAAATAATTCTTTTTTCTTGAAAAAATGCAAAGTCACACTTTGATGCTGATGCATATTGCAAGGCATAAGCTGCATAACTTGGAAGCCAACACCTCCAGCTCCAAAGTTATTTCATGTCCAGTTCAGAGAATCGTCACATAAGCAAATGAAGGAATTTTTCTACTAAGTCTACCTCAAGGCAGAACCAGACATTATAGTCTTTGGAAAGGCATGAAACAGGGACACATGTTTCACCGGGGATATATTATTATCAAGACTATCAAACAAGATTCAGATTCATGCAACCTATTATATCATCTTAGCCTTGAAGAATCCCATATATCCAAAGAAACTAAACATCTCTACAGTAGCAAAAATTAGACATCGATGGCCTAGAAAAAAAAAACTACAAAAGAAACCGAAAACAATAATTTAGACCAAATGAATAACAAGGTATTATTGAATCCGGGCAGCCGGCTCATGAACAAAATCTAGAGTACTCTACAGTGAAAATTCTCCACTAGTAAACGACCCATGTAAAGATAGCGATATTCTCAGGCCCACAAAACAGGTATACGGAAAAAGACAATATAATAATTTAATCAAACATGGAACAGATAGGAAATTACATATCAAGCTATATAAGCAGATATGCTCTAGTGTTTGAGCAACATATAGGAAAAAACTAATTACGAAATCGTAACACAAGAAACCTTCATCGTATGTAAGACAAGTGCATAGTATGCCACCAAGCATACAGATTATCGGTACAAGTCTACTTCAGGAGATAAGTTAATTACCTGATTGGCAAACCCCCAAAACAATACTGAAATCACCACACTACCCCAAAGTTCAGCCATGACATAGAACAAACAGAAGCTCCAGATCCTCATAATAGCAAGGGGGCCAAGGAACCTGGGGCCAAGTATGTTGAGAAGCTTATCAGCAAACGCCTCTGGGTGTATATAATTGCTGAGAGGATACAGGAAAAATCCAAATGCCCCAAAAAAGCCTATGAATGGGAGAATAACCGAATAGAAGAGAGCCTGTTTAGACAACACATTGGCCAGTTTGGTGTACAATAACATGAACCCAACAGCCATAGGCAAGTTCAACCAAGTTTTCAGAAACGGAATAATTTCTGCACTGCTCCCTTTGGCTGTCACGACCAATACATCCTTCGTGTCTCTGAGTATTGTATAATTGAAAAGGATACAAAAGAACATCAACCCAAGTGGTATAATCTTCTTCAACGTCGTAATTTCAATACCCAAAATCTTTGGCTTCTCAATTTCTAATTCATCAGATGGTGGCTGCCCATCAGCAGCTGCTGCTGCTGCTGCAGCCTCAGCCCGACAGATAAACAAGTTTCTCTGTTTTTGACAAAACCCACGAGTTTTTGGGACAAACCCATTGAATTTTTCGAACCCATTCGAGGATAGAGAAAACCCACCAGTCGTTTTAGCCTTTGGGGTGAAAAATCTATGCCTTAAGCCCTGTGATGGGGTTAAACCCCTGGCTCTGGGGCTTGGGGGTAGAGAGAGAAGCCCTTTGGCCTTTAAAACGGCTTCCATGTCTCTCTTAATTCCCTTGAAAAAATCCCAAAACTTGGCACTTCAAGAGGAGAACATGAAGAGGAACACGGACAAGAGAATAGCGAAAGATGGTTCTTTTCTTTTTTCTTTCTCAAGAGTGGTGGTGTCGGGGTAGATACAAATATCATTTTATATCAGCGAAGAAGCCAAACAATCCCTTGAGGAAATGAGGAAGGAGGAAAAAGACAACCGAAACACCCCGAAAATTAAGCCCAAAATAAAAGGACTTTTAGGAAGGATTTTTATTTTTATTTTTCCGTGGAAGAGTGCATAAAGAGTCATAGCCATCGATTCAAAAAAGAAGAAAATTTTTCTTAAAACAACGTGTCCTGGACTCCCGTTACCCTAAAAACTGTGATTTTAGTTAAAATACCATAAGAGTGTTGGGGAATCAAGTCGGGCAAAGGAAAAGGTATCTCGAAAAGGATCTTCACAGGTGTGCAAGAGTACAAGGAGAGGAAGGCCCAAAGTGACATGAAGTTGGAAATTGACTAAAAGCACGGTTACAGACATTTTGATAGCGCGTATGTTTTACTTTAGTGGGCACATGAGTTGTGAACTTTATTTCATAACAATAAGAAGTACTATTTTTAAGCTGTATGAATTATAGTTGGAAAATGTTTTATAAAAAATATTATATATAAATAATTTATAAATTGGTATATCAAATTATAAAATTTTTTTTTTTATAAAATAAATCTAACGAATTCTATAAAATCACATTAATTTATAAAAAAAAATTATATAATTTTTTATATTTGTAGTAGTTCTCATTACAGTTTGCCATAAAAGATTTTACCACAAACATGATAAAAAATAAAATAAAAAATCTAGAATCTAAAATATGAGAAACCCTTCAAAAGAGAGAAAAAAAAAAAGACAAGCATACATTAGGGGACTTGACATGGCCAAAGAACGTTTAGGAATCAAGAAGAATGTGCTTTAAAATAGAGGGCCAGTCTGCAATATTGGTCTTCTTTTCTAGATATGGCACGAGGAACATGCACTATATTAGGTTGTGTCTACACCATATTTTCCCTATTACATATGGAGGGAATTGGTTGGGGTGGCAAAGTACGAGTTCTCCACGTTTGCATCTATTAGTCAAAGTTTGCATTCTTTACTCCTCATTTTCTGGGGGCCAATTCCAAAACAATACTGTCTTGCACCTTGCACGGCTCTGTGCAGTGTGCTTCCAACTTCTTCCAAGTTACAAATACATTACAAAAATTACATTTTTTATTATTTTTGATTTTGACATAATAAACTCATCATTAATTAAACTTAAATGGGTGATATTTTTAATAAATGCATAAAAAAAATTACTCAAAATGTTAAATGCACCGTATTATTATCGAGCAATATTTTAGATATCGTATCAATAAACGTATTAATTAAGATACTGAAACGAAATATTTTAATATTAATATCGTTTCAAAAACATTTATACATAAACAAATTATATATATAAATACATATATAAATTATATTTCAAAATAATAATCAATACATGAATAAATTATATAAATATATATATGTAAATAGTCTAGTTTAAATTTGTGTAAAAAATAGCGATAAGTGAAAAAAATAAAATAAAAAACCAAAATTTAGTATGTCCGAAACACATAATTTACTTTGGTACAAAATAGACCTATGCAGTATATATTCGATTACATGACGAGTATGAAATTTTCTGTGTGTATCGATTGGTACGATACAAAATTTAAAATAATGTTATCTGAAATTTAAAAAATAAAATAAAATAAAATGTAACATTAATCATCCGATACTATTTATATTGTAGTTCTTTTATCTTCGTTTAAGTTCTTAAATTAGTTCATAACTGTTAATCCAATTGAGAAAATCATAGCTTGAAATGTACGTATCTCTCAACAGTGTCCTGTTGGAATTCAAATACGACATTTCCTTGCTTTCTAGTTGTGTAATGGAGAAGATTTTGTTTCTGTTTTGTTATACCCTGTCCTATTCGGGTTGTTGCTTAAATTTCACAAACGGGTGCTATGGCAGTTTTCTTTGATCGTTGATTTGTCGTTTAGGGGCGCTTTTGAGGATGGAGGACGCCTGTTACACGACAATACTATTCAAGTTTCCTTTATAGGTTATAAAATCGTAGATTAAAAAACAAATGAAAAATTTTATTCATTATTCTCATAAACTATATATTATTTAATATTTATTATTCTTATCAAAATTTAAATGTATGATTTATGAATAACGAATAAAAAAATTCCATTAATTTAAAATGAATAAAATCAAGTTTAAAAAAAAATAGAAAAAAATATAATGTATAATATGTGAAAATAATGAATAGCAAAACTTGAAAAAATATATTTATATATAAGTAATTAGCTATATACAACTTTTTTAAAGTTCAAATTGGGATAATTAATATTTAGACATGAGTGATGTTATATACACTCTTAAAATATATAAGTCTCTTGCATTTATTTTTTTTAAGAAAAGTAAATTACTTGGAATTTATCTTTTTAATTGCAAACCGACTTTATTTTAAAATGAATGCGTAATATTTGCGCACATTACAATTGTATTTAACATTATTTATGTACAAATGTCAATTACTCAATTTTAAGTTTTCTTTTAAAGAAACCTCAATTTTGCAATTTTCAAACGTTCTACGGTTTTTCCTTTCATAATTTAGAAGTTTTATGTTTCATTCTTTATTTTATTATAATCTCCATAAAAGACATATTTTAGATGACTCTCTAGTTAAAATTGTAAACATATACCAGTAATTTAAATATATTATATTAATTGATATAATTAAAAATAATAAAAATAAGATATAAGAGTACACTTTTTTTTAAGATATTAATCTTTAACAAAAGTACTAGCAACCAAAAAATATGCTATTATATAAATATTAATATTTTAAAAATAATAAAATACCAAATAAACAATATTGGCAAGGTTTATCGAATTTACTATAAAAGTATTATTAACAAATTAAAAAAAAATAGAGAAGTGCTACATTAATAAATTTATTATATTTTTACTTATAATAAAAATTAATTTAAATTCTTATGTATTATAGCTAATTGCATTAAATTATAATATATTTTAAATATAAAAATTGTAGGCCAAATGCTTTTTTTTTTTTTAATTAAATTGATAAAAAAAAAACCAAAAATAATCAAGTTATCAATCACAAATACCTTGAGGAATTTTGCAGCTTCCGTCATCGTCGGCGGTGATGGACGACACCACCCACCCCATCAGAACAGA
The DNA here is from genome assembly GCA_036559045.1 of Platycarya longipes. Classification (NCBI taxonomy): domain Eukaryota; kingdom Viridiplantae; phylum Streptophyta; class Magnoliopsida; order Fagales; family Juglandaceae; genus Platycarya; species Platycarya longipes. The sequence continues at coordinate 50,604,720 of CM071789.1, forward strand.
ATGGAGTCGGCGACCTCACCCTTGAGACGGCAAGTTCCAACAACCTTTGGTGTGCCCTCGGCGGCCTTAAATCTGAAAACGAGTCCTATCACCGGCTCCCTCCGATTCTAATAAGGTGGACGGTGTCATCCACAATTGTCGGCGACGGCAAAAGCTAGGTGAAGTCTAATTTTTCTTAAAAATTTATCTTTATTTAATCTTTTTATTATATTTTTTTATTATGTTTGTTATTATTATTATTATATTTTTTATATTTTTTATTATATTTTTATATAAATTATAAAAAATTAAGAAAATGTTACAAAACACTACAGTTCAGTCGGTACAGTCTGACTACACTCCAGCGTCACCCAAAGATAATATCTTTGGTGATAGCACATGTTCTCTCGCTCGCGCAGAATGGAGTTGAGGAACTGGTGTTAGGTATCGTGGTGGAGGATTGGTTGTACACGTTTCTAAACACAATCAAATTCAAGGTGAAGAATATGGTCACCTCGAGATTTGAAAGCACGAAGCCCTACGCACCGGACAAAACCGTCTTTCTACGTGCCCACTTTCAACTCGCCTCCGCTTTTTAAACTTTTTGGGTCGCAATTAGGAGGGTGCCAACGAGTTTTTGTTACCTGCAATCAAATTTCTATCTATCAATATTGTTGCCTTTATGTCATGGCCTGTTGACTTAATAGCATACGATCTTTTTCTTTTAAATGGAGAAATTAGACTCGACCCCCCTCCCTCATTCTTGTATTAATATATATATATATATATATATTGTTGTTTTTATATTTAAAATTTAAATTCGTATTATATTTAATAAAATCTAATTTCTTGATCAATTATATTCAATATATGTACTTATTAATATGCAAAATTACTTATAACCATTTTTTTTTTGGGTACAAAACCGGTCAAACCTGCAGACTGGCCGTTGGAATACGAAAATCGCTGAAATTGATAAGAGAATGGTGAGCAGAAATAACTTGATTCAATTCCAATTTGAATTTAATTCAAATCATCTAATCATATATATATATATATACATATTTTAGATCAAACGACACCGTTTACGTGTAGGTTTAGCAAAATAAAAATGGAATGAAGCTGTGAACGGCATCATTTTTTTTTTTTTGGTAATGTTACTAGTTTTTATTTGAAATTCTTATTAGGGCTCTTGATTTTTATTATATATATATTTTTTTTAAAATTCATATAATTTTTAAGTAAGTATTTTTAAATCATGTTATAATTTTTTTTATATTTTTAAAAAGTGTCTAAAGATGTTAAAAAAAATTATATAAAAAAATGAATTAAAAATCATGTAAAAAAAAAACTAAATAAAATAAAATAAAAATCATGATCCTAAAAAAGGACAAATACTATTTTCCTTATTTTTTTTTGTTGTTGGTCACAGCCAATATTGTATATGCTATGAGCCTATGAGAATTATTCTCCCATGTTTTATATTTTTAAAAGGTTTGACGAAATTCATTTTGGGATATCATATAAGGGAGCGATTAATGATGGAAATATCTAGAGATTGGTCCGTCTGATTCCCTTGAAAAATGGACTTCCACCTACTGCTGGCAAAGATGCTGGCATCTGGGTTGAGGTCGTCTTATTTTATTTTTTTATTATATTTTTTATTGTGTTTTTATTTTATTTTTTTCTTATATATTTTAATTGTGTTTTCTAAATTTTAATTTTTATTGTATTTTTTATTATATTTTTTAAAATTTTTTATTATATTTTTATTAGGTTTTATTAATCAACTGTTTTTTATAGAGATTAGATGGATCGATCTCCGACGTTTCCCATTAATGATATCCTTAGACTTCTTTACTGCTGCTTTAATATCCAACTATTTTTGTATTCTTTTGCTGTTTGAGTTAAAATAAAGTTCAAATAAATTCAATCAATCAACACATAAAATAAATAATCATGACTAAAAATATCAAAATATGACCTTTCTTGCTTGTTAATTTTTATAAAACTAAATTTATTAATTAAAGTACAAGACTGCATTTGTTGTTTGAATTTATTTTCTTTTAAATTATGCAAGAATGTCATGTTTTGAGATTTTTAATCCAGATTCAAATAGCATGATAGACAAAGAAAAACTAAATAGTAAATCATTAGTTAAGAGGTCATGTAAGGATATCATCACCTTAAGGAACAATTTTCATACGCATTAATATTTTCGTATTAACGAATAAAAAGAGAATTGTTGAAAAATGAACTTGCTTCAAGAGCTGATGTTCTCACATCCAGAATAATAGTTCAAGTTTTCAAAATGAAAAATGATATTTTAAGTCGAGCATGTAAGCATTGCACAATTTTTTTTTTAAATCGACTAATTATAAAATTTATATAAAAATTAATTTATTAATCTTTTTTTTTTAAATAATTGCAGGACACTTATAAATTTTACGATTATATTTAATATTATTAAAAAAAAAAAAAAAACAATATACCTTTCGAGTTGTTTGAAGTGGGGATTGATTATTATTATTTTCTTGTTAAAATATAGAGACTGAAACTCTTCACATATCACGGGCGATAATGGGCAGAGTCCTTAATAGGATTTGGTCAAATTTACGAGAATCCAAGAAATTTATGAGGGATTCAATAGATCGAGCTACACAAAAGAATTTTAAGAAGAGAGACCGGTCTGGCATTATTCAGCGTCTAAAACAGTCTAGTTAGACTGTTTTACGATGAAAAATATATTAAAATAAAATAAAAAATATGATTAAATAAAAAAATGAAGATTAAAAATATAATAAAAAAATAAAATGAACAAAACATAATAAAAAATACAATAAAAAAATAAAATGAAGATGAATTTAAGGGAATTCGGCCATGGAGCGAACGGAGCAACCGCCGGTGGCGGTGGGCGACATCGCCTACGCCATCGGGACTGGCGGACTCAGGCGACCTCATCCCTACGACGGCAAGTTCCGGCAAGCTCTGGTATGCTCCCGGCAGCCTTAAACCCGTTTCGGACCCGTACGTAAGGGTGAGGTCGCCTGAGTCCGCCGGTCTCGATAGCGTGGGCGGTATCACCCACCGCCACCGAGAGCAGCGGGGGCTGCTTGTGTGGGGGGAGACCGTCTGCCCCAAGATTTATCTTTTAAGAATGCATTCAAAAGAAATAAATAAACCGGAATAAATTATTCTAAAGCCCAAGAACAACTGCCTCGCTAGTTGGACTTAAGAAATTGCAAACGGCCAGCTAAGCTTAGCCCACCAAATCAGGAAAATACGCCCGAAAAGACTTCAAAGCCAGCTTCACCCAACTTAGCTACTGTTTATATTAGAATTTATTTCATCTCATTTTATTTTATTAATTTTATTATTAAATATTATAATTTTTTTATATAAAATATAATAATTAATTATTTTTTTAAGTTTTAAAATAATTATAATATTAAGAAATAATATTTTAATAATATTTTATTTAATTTTAATCTTTTATTTAAAGTCTTTTTATCTTATTTATCTCGAAATCCAAACCGAAGTAAGGTGTTTATATCACGATTCATTGCTCTTTATTTATCCTACTCGATGTCCATGCATGCCCATGTTAAATAGGATAGCCTGACAGAGATTGGTTTTGTTCGTGTATATGATTGCTCGATCGTGAATGTGAGATACTTTACAAGCATTTTGATTTTATTCCATCAAGCTTTTTTAATTGGGGTGATTGACAGCAGTCACAATGCTGCTACATACATGTATATCTCCCTCACATCAATTTTTTGTTATTATTATTTTTTTAATTTCAAACAGCCAGTGTGCAGCTCACACCAACTAAGCTGCACACCAACTGTTGCTTTTCATTTTTATTCTTTAATTGACAACAAACATCGGAATCCCTAAACGCACAAATTTCTAAACTATCAATTTTTTTTGTTTGGTTGGCTTGTGCAACTATATATAAAACAAATACTACATACACAAAAAATTCATAAAAATAAATATACAAGCTGACATAAAGTTATATAATACATTTGCTCGGCGCGTATTTTGCAACCCAATCCTTCGGGATAATTTCCAATCGACTTCTTCTACTTGAAAAACAAAGATAAGAGTATGGTTGGGATCCGAAACCTTTATGATGACAAAGTCAGTTTTAAATTAATTGCTCTGAAATGATTTGTAAGAAAAATGAGAGAGTGTATATCCTAACCTGATTCTGGATGGATTGAGTCTTATTTATAGGTGTTTGTACGTTCCTTCTAAGGATAAGGATGAAGAAGCTAGTGACATTCAATGACACTACCTGGTTGTCATCCGACGAATGATAGTCTGGTTCTTTCCGTCTCATCCTTGCGAGTTTAATTCCTTCGATCAATACTCGATCAGGCTGAATTGTTGGCAATAATTAATGCGGCACCCTCCCTGTCCAGTTTTGCAGTTAATGCAGCATATTTGACCAGGCCCTATATTCAACGAAATGCTCTGACATATCAAAACATGTCACGTCGTCATTAATGCAAAATCAGTAATAACGTGGGATGGATATACTGTCTTTTCACTCTAATACTACTTCTGGCTCAGCGAGCGCTTGAGATTATTCGGGCTCACCTCCCAAACAGTATGGACAATCGAGATTCGTTTATCCATTTTTCATTAGTCTTTTGACCGAGTTTGGGCTTTAGATCTATCTTTGGGCTTGGTCCACCGAAAATCTCCTCCCCAACATTAATATCAAATTCAGTTATTTCAATTTATAAAAGTTACTTTTATAAAATAAATAAAAAATTTTAAAAAAAAACTTTGTAATTAAAGCATTTATCTTCATGTTTGAAGGCCTTGATGTAATGCTCTATACAAGGACAATGATGAACATTTATTAGTCTTGGCTAGTTGGCATTTTCTCATCTAGCACGCTTACACCAACTGCCAAACTCATTCTGGCAAGTAGCTGCGAAAGTAATCGATTCAAGCTTACGAAAATATATTAAAGCATTGTTATGAATATTGTACTGTAATCATTGGTATGGTTGGTATATATTTTATTGGCCAGTTGGGCAGTATAGAGAGTATTATTATTTTGTATTGGAGTAAATATCGACCAGATTAGTGTATATCAGCCTTATTGGATTTCGATCTTTTACATTTTTTATTTTTTTTTTATTTTTAGCTTTTTTTCACCTCAATTCAAATTAAACTATTTACATATAATATATATTTTTTTGATATATTGGCTATTATTCTAAAATATAATTTATATATGTATTTATATATATAATTTATTTATATATAGACTATTTTAAAATGGTACACGAAAGAGTGCTGATACTAGAATATTTCGTTCCAATACTTTGATCGATATATTTATCGATACGATATTCAAAACATCAGAATAAAGACAATACCGGTCCTGAAAATGTGCTTGTTTCCATATTTCTAATAGATTATCTATGAGAACTTGGTTAGATTTTAGACTTTGGGATACCAACTCTGAAAAAATTCTAGCCAATACCTCTTAGCCACATTATCAAGCTTTTGCCTATACTCAAAGTCTCATATTTGATTAACCAAGCTTCTTGTTCTTAAACTATCCAGAAAATATAAATCCTTTTCCGGCAAAATTGTATAGAAGAAATGCAAAAAATTCCCTTACCTTATACCAATCAAAGAACAGATTGTTCGATTTGGATAAAAATCAGAATAATTTTTTTTTTATGTCAAAACAACCTATCATCTTGTAGCAAAGCTTAGTCAAAACAACCTATCGATGCTCCAATAAAAAAATCATTTTCAATAGTCTCTGTGAGGGAGTAATTGCAATAGAGGATAAGGTGGTAGGCACCCTTCGAAGTAGTGCCCGCCTATTACACCTCTTTTGGAAACTTAGAATGAATTGTGTTATGTAAGATTCCTTCAGTTGGATTCTGAGTACTTCCTACTCAAACTAAATTCCTCCCACGTGAATTCCTATTATACGAAAACGATAAATTTAGTTAGCTCGTTATAGTTATCCCTGACATATTGATAGTGTGATGATCAGAGATCCTATAAACATTTAATGCCTGGCAGGATGGCATATCGCATTAAATACGGATTGATGTAAATATCCAAAAATATCTACTGATCACTTGGAGGTAATCATATTAATAGAGATATTATTGAGAAGAAACAAAACCAATAAATGATCTCAAGAAACCTAGGATGTAGAGGGGATTAATCTGCTCTCCGATATTCCTGGATAATTACACGTGTATCTGATCAATATTTCAACCCATATAAAGGAAAGAATAGATCATTCGAAAAAAGTATGAACATCTTTCTAAAGCCCTCTTTGATTATTGTCTTGAATATATCCACCTTCATCTCTAACAAAAGTTTTGGAGAGTTCTCAGAGTCGAGGAACCCAACCCTCCATCTTTCCTGTTGCAGATTAGGACTGGAAATTGCAATTCAACTCATGAGTGCAAAACACACATCAACAGTCTCAACAATAAGTAGAAACCCTAAAAACTTAGAAGGAAAAATTTTAGAGATTTGGATAGAGAAGAATGGTACTACAATCTCTATGATTGCAAAAGCACTAAAAGCAAAACTGACTACTCAAATGGCGATACACACAAATTCCCGTCATTCTTATTAGAAGGAAATGCTTAGCTGGTAATTTCTTCAATCCGAGAAGAAGCTTTGAAATTACCCCTTCACTAGAGACATTGCTAATACGTTAGAAGCTCATAGTAACTAGAGTTTAAAAAAAATAGATCGAGCACTTAATAGCACAATAGGTAGCTACAAATTTTGTTTTTGGTACTACTAATAGCTAATATTCCATTTAGTATTCTATATATTGATAACGGAAAAACCATCCCTAATAGGGGTATAAGAAATCCAGTCTAGATCGGACTGAATGGAGTTTGATCCAATTTGATTAAAAAAAAGGACCGAACAATATTCAGTTCGGTCCAGATCTATGGAATCTCTCACCCTGGACCGGACCACATAGCTTAATAAATTTATATATATATATACTCTTGAATGTGTAACTATAATATATAGTATACAAGTACTAATATATAAATTGTTAGTACTAATGTATAACTATAATATATAATATGTATAAGTACTAATATATATATATAAGTACTGAGAGTATTGTAGTTGTAGTATAAAATAAAGTAATAAGAGTATTACTATTATTTAATATATTGTTACCAAGAGTAAAAAATAAAAAAAACCTTTAAGATGTAATTATAATATATAGTATATAAGTACTAATATATAAATTATAAGTACTAATGTATAACTATAATATATAAGTACTAATATATATAAGTACTAAAAGTATTAGAGTTGTAATATAAAATAAAGTAATAAGAGTAATATTATTATTTAATATACTATTATTAAGAGTAAGTTTTTTTAATATTTTTTAATTTAAATCTATGATAAAACTGTGAAATAGGACGAAAATAATTGAATTTGGGCCAAAAAATAAATTTAATCATTATAAAATTAAGTTTAGTCCGATTTAGGTTGAGAAAAATATCGAACCAAATAGAACCGGTCTAGTCCCTTTTCCAAATCGAACCGTTTATACTCTTGCTCCCTAATCTAGCTTGTTACTCTTTTTTCTTTTTTAATGCATGCTTAATTAGAAAAAAAAACTAACAAATATCTAGCAAGAAGAGGATAGTCACAGTCGGATCTAGGTAAACTACTTATATTTAACTAAAATCTACCAAGATTATTAAAATTCGAAAAAAAATAAAATAAAAACTTTAATTCCGGCTTAGTGCGTAACAAGATGGGATCAAACATAATTGATACCACAAAAAAAAAAAAAACACACAAAAGACAAGGTAATTTAATTCATACATGGAATCCAACATTAGAGTTTAGTAGCAGTAATTCATCACTTTATTACATTTGTTTTTTTATCATATCTTTTTTTCCCTCTCTCTCTCTCTCTCTTTTTTCCCCAAAAGAAGATAAACACACACGTGGCATTTTAAGGAAGGGGATTTTTGGATCCATACCTCTCAACTCTCTCATCGATCCACTCCCTCATATCCTTCAATACAAGATTAGCATTCTCATCCGGCTCCCCCTGCACCAACGAGTGGTACATTCCGTCGTAAAGCTTCAAGCTTTTATCCTCGCTCGCTGCCTTCTCGTAGAGCATCTCCGACGAGGTCGGACACGTCACCCCATCTGATGTCCCGTGCACCGTCAAAAATGGCGCCGTTACCTTCCCGAAGTTATCCTGTATGTACTGGCACACACGAGCAAGCTCCCTCATAGTTCCCACTCTTGGCTTTCCCGTGTACCTCCTAGGATTCGACGCTATAATCTTTAATTTTTCCGGATCCTTGATTGCTTTTCCGACCATCTTGTTGTCCGGCATCGCCGCCCACGTGTCGGCGATCCCGAAAAGCATACCGTACACGAATAACCGAACCTTGTCGGGCTTCATGTTCTCCGGCATGACGAATAGTGGGGCCGAGAAGATCAAACCCGTCCACGTGTCGGGTTCGGATTGGAAATACATTAGCATGGTGGCGGCTCCACCCATGGACTCGCCGAAGAGAAAGGCGGGGAGGTGTTTGTAGGGTTCGCTGCGGCGGGTATATAGGAAGAAGGAGAGGGACGTAGCGGCGACCTTTTCCATGTCACCGAGGTAGCAGCGGAGGCCGTCGGATCTTCCGTGGCCGAGGATATCGGCGGCGAAAACGGCATAACCCCAGTTGGCGAAGCTGATGCAGATCTTCTGGAAGAGCCAGCCAGTGTCGGAGCCATAGCCGTGGGTCATAAAGACGGAGGCTTTGACATCTTGGGTATCCAAGGGGAGAAAGCTCTGGGTGAAGATCTTTCCGTTGGGGGTGTCGAAGTAGGACTTGGTGTTGCTCACGCCCTGGGAGCTGTAATACTCTTCCTCCGGCATGTGGCCCCAGAAATTCGGGGGAGTCTCGGAGGCCGCATGTTCCGACTGCATGGCAATGAAAATTTCGCTATATTTTTAGTTGGAAAATTGCAGAGAATCAGTATGTGAAGTTTGTAAGAACCAAGAAGGTCACCGGAACTTATGTTGTATTAAGAATGGGCGTAGGTTTGGAGAGAGAGAGAGATGGAGGGTTTCACCAGCCATGTTGTAGCCTGTAGGTTGTGTAGGGCCCAGTTGGGGTAGGTGGGTGAGTGGAAGACAGCCGTCGGAGTTGGTGGATTCATTTTTTATTATATTTTCCTTTGAGTCTTGGAGATATCAAAAGGTTGATAGCTTGGAATCGGATAACCCTTGTGAGGGATGATGATGGAAAAAATTTATTTAACTTTTTATTATTCACATAATTTTTATATATTATATTATATTATATTTTTTATTAAATATTTGATATATAAGTAAAGAATAAAAAAATTAAATAAGTTTAAATGAAAAAATTTAAAATAAAAATAGTAAAAAATTAAAAATAATTAAAAAATAATAATATGTAAAAATTGTATAGACTACTCAATGATGATAATATGGGTAATGGGAGTTTGGTTTACTTGAGCTTTGGATTGCAATAACTCCCATCCTTTCTTTATCTTTATTTTTTTTCCCTCTCTTCGAGATGAAGTGGATTCTAAAATTTTGGATTGCAATTTCCAAAATTTTCCTTATGGTTAGACTCACCTTAAAAAATAATGCTATATACAGTCGTGGAATTATATACGGCGTGCAGTCGCTTTAACTTTTTTAACAGTAGACCCCACTTTGCTTAAAGCAACTGCATGCCGTTTGTAATTTTACGACTGCATCTATCATTTCTCTTCAATTTCAAAACAATCCGAAGTTTTTCTTTTACTAAATTAAAACAGGATGATATTAGGAGTAGCCCACGTGGAGGCAAAACTAAAATTTAGTACATGGAGAGCCAATTAGCAAAATGTGTCGTATGTAAGGGTGAAAATAACCAACATTTAAGATACTAAATTAGTGAGTTACCGACATTTAACATTAATGATATAAGGTAGTTATCTAGGAATAACTAAATTATTAAAATCGCCAATCTGAACCTCTCACTTAAATTCTATCGAATTTAAGTAAACGATAAAAATTATAATAGAGATGGTTATATAAGACTTGTTGAAACAAACGATAAAAATTATTTACTTGATTTTATCTTTGTCTTCACTCTCAATTGTTAATTTGATAGTATTACATATTTACTTATTAACAAAACTAAACCAAATTAGTAAATTAGTTAATGGAAGGCAAAGATAAAATAAATTAGCTCAGTGTCAATAAATGGAAAAAATGAGGTTGTAAATTATAAAATAGCTTTTATAAAAAGAGACCAAAATATTTTCTTGCCTATTTTGAGGTGTGAAAAAAATGAAAATGTGAGATTTTATTAATGAAAAAAACTAAGTGTAAGCATGAAATTTTTTGAAAAAATAAAAGTAACTCAGACAACTAAACACCAAGTAAGATTTTTAAAAATGTTTTGGAAGGACAACTAATATTACGACATCTTTAAAAATTATATACTAAAATAAGTTTTTAAACATTTTTGGGGGCGATAGCCCTCCAAGCATCAATGCTGGTCCACCCTTGCAGGGACGGTTGGGTGTCTCTGAGGTTTCGTTTGGATTCAAAAGTGAGTTACTCAACTCACTTCCATTTCATTATTACATTTTTATAATTTTTTTATACAAAATATAAATTTCTATATATCTTTTTCAAATCTCAATACACATTTTTTAAATTTCAATACACATTTTTAAAATTCTAATACACATTTTTAAAATTTTAAAATAATAATAATATTAAAAACTAAACTAAATTCATCTCAACTCATTTCATCTTTAAATTCAAACGGGGCTGAGTGTATTTGAAATTTTTTTTTTTAAATATTCAAACAATAATTTAGATTGACCAAGTATCATTTTTCATAAAAATAATTGGAGAGGGTGATAGAAGTGTCTTCTGTACTAGCTTAATGAAAAGCAATTGGAGGCTCTTCGGCCGACAATGTCCTCTGTTCAGAATATGGGCCAGTTTAATCGGTTGCCTGGCCCTTGATTATAAAGATTTTACAAACTATATCCTGTGTTTATGTTTTTGGAATTGGAGGTCTTTAAACTAATCACCAATAGAATGTTAAGGAATTTACATGATCCTGTGCCACCACCCACCGATCACTCTATATATATATATATATCATTATTAAAACCCTGATCAAGTTTTGAGTAAGAGCACAAATTGAGGATCGGAGATCCACTTTCTCTGATTATATTTATATGGTTCATCAAACGGGCCGGGTTGCATGCAATCTAATAAATGGGCATGGTCTTATGATCAGTTCTGATCCAAATGGCTGGGCCCTGCATATATCATGGTCCAGGCCGCATGGATCGAGCTGCTAATTTCTTTACTCTTGCGACACAATGAGGAAGTACTCCGACAACTTATCATCGTGTGTTGAACTTGGTCCTCAGGAATCCCCTCGAGATCGTCGTAGAGGAGGTGTCTAATTAATTTTCCTAAATTACTGGTCGGTTTCATTGTTAATTGCTAACTACCTTTAGTAATCTTGATGTTCTTTACCGTTCATTAATTCTTTTGACTTAATTATTGGTTGACTGAGATATAATTGAGGAGCAATACTACATACAGTCTATTTGTATGGATTCTTTTGCTGTCCTAGTAATGAATAAATAGAAAAATCACAATTTTAAAATAAATTTGACTAAGACTCTTTATTTACAAATCAAAAATTTTTAAAATCTAAAAAATTTATTTAATTTACCCATTAAGTAAGAGAGTTTCAATTGGATTTACAATACAATCTATTAAATATAAATTGCAAGAAGAATTATTCATAATTGAGACGTTAATCTACTTTACTAATTTTGGAGAACATGATGAGGTTGTACGTTGTTCATTCATTTTTTGGTATACATGACTAATTGATGATATATATATATATATATATGCATGCATGACCGGACATATATATGAATAACTGAGTACCATGATACACTCTCCTGCGGTCCAAATAATATATATTGTGGTTTTAAATTTGTTCGTCGATCCAAATGATCAAATAATCACTTCTATACATATATAAGAGCATTCTTAATAGATGCTGTAAAATACAATTTTCTTTAAAATATGAACAATATTGATCAAAATAGAGATCCAATGGGACTCCCGCTACATTTAGAGACTAATGTTCACACATGTAAATTTTTTTAATTATTTCTCTCTCCTCTAGATTCGTTTTTTCCCTTATCCTAATTTCGTTTCAGTCCTTGTGTGGCATTCGTGGCCACGTTCATATTTGCTTATCTATTTGCATTTTTCTGTTAGAGAATCCACCAAAGTGTATTAAAAAATGAAACTCATGAGTTTCTCAATTTTTTTGTCTTTTTTTTTTATGTAATTTAAAACATGACAAAATATTTTCTCATAATTTCTTTTAATATTTTGAATCAATTTCAATTTTAATTTGATTTATAAATTTGGATTAATCTAAATTAGGACATAATTATATGACATGATATGTGGAGATCAGATATTGTAAACACTAAAATATATGAGGATATATATTATTGATAGTTAGAAGAAATATTTAAAATTAAAAAATAAAAAATAAAAAATATATATAATGTATTATAAAAATCAATATATAAAAGAGAGAAATTAAAATTAATAATATATTTTAAAGGATTAGAAAAGTGAAGCGCTGCTAAGCGGTCCATCCAATATAATAGGAAAAACAGCCCTCCATGATTTAGAGAACTCCTTCTCAGCAATAACACTAAAGTCACGGTAGACTTGTGTGCATGGGATAATCAGAATAACAAATATCATTTGGCTTGAAAATGAGAACTAGTTAACACTGCTTAGCCCAAATATGAGCCTCTCGAACTGATGTTGACTAGACCTCCACGGCCAGCATCCACCACCACTAGCCTCGAGAATGAATGCCAACCAATCTGCCGAGCATTTGTTGTACTCATTCGTCTCTCCTTTGCCAATGCACCGCAAAAGGTTTTGTACGTGATAAAATTATCCCTCCTAATTCATGGCAAAACTAAACAAATGGAAGTAAGCAAACGCTGTCTCCAAGAGAGATAATTCAAGAAAAAATGAAATTTTCTCTCGAAAACCAAACGAGGAAACACATGAAAAGGATCGAGAACCTAGAGAATATGGTCATGCAGTTGCATTTATACTCTTTGGTACCATAGGTCTTTATGTGCGCCTTCCAATTAGACTAAACGACATACTTTTTCGAGTACCTCTCGCACTTCCATTTTTTCTCATTGTGCTTTCTACAGAAGTGCTTTTTTATGCTGGTGAGGTCTCCGAGTGCTCTCCTCGAGCTGTGATGAACGTAGGAAGCTTTTAGACACACATAGACCCACTTCAAAACCTCTTTGCTTGTTCTCTGCTTGAGCTTCCATGGCAGATTATGGCCTCATTGATGAAGCTAAAGATTCTGGTTGCATTGAAATCCTTTGTTATGGATCTCACATACAAATTGATTCCGTTCAAGGGGGCCACACTGCGAGAAGGGATTGCGAAGGCTACGAGAGGGGGTCAAGGGAGGTGCAAGAGAGAACGTGCAAAGCAGAAGAATGGAAAACCAGAAAATGGGGAAGGGGGAGTCGAAATTGGAAAGGGGGTTTTGGATGCAAAATGAGAAGGGGAGAGTCGAGATGGAAAAGAGAGAAGGATCGAGGTTGAGGACCGGATGCAGTGCATCCAAAAAATTCTTTTTGTAAAACTCCTACATATTACAATTATATTTGTGAGGGAAAGCCCAATCTAGCCCAATAATTAATCGGCCTAATTGGAGCAATTTGGTTTAAAGCTCGCCTCTAACACTTGAGATTTTGGGGGGGGGGGGCACTTAAAATCAAAACATTGTCTTTGCCCATATCTAAAAGAAGAGCCGACGATGGGGGTGAGAGAGGTTTCCTTCTCTCTCAATTAGACTTAACCTCAGCCTCGTTGAGATCATAAAGGACAAAAGTATAGGGAATGCATTAAATAACAACCTGCTCCAAATCATGTCACATTAATAGTAGATTACTCAAGAAGGCATGTCGCATTTAATGACCGGCATGGCCTCATTCCGCATTCAATGTGGATAAGACACTCAAAGGCATGTTGCTCCAGGGTGACTCATTCCGCATGACATGAGTCACCCTGGAGCAAAGATAGCCCACTTAGATGGAGTCAGAATAATAAAGAGGTTATTCGGAAGCTACAAAAATAATAAATGACTTAAAACAAAAAAAATAAATGACTTGACAAGCCGTCACTCTCATCGACAAAGTCAATCATGATTAGATATAATCCTGCACGACATCTCAATCCAGATAAATAGTAAGACATACTATGATTCGCAAGTCATGAATATCTTAATTCTCTCATCTTCTACATGATTATTCCTTCTCTTACTAACTAGAATATCGAATTGCTTATAAGACTAAAAATTTTCACTTTTTTTTCTCTTGTAGATTAGGTCATTTGGAACTATCAAGTAGTCCATTTGTAAAATACTCATCAACGATATTGATGGGCTGTTATTAACTTAAAAGGAAGCCCGATTGGTCCCAAGTTATTTCATTAGAAAAAGAATGTGTTGTGAATGCATCGTCTAATTATACGAGGCCAAGAAATCAATTCATGTTTTTGATCTTACCAAAAATAAACATTGATTTGATTGGTCTTCAACAAAAGGAAGAAAATATTGATTTGACTGGTCTTTGCAGCTTCAATCAAATCCAGCAATTGATCGATTTTCAGAATTTAGAGGCGCTCCATCTTATTTAATTTGATCTGAAAGTTCACGCGGTTGTAACCTACCTAGAAAAGAAAAAATTCTCGATGTGATTGGAGGCATCTTCATACGGAAGATAGAGAGGAATAAAACATGATTCCTACATTTTCGTCGAGTTGTAGCAAGCATTTTATTATATGCATGCATGCTTGGTAATTCTTTAATTATTATCTATTTTAAACAAAAGGGAAAGAAATGCATGGAGTTCACGCCCTGCATGCATGCAGAATCTGTACCGCGCGCCATTGAATCGAAAGGGCTAGCTAGCTACGTCTCAAACTTATCATGCATTTCAGCCTAACTTTGTCGGGTTTTCTGTTTTGGTCCTTTGTTTTTGTCTCGTAATTATTTTTTAACATTATGCTTTTGAATGTGCTCGTGTCATTTTCCGTTTAGAAAATAGTTCTGAATCATTTTGGGACAAAAAATAACTTAATTGGATCTGTCCTGGCAATCATGTCTCCCAGCTGGCCAGCCTTCCCCTATTGGCTTCTATCATGCATTGAACATATATATGTACTGCCCTTGCCGTACCAAACCTGATGCAGTGTGTGGCTTTGAAGGAAGAGGAATGGCAAAAGAAAATTTTATACCACAAAACTTTCATTTAATCAATATATAATTTGTTATTTTTAATATTTATATATATATATATATATATATATTAAAGGATAAACATGGTAAATCAAATGTTGGTAACTTGGTTAGATAAAAATATGTGTTACAAGGCTTACACCTATAACCTGACGACAGCCTTTCTTTCGCACGTAGAACCAAAAAAAAAAAAAAAAAAAACAGATAGCTCCAACTGATTTAACAGTTAACAAATTATAACATAACCATAATAATTAGAGTTGTCATATAATGATTGGTTAACTCGCTGAAATTGGGGGGGAAATCAAACCTCTATTAATGTAATTGATCTGTTTGATGTCATCTAGTCTAATATATCTGGGAATTAATATTTGGATTAAATATCATAACACAATAGTACTTCTTTGATATTTTTGCCATTTCTTACCACCAACTTCCTCGTCCGTGAATAGATCTTGCTTTCATTTAAACATAAAATTGTGAGCGCCAATGGATAATATTACAATAATTAAAAAGCGAGAATCCAATGTCTCTTGCCATGCATAATCTTCTAGGTTTTGTTTTTTTCCTGTTTAAATATTTTATTTATTTTCGAAATTAATTAAACATGAGGGCAGCCAATATTGAAGAGAACAAAATCAAAGTATTTTTCTTGGGTCTTTAAAAAAAAAAAAAAACCATTGAATTGATGCATGGGTACTGACAGATCTCTATGCAAATAAGTTTTGTTTCAGCTGATCCGATCAAATCAACCAATGGATAGATAAAATTGTCATGACTCATGAGGCTCTCTCCCATGCAGTGTCTCGTTGTTTGTAATCTACTATAAAAGCTAGAAAATCCTTGATGCATGCATGCATGCATGCTGGAGGCATGCATCGTAAATAGGGAAGGTAAAGAAAAACGATTCTTACGTTTTCGTCGGGTTGTAGCTAGCAAGCTGTAATTGCTTAAAATGATCAGTACCATCGTTTTGAAAGAAACAAAAAACACACACAAACACGTATATGGAGCCCAGCCATATAGCATCAACCGCAAATTGAATTGAAAGCGGGGCGATTCAAAAACATATCTTGCTGGTGCTGCTCAGCTTACTTTGTCCTGTTATCTCTCTCTCTCATTTTTTATGGGGTACTCGAATTTACTATAGATCAGCAAAAAGTATCGAATTCTTTTTTCTTTTTAATCAGGCACAACAGAAAGATCAATAACTTATACTTCTGTTCTGGTAATCATATTTCTCTCAGTCTGATCTCTCTATGTCTTATTTTGCCTTTCAAAAAAAAAAAATTATGTCTTATTTTGAACAATGCACTCTCCTTGTCAAATTTAAAGGATTATTATTTATTTTGGAAAATAAAAAATATTTTTAATCAATTTTTTCACTTTTTTATTTTATTTTTAATTAAATATGATAATATTTTTTTAATATATATATAAACTTGTATTTTTTTTAAAAAAATTGACTAATCAATGAGAATGCTCTAAATCTGTCCTATGTCGCTTTAAAGGACAATTCTAAATTGTATCAAGTCAAGTCGAAGGAACACGATCGAGAAGACTGGTCATAGCCTTTTCTTAGCCGGCCCGGAAAAGAAAAAAAGATAACCACTTCTTGTCTTCTGATTATACTATCGCTTTGTTAAATCTGAGTTAAAGCAAGCACACATAATTTTCATCTTTATCCTCTATTGATTTCCCATGTCTTAAGATATATATATAAGAACCTTCGTTATTTAAATTTGATTGCAGTGCAGTACTTACGGGTTTGATAATATTGGGCCGGCATTAATTATTAGATTACACCCTTGACTATCAAACCACTATTTCTATTCTCTTCCGGCCATTAGATAAGCTCAAGTGTTTACTAAATTGGTTATATATGCTAGCTATCTATTGAACCAGACCATTTGAGTATTGGCAGGCCGGAATAACTACACTCCAAATTTGATAACAAGAGCATACGTGTTTGGTTGAGGTTGCAGCCATACGTCGAGAACGGTTCTTTCACTGATAAAGATGTATATAGGAGTGTAATGTCTGATTTAGTCCGGTTTTAGACTCCGGTTTTGTATTTTCAAAAACCGATTACAAATCGATTATTCTCATAAACTGCTACTTTCGATTTTATCAGTTTTCGTCCGGTTCGATCTGATTTTAATATATTATATACTATATTATATAATACATATAATATAATATTTAAAATGATAGTAGTATATTATAATATGTATTATAATTTTATTATACTATAGTGATATATATAGTATTAGAATGAATATAGTGATATAAAATTTTAAAATTTAATATTATATTAATTGGTAATTATTATATAATACAAAACTATTGTATGTAGAATTATATAATATATATAAAAATTATATATAATATAAAAAATTAAAATGTATATATATGAATTGAACCGGTTCAGTCCGGTCCAATTCAATTTTGAGAAAATGAAAATCGAAGTAGGACCGATTTTGACCGGTTTTGAAAAAAATAAAACTGAAACTAAACCAAATTCGATATTAGATCAAATCTATCAGTTCGGTCCAGTTTATCGGTTCATCGATTGTTTTTTTTTACCCCTAGATGTATATATAATTATCGGTCTACTTTTAGGACACGCAATTTTAAAATTGAGTTCTTATGCATTAATAGCTAATTAATATAAGAATAATTAAGTTCTACCTCGTTAACATTAATTCCATGTCTCGACTGAGAAAAGAAATTCCATCTGATATTTGATACTCGTACCTGCGCGCAATGATCTCCTTTTAAACTCAACCTAACTAGCTACCTCGAAGGTGTTGCAAATGGTCTCAAATTGGTTTTGTAGCAGATTAAATAAAATCTTAATATGTGGTTATGAGTCCATTTTCACGAAACTCTAATAATAATGTTGAGTCGTTGACTACAGTATAGTCTTTGACTAATTAGTAAAGTTTTAAATCAAATGTAAAAAATGCACAAAAAAACATTAATTTCAAAAGATGGGGAGTGCTACTCATTTGGTTCAAAACCATCCTGATGGTTTCCCATTTTGCTTTTTTTTTTTTTTTTTTACATAATTTTTAAATAAATGTTTTTAAATAATATTGTAATTTTTTTATATTTTAAAAAAATATTTTAAGATGTTAAAAAAATCATATAAAAAAAATGTAAAAAAAAAATGAAAAAAAAAAGCAAAACGAAAACCGTCGGGATAGTTTTGAGAGGGAGAAAAAGCATTTTCCTTCTAAAGATATGCTGGCGAAACGCGGACAAAATACGGATGAAACCGCGGGTATGAAACATGGACAAAATGCATATAAAATGCGGACAAAATACGTACAAATATGTGTGCGAAACGCGCACAAAATGTGTGCAAAAAGAGTACGAAATGCGTCTAAAACGCGTACGAAACTCGTACGAAACGCGTCTATTGAGCGTTTGAAACGTGTCATTTACGTGTACGAAACTCGTGCGAAACGTATTTGAAACGCGTCTATTACGCATAGGAAACGCGTATCGTACAAGTTTGAAACGCGTTTCTTACGTGTTTGAAACGCAGAAACGCGTTTCAAACGCCAAAAAAGGTTCGAGAAACGCAAAAAAAGCCAATAAAAACCCGAAAAAGCCAAAATAATGCCAAAAAATGCAAAAAAATGCCCAAAAAAAAAAACTCTACAAAAACCGCCAAATAAACAGAAAAAGGGAAAAAACTCGTCATAGCCACTGAGTAAATAGGGAAGTTTTACACAACTTCACGACCTCCTAACTTTTACATATTATTATTTTTTAAATATTTTTTAAATATTTTAAATTTTAATTTATTTTTTTAAAACTAATTTAATTTTTAATTTATTATTTATATATCAAATATTTAATAAAAATAAAATAAAATAAAATATAGTGCATGTCTGTGATTATATAAATAGTGAGAAGTTGTATAAATTTTTTCCTGAGTAAATATATGTGTATATATATATATATTATTTTCTTTTCTTGATCTCTTTTGCAACTACAGAGTGCATTCGCAGCAGTGTCCGTGAAGTACCTGACGTTACTTTTCATGATCACCATTATGATCTTCACATTGGAATGGCTTAATTAATTTACTCATCTTATTCCTATATATATCACAGCACTTTTTTATGCAGAATTCTCGCACTTCAATAATATTGTTGACGATCGAACGACTTTGATAATTGGCATGCTTCATCTTCCATTGCGATCGAGGCACTGATCCTCTTCTCCACATGCAAGTTATGAATTATGGGTTCCATCACTTCCATTCGTATGACATGAAAAAGGCTCTTTAGAGTATGAAAAAGTTAGAATAATTCTCGAAAGGTTCCAAAACTTTTGAGGCACCTACCTCAATGACTACTTTGAGGGAGCTATCGGCCAATCTGATCTTTAATTATATATTATGAACCTAAAACAAAAAAGAAAGAAAAAACCCGAGCGTAGCTGATAATTATCTGGATTGTATACTCACTATGATCCGAGTGGAATTGAAGATTATACTCTTCGATCGAGAGAGCTAGGCCTCCTTTTAGTACTGGTGGAGTTAATTTCATGAATAAAAAGAATTAGAGGTTATATAAAATATTAGTTATCCTCATGCAGGGTACGTAATTGCATTAATTCAAGCTCTCCTAATTCTCCGCGGGCTCAACTTTTAGTTGATTGCTGTCGATACATCTTTGTGAAACATGTTTTCAACGTCGACAGTGGTGTTAATATATATATATATATATATATTAATAATCGGTTTCTCTGCTATATATATCTACTTTTCAGTGTTTTCACAGTTGTCACGTTTTGTACGCGACCAGGGCTTTCTTTTATTCTTTATTCTGCATTTCTAGATATTTCTTTGTTCTCTCTGTTCTAGCTAGCTTGGTAATACCCAGATTTGAGATTAATGTTCCGCCACTGTCTATCTGCATTATTACTCATTTAGAGAAAGGGGGATGGCACATCGCCCATGTTGCAACAAGCAAAAAGTGAAGAAAGGACTTTGGTCACCAGAGGAGGATGAGAAGCTCATCAAGTACATTTCCACCAATGGCCATGGTAGTTGGAGCTCAGTTCCTATACTTGCCGGTAATTTAATTTCTTTCATGATCATGATAATCTAACCTGCACCATTTCTTTATATATTCGTTAATGGCAAAAGCTTATATATTTTAGTGTTTAAATATATATTCCAAGTCTATCTCTTACGTGTGCGTGGTTAGCGATCTAACACCGTATTATATTGTATAATGTATATATTTAATTGATGTAAAGTGCAGTCAATGAAACCGGAGTCTTTCTTTTGACGACTTGCAGTATATTACCGCAACACTTGTAATGGAATTCATATAATTATAAAACAAATTATAATACTAATTTATTATTATGAAGTTCACTACATTGCAGTGCATAAAAAAAATTACAAATAGATTTTTACTTTTCTTTACTTTCTGTTTTTCATGATGCAGGCCTAGAGAGATGTGGAAAGAGCTGCAGACTCAGATGGCTAAATTATCTCCGACCAGACTTGAAACGTGGGAGGTTCTCTCCCCGAGAAGAAGCTCTAGTCATTGAACTCCATAGCATTCTTGGTAACAGGTAGGTTTTCTTCTCCTTCATATATATTCTTGTATATAACTTCTTACCCTAAACATCACCCTCGCCAAAGGTAATATATATTTAAATATATATATATATATATATATTTGAACAGGTGGTCTCGGATAGCCAAGCACCTACCTGGAAGAACAGATAATGAGGTGAAGAATTTTTGGAATACAAGCATAAAGAAGAAGCTCCTTTACCTGCATGATGCTGTTCCTGCATTTGCAACCTTTCCTCTTATTGAGTATCCTAGTGGTTTGGAGCAAAATGAAAACCCTAATTTGATCCTAAGCTCTCAACCAGACCAACTACTCCAACTTCCCCCTCCAATCAAAGTGCTGCAAGTCCTAGATCATGGCGATCAAAGGTCAGGACAAAGCAATTATAGTACTCCCACAACTTGGTTTCATTTTCAACCTCAATCAGATTCATCTTCTTCATGCGAATTAACTTGGTCTCTGGGGTATAACGATCAACCCAATCATCAACTTGATCCCAATCAACAAGACTACCATCTGAATCTCCTTTCCCCTGAAGCCATTCGACCTTATTTGGCAGGATTACCTGCTACTGATCATTATCCTAGCGGTTCAGAGGATACTGGTTTAAATGCGAACCTTAATTTGTTCCTAAACTCTGATCAACATGACCACCTACATCTCGCCCCTCAAATCACTATGGCAAAAGCTTTAGATCATGGTGATTATAGATCATCAGGGCAGAACAATTGTTGTCCAACGTCTGCGGTTCCTTTCCCACTTGCAGTCTCAGAATTATCAGACTCTTCTTTTAAAACTTGGTCACTGGGGTTTGAAAATTCCTGCAAAGGAGAAACTATACATGAGGGTAGTGGCCTTATCAACATGAATTCAAGTATCCCTGCAGAACCTCCGAATTACGAGACTAATGCAAGATTGGAATGCCACGAAATGCCGGAACTCTTTGAGATCGTTAACGGTAGTATTAATTAATTAATTTATTAATTAATTAATGCTGGTAATGCGCACAAGCTCGGTCGATCCTTCGCCGCTCAATGGCCTGCAGCTAGCTGATAAATGACCACCCTCCATACATGCTTGTTCTCCACTTGGGTCTTTAATATCCTCGTTTATTCACAAGTTCCAGCCATTGCATATATCATCTATAACACCATTGTTATCATCTGCATCTTTGATATTATATTATCATCGTTGAGGTACGCCATCATCAAAGTTTCAAAATTTTGTCTCTATCCCTGGACAAGCTAGTGCTAGCTATATGTGCAAGGGAAGTGGGGGCCGGATATTTCCTGATATATATATATATATATATATGCGCAATGGAAAGTGGTCGTGCATGTACTGGAACCCTGAAGTACTGTCATCACTGCAGGTTGATCAAGCTATATATATATATATATATATATTGACTTGTACTACTAGTGGTGGTGTTCATCAGTTGCATATATATATGTAATATGAATATTATGTTTTCCTGACACGTTTGTTAACCTACATGCATGGCCTTTTTATTTCCCGCGAATATATACTATGATTTTTGCATATCATCAATTAGTTTATATATGAAGAATATTGCAGTGATGTATATTAGATTGTAATGTAAATTCTTTACACGTTTATGTTCACTTTATTCTTTTATTCTCTAATTAAAGTCGGTTCATGATCTACAGGATACCTCAGTGATCTTATAAGATAAAGTGTATAAATAGGATATTTTAGTCTTGTACAGTAACACCACTTTAATACAATGAGCTCATTACATTGGAAATTGGAGAGCTTAATATGGTATCAGTAGTTTATTCTTTCGCAATTACCCTTGCTTTCCCTTTCGTATTTTCAGAGCCTTCCATTTCGCGATTCCATCTCCTTCGCGATTTCATCATCCTCTGATTCTCACATCTGATTTCGAATTTACAACTTTCTTTTTCGATTTCGATTCTCATCTTTTCTTTTGATTTTGATTTCATTTTTTGTTTGGAATTCGATTTCGTTGTTTTGCCTAAATTGCAAACCCTAGAATCATGCCTGAGAATGATTCATCCTCCTCTTCCTCTTCCGTTGTCAATGTCGAAACCGATTCTTGTAGTCCTTATTATCTCACGACTGCAAATCATCCTAGTATGCTCCTCATCAGTGAGAAGCTCCACACCAACAATTATCATTCTTGGAGACGATCTACGTTTGTCTTTCTGAAGGCAAGAAACAAGTTAGGTTTTATTGATGGATCTCTTGATCCTCTGCTAAAACTAATTATATGTTTTCTCCATGGAGTAAATGTGACATTATTGTTCTCTCCTGGCTTCTTAATTCCTTGTTCCTTAAAATCACTCAGAGTGTCATTTATGTTGACTCTTCTCATGCGATGTGGCTCAAATTGTAGGAGAGATTTTCTCAGGGGAATGGACCTCGTGTTTTTGAGTTGTAAACTGCCATCTCTGCCCTATGACAAGATCAAAGCGATGTAAGTATTGACTTCACTTAATTGAAGGTGCTTTGGGACAAAATGTTAAATTTCCAGCCACCAGTATGCATTTGTCGAGGATATACATGTAATTCATCCAAAACCTTTGCTACATATCATCACCAGAGTTATGTGATGACATTTCTCATAAGGCTTACTGATGCATTTGATGTTGTGAGAGGCCAGATCTTAATGATGGAACATTTGCCATCTTTTAACAAAGATTTTAATCTTGTTATACAAGAAGATCGCCAAATGCTAGTTAGCCAGAGGCATACTCCTTCTATATCTGTTGAGTCTGTTGTTTTAGTTGCCAAGCCAGATATTGTAGTTAGGAATTTCAAACCTTCTACCCGTAGCAAGGTCACCTGTAGTCACTGTGGCATTTTATGTCATACATTTGACAAGTGCTACAAAATTCATGGATATCCTCCTAATTATAAATTTTGAGATAAGACTAAAGGTGTCAATGCCTCTACCAATACTGTTAAGAACACTGATTTGTCTTCCTTGCCACTTATTGTGGATCAATGTCAGCAATCACTAGCCTTATCCAAAATCGGCTGCTTCCTCTACACCTCCATTAGTGAACATGACTTTAATTCCTAATTTTCCAAGTAAATCTAACTCTGTTTGTGCCTCTATTAATTCAATTCAATTGAATTTTTGGATAATTGATAGTGGTGCATCAGAACATATGGTTTATCCCCCATGTTTCTATACCAGCACGCTTACTATTGTCTCTCATTCAGTCAAATTATCTAATGGTACATTTGCTTAGATTACACATATTGGTGGTGTTGTTTTAAGTTCCTTTCTTATTCTCACCAATGTTTTATATGTACCTAGTTTTACTTTCAATCTCTTGTCAGTCAGCAAAATTACTCAAATATCACAATGTTGTTTGATTCTTAAACATCACCATTGTTTCTTGCAAGACCTAGTAACCTCGAAGATGATTGGGATGGGTGAAATACAAGATGGTCTTTACATTTGACTTTTCCTCAGCCATATACTATTTTCAGGGAATCTTTTACTCATACATACTGTTTTTCAATTTAATCTAATGTAACCCTATGGCACTTTAGATTAGTTCATCCATCTTTTTCTAAATTGCATTCTTTACAATAGTTTTTTTCCTAGTTTGCATTCCTAATTGGATACTTGTTCCACTTGTCTAATTGCAAAACATAAGCGAATGTCTTTTCCTATTGGTAATCATAAATGTAATGCATCATTTGATTTGATACATTGTGATATTTGGGGACCAATGACAACTTCTACTTATGATAATTTTAGATATTTTCTCACCACAGTAGATGACTATTCTCAGGTTACATGGGCATATCTAATGAAATCTAAATCTGAAATTGTATCTTTGCTACAATCTTTCTATCTTCATGTTGAAACACAATTTAATCTCAAAATCAAAGCACTTAAGTCCAATAATCATCTTGAATTTGCTTAAAAAATATATATATATATATTGCTTTTAAAGGAGTTTTCCACCAGCTGAGTTGTGTTGCAACTCCACAACAAAATTCTGTTGTGGAGCATAAACACCAGCATATCCTTAATGTGGCAAGATCCATTCATTTTCATGCTAAACTTCCTATTTATTATTGGGGAGATAGCATCCTTATTTCTGTTTATTTGATTAATAGAATTTTGAGTCCTATTCTTTTGAATAAGACTCCTTATGAGCTTTTGTATCACAAAATACCATCTTATACTCATCTTAGGATGTTTGGATGTTTATGTTTTGGTTCAACACTCTCTCACGCTCATTCTAAATTCTCTCCTAAAGTTGTAAAATCTGTTTTATCTAGGTTATCCTTTTGGTGTTAAGAGTTACAAGTTGTTAAACTTAGAAACTCAGACTTGCTATATCTCTAGAGATGTAGTGTTCCATGAAGAAGTATTTCCTTTTGAATATTCTTCTTCAATACCATCCTGTGCTACAAATTTGCTATTTCCATATAATACTCAAAATTCTTCGTTTGGTCCTTCACGCAATCCTACTCCTAATTCTGATTTTAATATTGCTGCTCTTTCACAAATTGAGATCAGTAATATTAATTACAATCCTTTACTAGTTCCCCCATCCCCTTCTCTTAAAAGGTCAACTAGGACTTGAAACCCTCTTCATACCTTCATTCATATCACTGTCAACAGGTTGCTAGTCTTACCTCCTCACATATTTCTCACCCAATCAGCAGGTACTTGACATACGATAAATTGTCTTCATCTCATAAATCTTTTGTTCTCACTACCTCTACTCTTTGAGCCTAAATCCTATTCTCAAGCTGTCAAGTATCCTGAATGAAGAGAAGTTATGCAAGGTAAAATCTTAGTCTTAAAATAGAATGGCACTTGGGATTTAGTCCCTTTACTTCTTGGTAAACACCCAATTGGTTGTAAATGGATGTACAAATTGAAGCTAAAATCTGATGGGAGTGTGGAAAGATACAAAGTTAGGTTAGTAGCCAAAAGATACACCCAATTAGAAGAACATGACTACTATAAAACTTTTAGTTCAATAGCCAAACTCACTACTATGAGATTTTTCCTTTCAATCAATGCTGCTAAGCAGTGGCCAATTTTTCAACTAGATGTAAACCAAGTCTTCTTGAATGGTGAGCTTCAAGAAGAGATTTACATGTCATTGCCCTCTAGTTTTGACAACAAGGGGGAGTCAAAACTTGTATGCAAACTTAAGAAATTCTTGTATGGCTTGAAACAAGCATTAAGGCAATGGTTTGCAAAATTCTCATTGACTTTGCTACTTAATGGATTTACTCAATCAAAACCAGACTATTTATTTTTTAGCAAGCAAGAGGGTACTTCATTTATCTTTCTTCTTGTGTATGTAGATGATATTTTAGTCTTGAGTAATGATGCTACTGCTGTAAAAGCCTTGAAGTCATATCTGAATAGCCATTTTAAATTGAAAGACCTAGGTCCTTTGAACTATTTCTTAGGCCTTGAAGCAGCCAGGTCTGCTAAGGGAATTCACCTTTGTCAGAGAAAGTATTCTCTGTAAATTACTGAAGACTGTGGCTTGGTTGGTTGTAAACCTTTTAAGTTTTATTTCTTTTCTTACATATAAAAATATAAACTAATTCAAAATTCCACCTAAAGATATTATTTCAATATTTATGTTGTTTCGTCAAAATAAATTGTCCTTATATAAACTATTTTGGATTTGTCTACTATAAAATCTTATCTCTCTAGATCTCTCTCCCTCATACACTTAAAATATTATGTTTATGGAGCAATAATCATGTTAGAAGTAATATTTCACTATGAACTGTAATAACTTTTAAGTTTTATTTCTTTTCTTACGTAAAAAGATATAAATTGATTTAAAATTCTACTCAAATGCACTATTTCAACATTTATATTATTTGATCAAAATAAACTGTCTTATAAATCATTTTGAATTTTCCTACTATAAAACTTTGTCACTCAAGAGATCTCTTCATAAATAATATATACACAATAATTCACATATCACGCGAGTTATAGGCCTGTAATATTAATTCCAAGGTTGATATATTGCAATTACTTGATAGGCCAGTCCTGTCTTGTGCAACCCACCATCCATTGGCCCAAAATTGGGCTCAATGCTTCAAAGTTTGGCAAGTACCGAAAAGCGCGCGCGCTCTCTCTCTCTCTCTCGCTCTTTCTTTCTCTCTCTCTCTACAATTATTTTTACATATTTTTTTATACAATCTATTAATATAATTTACTAAAGTAATTATTTTATTATAAAAAAAAATGGAAGTGCACAAAAAATATTATATGAAAATTATGTACATAAAATTTTTGATATATTATTATATAGAGAAGCTCAGCCAGCGTATATTGAGAATAGTGTGTGTGTGTGTGTGTCTCTCTCTATATATATATGTATATATATATATACGTATATATGCGCTGGCCGCCACATGACGACACCCAATATAATTACGAGGTTGATCTTATATTATATGCATCATCTTACCAATTCTTGAGAATTAATAATGTGCGATAAGTGTTTAGAATTAGGTATAAACTTCATTTAAAGTTTTTGAAAAAAAATTAAATATTTCATTCTAATTTTTTTTTTTAAGTTGGCGATTTTTTTTTCAAACGAAAGCTTATACAAGATCTGCAAAAATTAGTACTTTTTAATATTCAGCTACACGACGATATAATATATACGTAAGTTATACTATTTAGAGAAATGTTATCGTATTTTTAATTATCATCATTTTATCCTTCCTTAACTTATCATAGAAGAATTGGTTATTTTTCACTACTCAAATCATTATATATACAACATCAGGACATATATATTGAAATAATTATGATAACTGAAAAGATAATGAATAATAATAAAAATTCATGAGCTCACACCACGATTTCCGAACAAACCAATGATCACCTGTCAAGATGGGATCGTTAACTGATCTTATTCCAGTTCTAGCTCACCAAGATTTCCAAACAAACCAATGATCATCACCTGTCATAAAAAATAAAAAAATTTGTAATCAATTAATTATAATAAAAAAATTATTTACAATCAATTTTAATTATAAATAATTATTTTATTAGAATTAATCAACCATAAATAAATAATTTTCTTATAATAATAACAAAATAGAACAATATTAACTGATTTTTTTCCAATCCTAGCTATCATATTTGTTGTACCATGATCATATGATTTGTACGTCCATCAACCGTAAATATTCTTATATTTTATAAAAATATTTAGGTCTACTTTGGTAATAAATTCATTTCGTTTTATCCTATTTAATTGTTAAAAGTTTTTAAATTTTTATATAAATATAATAAATAATTTATTTAAAAAAATTATATTAAAAAGTCATGTTCTAAAAATATTTTATATAAATTTTAACTTTTATCTTATCTCATCTAATATATAACAAAACAAGACCTTAACTAATACTAGTCTATGATGTACAATTTTTCGGTAGAAAACAACTGATTTGTTTTAAAGATCATTTGTGTTTGTTTATATTTTAATATTATATTTTTTACTTTTTGTATTTTATTTTAGAAAAATATAAAACCAATAATACTTAAAAAATAAAAGAAAAAAAAAAAGTTTTACACAATTAGTAGAACTCTTGATGGCTCTAGCAGCTCTCTTTATATTTTAATTTGAATGGGATGACATTATATTATATATACACACACTATTTTATACTCTAATCTCGGTCCTTTTTCCGCCGAGTATCGATAAATTTTTTAATTATATATTTTTTAATTATGATACGTAGATCTCTACTAACGCTGTTATAGAGCTCAATCCTCGAAATATTCCGCTGGGAACAGTTATCTTGCTTCAGTTCAATTAAGCAAAGTGACAATTTTGGTCCTGTATCGTACCAACTGATACAAACCCCTCAACAACCTCATCTCAACCCTAAGGATCAGATGATCCATTTTTGGGTCTCTTCAATCCAACACAAACAATTGTTGTTTTTTAAAGCTTCGTTATAAATTGCAAACAATTCACTCAGCATACATGCGCGCTCTTATTTAATTTATTGGTAAACATTTAAAGAGCTTAGTATGGAGTGACTAGATTATATGGCGATAAATTTAAAACTAAGAATAATATTTTATTTAAATTTTAACTTTTATTTCAATTCAAGTCATCTTTACTAATTATTTAAACCTCTGAACTTAGTGAACATCATTACATGATGTCCGGCAAACAATTGAAGGTATCATGATTATCATGATAGAGACATATCATGGAAACTCTGCTACATTTAATATTATAATTTTTATACGAGATTCAAATATATAATACATAGACCTCACACATCGTTATTTAGTCTCCAATTAAGTTGTACTAATATGCATTAATTGCGATAAATTAGAGTAGTAGACAATGTTCATTTGTAGACATGAAATACTAGCTGATCATTGGAACCCACATTACCCACATACCATGAGTATTGATATTTCATTAAACTAATTATATATATGATGCATGACTGGTACTATTGGTTGACTTAGACGAATTAGGAACAAAGAAATTGAGAAGTAGGAAATCATGACCCACCATTATTAAAACCTTAGCCTCGTTTGGTCTCCGCTGTTGGGGTAAGTCGGAAATTATGGTACGTACTGATCTCCCTATAAATACCCACTTGTTGGGAGCGAGGACGTGATCGGACCAAAAGCAGCTCGTAAATTGCCCGATTCCATGGAACTAATAGCAAAATCATCATCTTTTTCCCTGATGCAAGTTGAACTTTAACTTTATATATATAAAGAGAAATATTGTGGACCGGTCTGGCTAACTTTTTGAGAAAAGCAGCCTTCCAATAGTCCATCACCACGTAAGCAGCTAATTACTGATTTTTATCCTGCACTTTGATACATCCAATTTATACACCCGAGTATTAGAGACTCATCAGTAACCTCCATCTCCTCTTTGACATCTAACACTTCCTCATCCTCCCTCTCTCCGATTAGATATCAAACTCTCCCTCTCCACTTCAACACTCATCCTCGACGGCGGTTGACTCAAAGCGTAACCACAAGCAAGAATGACGAATGTATGTAAAAATATTGTGCAAAATGCATAACCTAGCATCGTCTATGTGCAAGATGCAGATGCACATGACTAAGAAATATTGTTCCAGTGGGAGAGGGGATGAAAAAGAAGAAAAATTACTGGAAAAGAGGAACCCCATTGGTCGGCGGCATCGGGCTGAGATGGTGGCAATGGAAGAGAGGGACAACGAGGAAGATGAAGGCTGCGAAGACCACATTTGACCTCACTGTATACAATCCCTTTTCCATTTGACAACATGCAATATTATAACATGTAATTAGGCACTAAAAATAATATGTAATAGTATAACATGCAATTAGACACTATAATATAGATCTAGTATAAAAATAAGTTAGAAATTAGTATATAAATAAATTAGCAATGAATGATTTAGTTTTAGTTTTTAACTTTGTGTAAAAATTGAAATTTGAAAACCCATGATTTTTTAAAATGAACTAAATATGAAGGTTAAAAAAATAATATATATATCCGAAAGCCCAAATCCATTGGAGTTGAATCAGAGCTTACATACAAGTCAAAATCGGTGTCAGAATTCGAATTTAAACTCCAACAAAATCAAAATCGGAATCAAATTCAGATTTAGGAGAATTTGACTTTAACTAAGTTGGTGCTTACCCCTAGCCGAGTAAGGGGGGAATTTGGCCGGCCAAACTGAGCATGCATGCAACCTGCTTGATCCCTGAAGTTTAAACCTATCTAAAGCTCTCATTTTCTTCAGTCTATTATATAATTAGATCATGATCATTTTAAAAAATTATATAATTTAAAAGTTCTAATTGTCACGTGTTTATGCATGTATGATTGATCACAGAGCCGGCTCAATAGTAAGGTCACTTAGGCTTTTGCCTAAAGCCTCTACTCTATACAAGACCTCCAAAAAAAAAAAAGAGTTTTTTTTTTTAACTTTTTTTAAATTACTTAAAACCATTTCATTAAATAAAAATTTAAATAATTTTTATATGTTCAATTTGTACAAGGCCCCATAATATTAAATTTAATATTTAATAAAATAAGTTATTTATATTTTTAAATAATATTTCAAGATTTTGCTAAATAAACAAAATTTGCATTGAGGCCTTATTTTAAGTTATTTTACTAAATATAAATTTAAAAAACTTAATTTATATATTTTAAATAAAATCTCATTTGATTAAAGTTTTAAAAATATTCTATACACTACAAGAAATAAGGTTTTTTGCGACGAAGTGTGGTTGCCGCAAAAAGATTTAATAGTGCCGGAAATAGCTTTTAACTAGGGGTGTAAAAAGACCGAACCGGACCGGTGGACCGGACCGGACCGGTTGTCCCGGACCGGGACCGGACCGGACCGGTTGGAGTCCGGTCCGGTCCGGTCCAAAAAATGTATGGACCGGAAAATTCCTGTCCGGTCCCGGTCCAAGGAGTTCATCCCCCTGGACCGGACCGGACCGGACCGAATCCATAGTGTTTTTTTTTTTTTTTTTTTATAATTTTGATTTTTAAATATATGTATATATAAATAATAATATATAAAATTTAATATTAATATTAATATATATTAACATATTAATATACAATATATACTCTTATAATATTAACATATTATGATTTATAGTAGACTAGTAGTTGACTAGTTATAGTATAAAAATATAAATTATAGTATATTTAGATAAAGTATTAGTAATAACTTATAAGTAATAAGTATATATTATTATTATTTACTATATTATTACTAATTTATTACTATTTACTAACATATAAATATATAATATATTAATATAAATTGTAATAGTGTTATTACTAATTAGTTATAATTTATTAACATATACTAATGTAATAGTATTATTAGACTATTAGATTATTAGACTATTAGTTATAGTTTACTAACATATTTAATATTTAATATTAACTAACATATTAATATATAATATATACTCTTATAATATTAACATATAAATAATAAGTGTATTATTATTATTTAATATATTATTACTAATTTATCACTATTTACTAATATATAAATATATAATATACTAATGTAAATTGTAATAGTGTTATTACTTATTAGTTATAGTTTATTAACATATACTAATATAATAGTATTATTAGACTATTAGTTATAGTTTACTAACATACTTAATATTTAATATTAACTAACATATTAATATATAATATATACTCTTATAATAATATTAACATATAAATAATAAGTGTATTATTATTATTTAATATATTATTATTACTAATTTATCACTATTTACTAACATATAAATATATAATATACTAATGTAAATTGTAATAATGTTATTATTTATTAGTTATAGTTTATTAACATATACTAATGTAATAGTGTTATTAGACTATTAGACTATTAGTTATAATTTACTAACATACTTAATATATAATATATACTAACATATTAATATATAATATATACTTTTATAATATTAACATATTATAATTTATAGTAGTTAAATTTGGGCCAAAAAAATATTTGATCATTGTAGAATTTTAGATTAAATTTAGCCCATTAAATCATATGGGGCACCCCTGGACCGGACCGGACCGCCCCTGGACCGAATTGGACTGGACCGGTATGGACCGAACTCCTGTTCGGTCCGGTCCAGGGTGAGAGAATTCTTGGACCGAATGGAATCGGTCCACAAATTTCCCGGACCGGACCGGACCGGACCGGACCA
Source organism: Platycarya longipes (assembly GCA_036559045.1). NCBI lineage: Eukaryota > Viridiplantae > Streptophyta > Magnoliopsida > Fagales > Juglandaceae > Platycarya > Platycarya longipes. The sequence continues at coordinate 50,637,476 of CM071789.1, forward strand.
TTTACACCCCTACTTTTAACCATGGTTACACTAATTGGGATAAGCTTATTTGCGGCGAGTTTACAAAATAAAATTAAAAAAATACTAGTTTCACTAGTATTTTATTAAAATACATTATAATTACTCTTCTGTAATAACTAATCTTTATTTCAAATAATGACTGCAAAACATCCAAAAAAAAAAAAGACTAATTACTAAGGAATATGAGTCATAACAAATAAAGTTTTATGGGTTTATGACTTAAGTAAGATGCATATATGCAAATCTAGAAGCTTCAAGCTGTAGAACCTTATGTTTCAAAGCTGGAAAACACCATATTTCGGGATCTTCAAACTTGAAACTAGTCTATTATGTACAAGGAAATTAGAAGCCCCAAACCTGTAGCTTGAAGCCCCACACCTTCATTTCCTTTGTTCAGTCTCAAAATAATAATAAATTAAACAAGTAAGTGAAGTGAGACCACTACTCTTTTATCAAATATCTGCCTACCCCACTTGTCCAAAAATGAAAGATATCTATCTACCCAATAACTTCACAGCGTGCAAAGATTCACTAACATCAACTTGAACCTTAAAATTGAGTTCAAACCAATTCTATTAAAAAAATCCAAGAAGAAGATGTGTTAATGTGTTCTGCTCATGACAGCCGAACCATTGAGGGAAGCATATATAAATATGTATATGTCATTAATAATAATAATAATAATACTGTCAATCCAAGAAATTAGAACAATAATAAGAAATTTTCAATAACTTAATTGAATGATGTCCTAAAAGTAGCCAAGAAATAGTCTGACGGAATAATCAAGATCTCAAATTCCAATATGGAAAAGCAAAACCAAAACTATTAAAGCATATACACATGCAAGATGCATAAAATAGAATTTCTAAACTCTCCGTATTTTTTTCATTTATTGAATGAATTTAATTCTTAATTCCTAGCAAAACTCAGATTTTCACTCTACTTATTCTGGGAGGAACAACAGGACTTCCAAGGCAAAGGTAATGGCTACAACGTCAACATTTGTTTAAGGCATCAGTATACACATGCATCAGTATGCTCGCCTAACAGCCCCATACCATTTATCTAACAATAAATATTTCTACATCAGTGGGCTATTTTTTCACCCCATCATACATAAAAGAACATCTGAACCATGATTCCACGGTTATAGCCTTCCAGCAACATCCAAGTACCTAGCATATTTCTGAAAGTACTAATAGATCATAAATATTGGCATGCCAAAAGTTTAAAACATATCAAATATCAATTATGCAAAAAGAGTTCACAGAACAAGCGAGGGAATAGTGATGCAGTTTAACTCTAGAATTATTTAGTCCAAGCTATGTTTTGTATGGTATCTCCCTGTCCAAATGTCTCAGGATAGAACTAATGTGGAGATTACTTGAAATCAAACGCAGCTAATGCAAATAATATAATATCAAAGTAGAGTTACCTCTTTACTCTTTAGGATTAGGGATGCACTGCAAGCTGCCATCTACAAAAATTCCTAATCGATCACATAAAACTTCTGCAATACAAACACGAGCTCTATCAGTAGATTAACCATTAAAAAGATTGACACCTTTTAATGATTCTTCCACTTTCTGTAGAAGTCAAATGGGAGAAGAAAATAGGAATTCAAGAGTTATGCTGACGAAATAGGCAGAGTTATTCAAGAGTTACTTGTGTTAAGGCAGAACCTTTGAGGTTCTTCAGTCTTCCATAAAATAGAAGGTGGTCCCTTAGAGAATACAATAAAGAAAATTTCATATTTAAAATAGAAAGATAGTTGATGGGGAGGGGGAGGAGAGGATTCAAAACCTTAGAGAATACAATGATTAGCAGTCAAAATATGCTTATACTCAGATGAATATATATGAAGTAATTATTTCTGTATAATCTTCACCTCTATTGTTATTTAAATATAATGAGAAAACTAAACGAATTAAAAGAATTCTATTTTAAACAAAATGTCAGTGCCGCAAACTAAACATATTAAGATATCAAACAGAGCTCCACATGACATATATATATAAACAATATAACAATATCAATCTATAACAATATCATTATCTAGCTTGCTTAAACTAAAATAAAAATTCCCTAAAAGCATTCATTTAAAATGTAAAGCTATTGAACAATAGTTTCTCCACTATCCTAAGGTCAGTTTATAGTTATGTTTGCTTGAGGTATTTTGAAGGGAAAAAATACTCATAATTTGTGTTTGAAACCAAACTAGATCTACCTAAGATCAGCATCGTCCCTGATATCAGCATCGTCCCTGAGTTAAATAAATAACAAAAATCTGGAAACCATCCAAAATAAGCATGAGTTTTTATATAATCTCTTGTGTACTAATTTGGCATCAGAACCAGAAAGTAAGCAAATAATAAATTGAGTATTCTATAATAAGCAGGGCAAGCAAATGAAACAGTCACCAAAGAAAAAAGGCAAAAGCAAAATCCTAATACAAATAACACTAAGTTAATGGAAAAGTCATCAAGAAGGTAAAAAATTAATCCAAGAAGAAATAATATAAGAAACCCCAAAAATAACAAATTATTTTGTAGACCACAAACTAACACTACAAAAAATAAGGCACACATATTTCTGTAAAAGACAAACTAACACTACACATATTTCGGGCACACATATTTTATATTAAATTATTTTTGTTCTCTTTCTTTCAAAGGATGCTTGAATTCATGTTCAAGCAGGGAACCTTGTCATGGCCTAGTCCTCATCAGTTCAAGCAGCCACTTCTCTTTCTTTTAATGGATTCCTTTATAAGTTTTAGTAATTTGAAATATAAAATAGATGGTAAAGACATGTAGAGCTTCTAAATGCATGAACTATATTGTTAAAAAAATAGAGAAATAACAAATCTACATTAAATTTACTGATACACACGAAGCTTTGCTCCTTCAAAACCATAATCCCAAACCATCCCAAACCGTCAACTCAGGTGCAAATGAGGAAGAATAGCTGTAAGAATGGACAGAAATCAACTCAGCAATAGAGAAACAAGATAGATATAACAAACATGGTAAATGTTATCAAAATGATAAAACCCATCCAAACAAAATCAGTGAACCCGAAGAAAGGGATTGCATCTAGGGTTACAAGAGCGAAGAAATGATTAATTTTCATATCAAATCTTGTATTAATTATCACCAAAATCCTAAAAACCCAAACACTTCGAGCCCCTTACCATCGAAACCTTGAAAACCCAACCTTTACCTCCATAAATCATCAACCTCGAAGATCCCTAACAAGTTATAGCACTATGGTGTTCCTGCGAGGGAGAGAATGACAACAGAGAGAGGGACGACGACGATCTAGTTCGACGGATTGAGTGAGATGCATTAGAGGTATAGAGAGATCAGTAAGTGAGATGAAATTTCTGAACCGGAAAGAGAGAGACGACGGAGAAAGAGACGGTGGAGAAAGACTCACCTTGGAAGCGAGGAGACGATGGCACGACAGCCAGCAGTTGACGATGAGTTCGACTTCTTGCAATCGGCGTGAGAAGAGGAGAGAGAGGGTATTGGGCGAAAGCGAGGGTGATTTTGGGGCTTCATTCGTAAATAAGGCCATCTTGTGAGAATACTCACTTAATCGGCGTTAAAGTCGACGCCATAATCCTTTACAAATGGCGCTACATATGATCTACTGTTCACGCACGCCTTAAATAAATTATGAACGGCACTTGTGTAATAGAGACGCAATTGATAAGTGGTATTTCTTATAGTGATTTAATGATTTATAAATTATTATATTATAATTATAAATAATTTATTTAAATTTTGCCTAAGGCCTCAATATGTATTAAGCCGCCCCTGATGATCACAGAGCCGGCTCAATGGTAAGGCTACTTAGGCCGTTGCAGGCCCCTACTCTATACAAGGCCCCAAAAGAAAGTGAGTTTTTTTTTAACTTTTTTTAAATTAATTAAAACCATTTCATTAAATAAAAATTTAAATAATTTTTATATTTTCAATGTGTACAAGGCCCCATAATATTAAATTTAATATTTAATAAAATAAATTATTTATATTTTTAAATAATATTTCAAGATTTTGCTAAATGAAGGCACAAAAATTGCATTGAGGCCTCATTTTAAATTATTTTACTAAATATAAATTTAAAAAATTTAATTTATATATTTTAAATAAAATCTCATTTGATTAAAGATTTTAAAAATAATTTATATAATAATTTATAAATTTATAAATTATAATTATAAATAATTTATTTAAATTTTGTCTAAAGTCTTAATAGGTATTGAGCCGCCCTGATTGATCAGTTCATTAATTAGTATATTCAACCGGTGGCCCCAACAACAATTCTCTAATTTAGAAACAAAGCAAGGGTCGATCAATTGTCAAAAGGTGTCTACTTTCTCTTTGTAATATTTTACCTACTAATGAAAATCATCCGTGCATGGTTGGGGAGGCAACGTCATCGATCGATGATACGGAAGGATAAAGATCGATCGAGAAATATTGTGATTCTTACATTTTCGCTCATGAGTTAATTTGCAGCAATCTGTACATTTAAATCTATATGTACGTACAATATAAAAAAAAAAATAATAATAATAAAATAAAAAGGTGCATAGAGGCCCATGCCTGAGCTAGCATTAACACAATGATTGAAATGAAAAGTGGACTCAAACGTGTCATGCATTTGAGCTGACTTTAGGTCCTATTTCCACGTTTGGGACCTAGTTTTGTCTCATACACAATTGAGAAAATTGTTGAGGATACGGTTTGAGTATCCCACCAAACTATGAACAGCAAGAATCAATTAACATCACTTAAGAGGGGCAATCATATGAGTGCAACGTTTTCACGATTCACTGATTATCTATGAAACTATGAAATAATGTATTGGATGGTCTTGAGGCTCATACTCTCAATTTCAAAAATTAATTCAAGAAATGAGATTTTTTTTTTATATTTATAAATTAATTACCAATTCATTCCACAATTGATATAGGATAATTTTTGCAATAATCTCCCCTTTATACATTGGATTCTGATTAAAATAGTGACAACCAATTTCTCTGGCATAGACTATTAGTAAAATTGAATTTTAATATTAAGTATTGAGTAGTTATGAACATCTCTCAACTTCAAAAACTAATTCAATATGTGGCTAGCTAGCTGTTGAAAGGACTAGTCTGACTCTAGCTCTAGATCCCTCCAAGTTGATCGGTAATATAAACCCGCTTATAATAGCTAGCTAGGAACAGTACTCTTAGTTTCTTTGTAAAAACAAAAATAGTGAGAATATCTATATATTTCATTCCCATTAGAACTCATATGTCACATCGAAATGTGATGTTTACAAATGATCGTCAGTTTTTAAGAAATTATATAGACTTCAATTCAAATCGTTTTCCCAGGCGCGCAGTTATATATATATTATATATATATATATATATATATATATAAATGTTCTTGTGAATAAAACTACACCTTTTTTATATCGATCATTGTGCATTTTTGGAAGAAAGAAGTACGTACGTATATACAATAACTATTATATAAATCCGATAACCCGCCAAAACTTTTCTTGCATTTTTGGGCCTCTAATAATAAAGATCATTAACTCAATCTAGCTAGCTAATAGCACTCCAACCCCTCAAAATTTAATATTAAAGTAAAATGCTATTGAAAACATAATTAATTTACTCCGAAAATTTTATAATCAAGCAAAAACGTATGGGCGTGGAAAGTATTAGAAGTTAAAGTCAATCTACGACTTTGAATTATTCTTTGTTATTTCACTGATGAGTTTGATCATGTTCTTTTCTCTCTAGCTTGCTTTGCGTGTAATTTTGCAAGTGAGTTTTGGGCAGGTTTGGCAAGTAAATTTTTTTAAATATTTTTTACTATTATTTAATATTTTTTTATTATTATTTACTTATTTTTATTATTATTTAATATTTTATTATTATTATTTACCTATTTTTTATTATCATTAATAAATACTCTCAAACGTAATGTTAAGGTGAATATTTGTTTTAAAGCTCAAGTAAAAATGACAAATTCCATATTGATGAGGTAGAAGTAGTTTTCGGTACTGTAGACTTTTATGTTTTTATTTTTTTTTAAATCCTGAAACATTAGTCATTACGTGCTTTTAGTTTTACATGGAATGTTGGGCCATTATTGACCTTTCCATGTAATATTTACACGTAATGGCCCTGGGCCATTACGTGCTTTTAAATCCTGAAACATCCTGAAACATTATTTTTATTATTATTTATAATTTTATTATTATTATTTAATATTTTATTATAATTATTTACCTATTTTTATTATTATTTATTATTTATTATTATTCAATATTTTATTATTATTTTTTACCTATTTTTTATTATCATTCATAAATACTCTCAAACGTAATCTTAAGGTAAATATTTGTTTTAAAGCTCAAGTAAAAACGACAAATTCCATATTGATGAGGTAGTAGAAGTAGTTTTCGGTACTGTAGACTTTATGTTTTTTTTTTTTTTTTTAAATCCTGAAACATTACGTGCTTTTACATGGAATGTTGGGCCATTATTGGCCTTTCCACAAAAGAGCAGAGGAAACCTAGCTATAATTTCAGTCTTTCTATTAATTAATTTAATTTTTATATTTTCGGATACCCTTTTCGTTTATATATATATATATATATTATATATACATATATATTAATAAATCATTTTGGCACTTTAAAGTTTCAGATTATATAGTCCATTAGCAGATCATGTTCTGAGATTTTTATTCCAGACTTGAAAGAGTACAAAAAAAAAAACTGGATAGTAAGCTAATAATAAAAGATGTGTAAAGCATAAAGGTATAATTACTCTATTTTTATTAGCGGGGACAAGCGTGCATGCAATCTTGCACGATCAATAACCACACCGCGAAAATTAACCCAAGCTAATTTGTACGTGATACACGTGTTACTGAAAAACCACCGAACTTACAATATTCATTCGAGAGTATGTACTGATCACATTACTAAGGGTAATTATTATTTTCTTGACCCATATGTTAATGCATATGGTATCTATTTATAAATTTAATTAATTGTGTTTGCATATTTTTATAAGATTAAAAAAAAAAAAAGCTTGTTTAAGATGATCTGTCTACCCGGAGATAGGGGCAAAATTGTTTAATTACCAATATAATCCTATAATCCTTACTATAAGAAAATCAATTTTTTGCGATATTAGATTTCGTAGTAAAAAGTCGAAAAGAATGTTGTAAAAAAATATTTACAGCAAAAACAGTTATTCTAACTGCAATTAAAATATCACATATACCTGTTTTTTTTGTAGTGAGCCTCCTTGATAGATTAGTTACTATATATATATATATATATAGCTGGTTGAATCGGTACTGTTAATTAAAAGCTACTACTAATTCTATTTCGTGTTGAAATTATATATATGACAGCTTTATTTACGAGAAATATTGCGAAGATGACAAGATCATGGGAGATCATGAGGCCGCCAGGAGACAGAATTACTAAAACATTAATATTGTAATTGATTCCTTAATATTGGTGTTACATTCGACACTACAAGAAAACTAGCCTGTTGTAACATTTTTATAGCAATCAAATAGGCAGTTGTGACATTTTTATGTCTCAAATAGTCTATTTAGCTGCTATAAAAATGTCACAACAGGCCAATTTTCTTGTAGTGTGAGTCATGTATATCAAAATGAAAGCAAAGCGCGCAATAGTTATAGCAACTGGTCTTGGAGCTTTGTATGACTTATATATCATGTACTACGTACGCATGCAGTTTATTCGATCTGTTTAATGAGATCTTACTACTTTACTCAAAAAAGTGTCCTCTAAATTCTAAATACATGTTTAACTAACTCCAGAAGAAAACCGGAAAAGAACAAACTTTGCCGTAAATTAGATCAAGAGGAACGGCATGTTTAAGGGTCATAATGAAATGGATTCCTTAACTCATGTTTAAGGGTCATGATCTTTGGAAAGGAAGGTTGAATATTATTCTGGTAAAAGTAAAATACAAACATCGAGGAGCAAAATATTAAAAAAAAGAGTCTATTTGTGATTAATTATTTATTCGAAAATGATTTTTTTTTTATCAAAATAATTAATTTAGTTTCGTTGCAAATTAGTAACTGGTTTGTGATTAATTATTTATTACGAAAATGATTTTTTCTATCAAAATAATTAATTTAGTTTCGACGTTGCAAATTAGTATGTGGTCATAAATATTTAATTTCCTTATAGTTGCAAATTATTTCTTGTCATCAATACTCAAATAAATATTCATTGCAAGGGTGCGCACATATATACTAATTGTATCCTGACAAAAACGCATAACTGGACATTAATATTGCCGTCTTTAATTTCCTTGGGTATGGCGGATGAGTATTATATAGATACGAGTTTATAATTCGCGTAATGCACAGCTGCTTGTGTATGAGAGAAAGAGATTTAGAGAGAGATATGATTATATAGTGAAAAAATATAATTCGAAACATTTTATAAGACAATTTATTTTGACAAAACAATATAAACATTAAAATAGTGCCTTCGAGTAGAGTTTTGAATCGGTTTATATCTTTATAGATGCTGTTATGTACCCCGATTTATTGGTCCCGACTGCTTCCCGATTATCTTTTTTATTTTTAGTTTTTTTTACATGATTTTTAAATAAGTGTTTTTAAATAATGTTTATATTTTTTTACATGATTTTTTTAACATGATTTTTTAACATGTAAAATATTTTTAAAAAATATAAAAAAAAAATCACAACATTATTTAAAAATACTTATTTAAAAATCATGTAAACAAAACTAAAAAAAAAAAATCGGGATCCCATAGGGACCCAAAAGTCGGGACATTTAGCATTTTCCTATCTTTATATGTAAGAAAATAAATGAAATTTATTTTACAATAATTCATAATAAAATATTATTTTTAAAATGATTCCCTCTCCATAAATAGAAGAACACTTCAAGTGTAGGGAGAGAGATCTAGAAAGACATAGTTTTAAAGTGGAGAGATTTCAAACAGTTTATATGGTTGTTTATTTTAAAATTTAAATTTAAAGGTTGAAATAATGCATTTGGCTGAAATTTTGAATCGGTTGATATCTTTACACAAGAAAAAAAAACTCAATAGTTACAATAATTGATAATGAAGCATTGCTTTTAAAATAATTATTGTTTCATAAACATAACACTTTAAAATTTTAGTTTTTTATTCCAATTATTACCAACAATAGCCTACTTTTATAAGTAAATGTTGCCTTGGAGTCATGATTTCACTTTTATATAGTAGTAGATATACATATATATATTAGTACACACTAATTCTTTTCAAATAAGTCGTTTATTTAGTTGGAATATACAATCAATTATCTTGGAAATTTATATACATGCAATAGAAAAAATGTACAATGGAGCATGTATTGGGTTGCATAGAAGACTAGTCAGTGAGTAGGAAATCAAAAAACAGAAAGCTTGCTTGATTGTCGCTTGACTTAGTGCTTGATTGTCGCTTGACCTAGCACTAGAGCAAAACTCAACCCATGAGTTTGCTCGAGGTACGCTCGACAGTGGGCCCGAGCAAATCTCAACATGTGAGTTCGCTTGAGTCTCGTGCGACTAGCCTTGAACGATACACAAATCCTAGTGCTCGCTTGAGCTAAGCTTGACACATAGCTCGAGCCACTATCGATTGATTATTCGATTGAGGCGTGCTTGACATGCAGCTCAAGTGAAGGCATATTTTTGTTATATTAGGAGTTTTAGTGCCGTTTATATATATATATATATGTCATATTTTGACCTTATTGTGTATGATTTTCAACCTTTTTTAGTGAGAGCAAAATTTGCAAAGTGTGCATGCATATTGTGAGGAGAAAAGGTCCCTAAAGAGTCATGTAAATTAAGATTAAGTGATTGTAATCTTCTCTAATTAATAAAATTGCTATAGCTTTGTGAACATAGGCACGTTGTCGAGCCACGTAAATTTTGTCTTGTAATTTTGATCATTGTTTCATTTGTTTACCATCATTAGCGTGTGAGTTTTGCACAACACGAGGACATATTGCCAACTTTGAAAGCTTTTGAAACCTCAATCATTCGCTCAACAACCAAATGATCATCCAAACAAGTCATTACAAATTGAAAAATTACTCTATCTAGTCACAAAGAAATTGTAAAAAAATAATTTTATAAACTGATTAGATTTGGCGTATAGTATATCAAATTATAAAATTATTTTTATTATGAAGTAGATCTAGCGATTTTTGTGAAGTCACGTTAGTTTGTGGCAATTTTAATTTTTTTAATTAATTTCTTTATTATGTCTGTAACATTTCTCTTATAAATTTCATGCAATAATTGTATTTAACGCATTGTTTTAAATATTGTACTATACAAGTACAGTGTCTGTTTCATACCGACTTAAATACCGGCCGTACCAGCTTGTATCAATCATATTGGTTGGTATTTCGGCCGTACCGAATTTTGATATATATATTTTTCTCATTTCTTATTATTTTTTTATCCCAATTCAGACTAGATTATATATATATAATTTATTCATATATTGATTATTAATTTGAAATATAATTTATATATATATTTATATATATAATTTTTTTATATAAAGATTATTTTAAAATGGTAAACAAAACAGTATTGATGTAGAAATATTTTATTTCAATATCTTGATCGATATACTCGCTAATACGATATTCAAAATTTTATTTAACGTATTTATAATTAGCTAGTTGTAGATGCATACACGGTAAATAAATGGCTGGCAATAACAATGCATCCGGAAATCCCTCGATTATTGCGTTCCTTGAAAGGAGTAGACAGGGTTTATTTGGCAAACGATTCATAATAATTGCACTACATCCAAAAATGTATAATTGTCTTAATCAGTGATCCGAGAAATGTCCGAATTAGGAGGCCCCACCGCCCGGCGCCCTGGATGTATGTAATTTGAGACTCGTAGCTAGCGGCCGCCCATCTCTGAGCTTAGGATCCATTATAAACCATGCAGCTCATCCAGGGAGATGCTCAAATTTTTAGCCCTTTGCCACAAACCCTAATTGGGCCACCAACTAATTATAATTAAAAGCAATAACAATATAATACCTATATATATATATATGTATATATATCATCCATTTGTCGATCTGTTGTGTTCTCTTCACTATTTTCATGATCTTTTTGTTGCACTCAGGTCTAGATCAGCTAGAGCTAGCCTCCTTTCTTTGCACTCAGGTCTAGATCAGCTAGAGCTAGCCTCCTTTCTTCCATTTTCCCTTTCTCTATCCTGTCGTTTTTGCAGATAATACCCAAATTTCAGCTAGCCAAGTTCATCACTCATTTAATAATTTTCACCGCCCGAGTTTTGAGAAAGGATCAGGAATATGGGACATCACTCATGTTGCAACAAGCAAAAGGTTAAGAAGGGGCTATGGTCACCAGAAGAGGATGATAAACTCATCAAGTACATTTCTGCCAATGGCCATGGTAGTTGGAGCTCAGTTCCGAGACTTGCGGGTAACTTAATTGCTCACTTCGATCGATCAATTTCTTTTGAGGATCATAATTCGTCTAAGATGCACTCGCTCTCATATGTTCTATGTGTTTAATATTCTTCCTTTTGACCTTTCTTATAACTTTCCCCTCCCCCAAAAAAACATATCTTTTAAAAGAATTTGTCTACACGACCTACTAGTTATTTTGCGGGTTATATAACCCTAGTACATATTAAATTTTTTCCAGATTCGCAACCATGTATTTTTCACTTCTTTTTGTATATATGCATACATGACGCAGGCCTGCAGAGATGTGGAAAGAGCTGCAGACTAAGATGGATAAATTATCTCAGGCCAGATTTAAAACGCGGGAGCTTCTCTTCCCAAGAAGAAGCCCTCGTCATTGAACTCCATAGAATTCTTGGTAACAGGTAGATTTTCTCTTTCTTACTCTTCATGATTACCTTGTAATTGCTTTAATTAATTAACCATCATCACGGCAATCATGATCGTGGTTTATGATGATCGGTACGTTGTTCATGCAAGAGGGAAAGTTTTAATTTGGACAGGTGGTCTCGGATAGCCAAGCACCTACCTGGAAGAACAGATAATGAGGTCAAGAATTTATGGAATACAAGCATAAAGAAGAAGCTCCTACCGTCCGGTTATACTGATCATGGCGTCGTAATTCCTGCTTTAGGCCAAACCTTTCCTGTCATTGACCAGTATTATCTTAGTACTGGTTCAGATGAAGCTGGTAATTTCTTACCTCTAAATGATCCGAACCCTAACTTGATCCTAAAATCTCAACAAGATCAGCTACAGTACTTTACCCCTCCAATCTGCACGATGCTTCAAGCTGGTTTAGAGCATCATGGTGAACAGAGCAATAACTCTGGCCCAAGTACCTGGATTCATTTTCCAACTATAATTCCACACTCATCAGATTCATGCAGTAGTATTACATGGTCGCTAGGGTACGATCATGCTCAACCTCATGATTCAGTAGTACTAATTGATCCCAATCAAGAAGATGATCATCAGAATTTCAGCCTGATCAGATCAGCACCATCTCCACTAGATGATAATAGAATTGGCCTAATTATTAATCCAAGTATAACAGAATTAGCGCCTAATAATAATGCAGCAATATTGGCACCCGAAATGCCGGAACTCTATGAAATCATCAATTGTGGTATTAGAGTTGGTAGCAAGAGCTCATTACCTCCTTCATGACCTGCTAGACACTAATGTTGATGAAGCTTCTACTTGGGTCTTGTCCACGTGATTAATCCAGAAGCTAGATCCAGCCATTCAAAAGGAGTACATTAATAATTATTAAAAAGTCGTGCCATCATATAGCTAGGCATGGTCTTCATCATTGCCACCACTAGCTGGGTAGCTGCATTTGGAACTGGCTGCAGTTTGTCTCTAAGTGAAATCTGTCTTCAATCTGGGAACTCCGAACATGGTATGGCCGTACTTTGAATCTTAATTGATTGCACTCGTATAGGAACAGTACTAGTGTACGTACTGCGCCAGTAATGTCGCTAGCTCGCTAGTTCAAGCTATTTGTAAGATAATTTCTTGACATGTGATCGAATCTGTAAACCTACAATGCAAGCTCAATATTTTACTATGAAAAACTCTGATCATCATTAATCTGATCCGTAGTTATATATTCCCGTATTCCTAGCAAGCTAGTACTATATTATATAATACACACACACACATGTAATTAACATGTTTGAGCTTATGAGTAATAATATTGTATGTCATTTGATATAACAATCATCGGAGATTAATACAGATCTCACTTAATTAACATGTATGGTGGAGATATAATTGGAAGGAACGTGCAGCTAGCTGCTTGATGCGATATACAGGCCGGTATCTATTTGTGTCCTCCATACTCTGTGTGTTCGTTATATATAAAAGCCTTTAATTCGCTCCCTCAGGCTTTGTGGAGTAGTACATGTACCATCGAGTAGTGTAATGTGGTTACTAATTAGTCAGTACATGATGAATGTTTGATATATAAGATCAGGGATTAACGTGTTATAAGCATGTATATATATATATATAGATATTATGTGCTGCTTGAAATGTACTATAGGATCAGTAGTACTAGTGCTATTATAATTAGTATTAGGACTAGTTTATTAACACCAAAGTACGTAGTATGTACATATATATATATACAAAAACTCTATGTATAATCACTTTTGCATACTTTTTGTGCATCTTATTAATGTGATTAGTTACGTAATTTTTTTTAATATAAAATAACTATCTTGATCACCAATCATATCAGTGGAGTATATAAAAAATATACAAAAGTGACAGTATATAACATAACGCATATATATATATATAGGTACATATGAGGAAGCAATAATGAAACGATGAGTAGTTGTTTATAAACATAAACTGCATGTACATTGTACGTAGTAGTACTGCGCGCATGTAAAGCCTCACGAGGACCGGAATATCTAGGTAATTAACGAAGAACACGATAACAGAAAGTCTCTACATACCCTCATGCAAACTGATCTAATTCCCATGTACGAAGGCCAGGAAATTTTAGCCAAATTGTGGAGGCTGCAAATGTGAAAAATGCAGTGGGAAGAAAGCCTTGATCAGTCTTTGTCTTCTTGCATGGATTGATAATTAGATATTAAGATTGCTAAAGTTTATGTTTAAGCTCTACAGCCTAGAATATGAAAGATATCATCATCATCATATATATATATATGTAGCTAGCTAGGATTTATGAAATGGGTTTGCAATACTTTTAATTTATTGCTAACTATGTAAATTTTTTGGCGTTATACTATATTAATACTCAATATATATATATATATATATATATTATAAGACCACCCATTTCATCTATAATCTAGAGTACCCCAAAGTTGAATAGAAGAAAACACTATAGAATTTTCATTTAACTTGCTTTGCTAAATGAATAAAGTACTACTGGACTGCTACGCATATTATATGGACTACTAGAATGCTCAAACCTTAATTAACACGAGCACACATGCGCGCATGGAATTTCCTACACTCACCACTCACCGTAAGAAGTTAAGTACGGTTTTTTCCTTTATTTTTTTTATCAAATGATTAGTTTATTATCCCCTTACCTATTTTTTCTATGTACTGAGGGTCTCATTGGCTTGTTAATGCTGAAAGAAAACAACACGTGAAGGGGATCAAAGTGTATCGAGGGGCCCTATGGTGAGTCATCTATTATTTGCAGATGATAGCATTATTTTTTGTAAAGTTGATCTTCTTGCTACTAGACACATTCAAGGGCTTTTAGAGAAGTATGAGGAAGCATGGAATCGGGTCAAAAAGTGAATACAGAAAAACTTGTTGTGGTCTTTTCTAAGAATGTTGATGCGCTGATAGATAAAGGGAGTTGTTAAGGTTGTTGGGAGTTAGGACTTTCCAACAATATGACAAATATTTTGGTTTACCTAATCTAGTAGGAGATCAAAGTCTAGAGCTTTTGCTGATATTAAGAGAAGGGTGTGTAATTGGTTGCAAAGTTGGAAAGAAAAGTTGTTATCATAAGGTGGGAGAGAAGTTCTCATTAAGTTTGTGGCTTTGTCCATTCTTACTTATGCCATGTCTTGTTTGAAGATGCTTATAAGTCTGTGTAGAGAGTTGGAAGGGATGATATATGGCCAGATTTTGGTGGGAGAGGAATAATGAGCAGAAAATGCATTGGTTAATTAGCTGGTAGAAAATGTGTTCTTCTAAGTTTAGAGTTGGGATGGGTTTTAGAAGCTTGCACTTTTTCAATATAGCTTTGTTGGTTAAGTAGGATTGGCGAATATTACAAAATGAAGATTCTTTGCTAAAAAGAATCTATAAAGTCAAATATTTTCCTAATGGGACTTTATTTTAAGCTACCTTGGGATTGAATCCCTCTTATGCATGGAGAGAAATTTTCTAGACAAAAAAATGATTCTTTGAAGGATGTCGTTGGAGGGTTGGAACTGATGAGTCTATTAAGATATGGAAGGATTATCGGGTTTTAGGACATGAACTCTTACTGTAAGAAAGGGAAAATCAGTTAATTGCTCTTCATAAGAAAATGCCATAGTCGATAGTCTTATTTGTCAGGAAACGAGAACATGGAAGGCTGAAAATGTAAGAGCTCTCTTCAATCCAATAGTGGCTGAGAAAATTCTTAAGATTAGACTGTCTTTTACTCCATATATAAATGAGTGGATTTAGACACAGGAGTCAAATGGAAGTTTTAGTGTGAAAAGTGCCTACAGATACAAGCTTTGAGCTCAGGTAGTAATGGAGAAAGTCCTAGTTCGATGCAAGATAAGAAGCTTTGGAAGAAGCTGTGGCAAATGAAAGTCCCAAGAAAAATTAAAATATTTGCATAGAGAGGTTGTAGGGAAAATTGTTGTGGAAGGGGGTTGTTGTTTCTGTAATGAGACTATAAAAGACAGTAACCATGCTTTATTATTTGTTCTCATATTCAAGTAGTATGGCAGAAGTTTACTCCAATATCACTATATTTTCAACCTGATAAATGTTTTATGGAAAATGTGAGAACTGTTTTGCATCAGCAAAATGAAGCAGATTTTACTCTTATGTTTGGGATTAATTGGGGCATTTGGTATAGGCGCAAAAAAAAAAAAAAAATGCAGATGGAGAAGGAGTTTATTAGTCCTTTGGCAGTAGCTAACAGTACTGCTATGTCTCTGTATAGATCTTATATTGATATTAGCTCTTCAACTGCAGCTGATATGATGAAGGTAATTTGTAAATGGCAACCTCCACAAGGGGGTTTTTGAAGCTTATAAATGTTGATAGGGCTATGTTTTCAGAGATAAGGAAGACTGGTATTGGACTGGTTTTTTAAGAGATAGTAGCGGCAATGGGTAATGGCAGCAACTGTTATAGAAAATGAAGTTGATGAACCTATAGCAGTCCGCAGTCGAGCTACTTACTGTACGTGTTAAGGAGATTGCAGCTGTGCATACCTCTTGGAATTCCTAAACTTGTTATATGTTGAATCTGACTAATTGCTCTTGGTAAAGGCTTTACAAATTGAGTATGAAACTTTCTCAGCTAATGGTAACTTTACTTAAAGAGGCAAAAGAGTTCATGAATTATTTCCAGGAGATTTGCATTGACCATATTAACCGAAAATGAAATAGCACACCATTAATTTGTTAGATTATATGCTTGGAAGGGAAAATGTCCCTAACTTCGTTGATCATACTCTTTGGTCTGATGATCAAGTTGATAATGTGTAACTGTTTCCTAGTTTGAATGAATTAATTCTGCTTATAATAAGAAAAAAAAAAAAGTAAAACCATCAATAATTTACATCTCATCTTAATTAAATATTATCATTGCTAGTTATAATCATACTTACTAATTATATGATACATTTTAAGTGATTTTCGACATCAATTGTTTAAATTGATTATAACTACTTAAATTCAAGACCCAAGAACTTCTCAATACAAATATTATGCCCAAAAAAAAAAAAAAACCGATTCCCCTCAAAAACGACCTGAAGTTCAGATATTAGGCTGTACAGTGGTACACAGTAGTACCCTACTACCCTGCCTTTCCACTGAAATATAAAAATAAATAAAATAATTATTGAGATAAATTATATTTATTACACTTTATCACATAAATTACTTTTGATAAA
The DNA here is from genome assembly GCA_036559045.1 of Platycarya longipes. Lineage (NCBI taxonomy): Eukaryota > Viridiplantae > Streptophyta > Magnoliopsida > Fagales > Juglandaceae > Platycarya > Platycarya longipes. The sequence continues at coordinate 50,654,725 of CM071789.1, forward strand.
TCTCATATGTTACTGTTTATAAGGAAAAAAATCCTTTCGATGTAGTCACTTGTGCATTAAATGCATGCGCAAGTATAGAGATTATGGGCCCCTATCAGATCTCGGCTTGATTGTAGGCCCCCGGTTTCTTTTCAAATTTTAAAATCCCGAAGCCCAAAATCAAATCTTCCCACTCCAAATCCAAAATTTTAAACTAACACATAAAAATTAAAAAATAAATAAATCCAACAATTCCAGAAATATTATTCTTAGAAAAAAAAAATAGACTTTTTTTAGAAGAAGATGCCAGATGGTACTGTTGCCAAGGGGAGGTTTCTTCTTCTAAAGGCACAGCCCTAGCTACTCTCATGGGGATCAACTGAATATTCCTGTCCCCACTATTTTATTGAATTATGGCCATGAAAACGACCTCTTAATAACTTTGAATCGTTTTTGGTGGGGATACTTTCTATTTTCTAGTCCTAGATTTCCCTCAAATCCTACCAACCAAACAATGCCAAATCCATACTACAACCTTAACCACGAGAAATTCTTTGCTTTACTTCAAACCCAATTAACCATTTTTCCTGCCATAACTCCGTTTGTTTGACACAATGTCTTCTTCTGGGCCTGGTTTTACCTTGTCGATGCCGCGATCCTAGACATGTTTTCTTCTCGTTTGAGGTACTGATTACTAATTATAGAGGTAGATTTGAAAGGCCGGTTTAAAGGCTTCTTAGGATATTGCGATTTGACAGTGATTTTGTGCAGATTGGACGGTCATGATGCTGTGGTTCTCACATCTATTATAGCTTTCATCCGTCAATCAACTTTTTGCGAAAGTTTAACATTGATTTGAACTTAAGAGTCTTTGATGGCCACTCAATTTCCAACTCACAAGGCCATCGTGGCCCATTAAAGATGCTTATTGCGATCCAGAAGGAAAATGACCCGATAAAGTGATATTGTCATATTTGTTTCTTATTTCGGGATTTCTGGGAAGATAAAAGCATGCAGCTCGGCATGCTTAGACCCGTCCCAAAAAATAATTCAATTAAGTTATGGACCTTAGAAATACGAAATATGAAAAGACAGAAATCAGATACATTATTATATAATAATACACGATTCTTTTATCTTTACACGATTCTGTTCTAAATTAAGAACATTTATATAAAATAATTTATAAAAATACTTTCAACTTAAAATATGATTGTATAAAGGCTATGCTTATTTAGGTCTGATTTATTTTTACAAATACTCGTATTTCATCTTATTATTATTATTTTTTAAAATTTTTATATAAAATAAATTAAATAATTCAATTTTTTTAAATCTCAAAACAAATTTTTGTAAAATTTAAAATAAAATTAATATTAAAAAAATATTTTATAATAATATTTTTTTTAATTTTTAATTTTTATCTTATTTATAAAAATAGATTAGACCTAAATATTGCTCCAAAAATTCGTGAAAGTTGCATGGCTTAGAGTCATGGTGTAGAATTGTAATTAGATTCAATAACAACGGCTATGCATGCTGTCATCTATTTGACCATCTTAAGGTGACGAAATTGACAAAAACTTTGTGAATAATCTCTTGGTAATGCCGAGTACTTCGGCATTAAAAATAAGTAAATGAATATGAAAATGAAAAGTTAGAGGGTAATGAGGTGTAATTGCATCGCCTACGATGAAGACAAGCCTGCCAGATTAGCAGCCTGACTATAATCAATAATAGTACAGTGCCACCCTTTTCTGGCCCCACCTCAATCTTAAATTTTTACATATGTCTTTGTCTCAAGTTGTAGACAGATGGGACTTTTTTTTATTGACAGCATTATCAAAATCAGAATTTTTTTTTTTTTTTTACCTGTTAGTTTAAATTAAGAGTAATGTTGTATATAGTTAGAGTTATAAATAATATATAATTATTTTAAAAAAAATTAATTATTTTTATATAAAATTTATATATATATAAAAAAATTTTAAATAATTATACACAGCTTGTAATTTCATAACTATATCTATTATTTCAAAAAATACTATTTATCATTTCACATCAAATATTTTTTATTTTTTTATTTAATTAATTAAGTTATTTTACTTATCATTCATACACTATATATTTATTATAACAAAATAAAAAAAAAATAAAAAAAAAAGATATTTTAATTATACAAAAACAATTTTACAAATTAATATAACTTAATATAATTTATCATATTATAAAAATATTTTTATTATAAAAGAGATCCAATGAATTAAATAAAGTCACGTGAATTTATATACAAAAAAAAATGTATAAATATAGTAATACTCTAAAATAAAATAGGTATGATATTTGATGTGGATGAGAAATAGAATTACTCAAATTAAAATCATCTTTATTTAAAGGGAAAACTCCAAAGAGACTCGCACTCGCAGTTATGATTCACTATGGTTGTTATCACAGTTGGTGGCCACAGGAGACCACCAACTATATACCCTTTGATCAAGTTTTCTGCTTCCTCATTTCAAAAATTTTGAACGTTAGATATAATAATTGTGTACAACTCACTCCCATGGTTGCATTAAAAGTTGAATTTTTAAGTTGTACCTTTTGGGAGTCTTAATTTCTCTCTCCATCTCTTTTTTTTTTTTTAATAAGAAATTGAATATACTTTATTTCATCTCTATAAATAAATAAAAAATAAAAAATAAAAAAATTTATTATTTCAAAGTTGTATCATCTTTAATCACCGTGTTATATTTTTTTGACTTACTCTAGTAGTTTTTTTTTAATAAAATGGTAAATTATCGAAGTGGTTCACTATTATATGCATAGTGGAATCATTCTACAGGTGACAAAGTCTATCACTGAAAGATCCATCTTTGTCAAGATAGATAAGCAGCCCCCCTCTCTAAGTTATGAACCACTCATATTAATGGCGTCCAGTGTCCACTAAAATAGGTTGTTCCCTTAATTGAATTTTGACATTGAAAAGGCCAAATTTTCAACAAACGAAATAATAGTGATTAAGAATTCAATGCATCATCATTAACCTCCAAATACATGACAAGGATTGAACCAATTCCATCTGATCACCACACCATTAATGGTTCTGAACCATTCTTAAAACTAGAAATCATGTGTTCCATGCATTTTTTTTATTTTATAAAAGCAAATTATATTTATTAATAACAAGTATTATAATGAAATTTAAAATATATATTACAAGTCAACTAACGTTAAAAATAACTGACATGGTTAATTAGATAACACAATTATATCCAAGATAAAGTGATAACCAATCTCTTTCTGTCCTATAACGAAATAGAGAATACACTTTACAAACTATCGTTCTAAAGACCCACTCTAATGTCTTTTGTATCTTATCATGGTATGTCCAACCAACTTAGAATTCTGGCCATTTGTAAATGGAACCACCATAAAAATTGAGGTTGATTTATTGATGATTCATCGGGGCCACTGTCCAGAGAGTAGAAATGTTCAATATTTTGTAAAATTTTTTCTATATATTACCAGTAGAACTGGGGTGGAACAAAAACACAAATGATTCTCTCAAATTATCTACAACCATGGACTCTGTTCAGATTATCCACTTGGAAGAGAAGATGGAGGAGGGTCCCATGAGACATCAGCAGCAAGTTGAATCAACAGGGTGGCTCAGATATTATTATCTTTAACTTGATTTTATGTCTCATTTTCTTGTCTACCTCACTCTTTTGTCTCGTAAAAAAGCCTGGTAAAAGTTTCAATTATTTTGACTTTTCCAGCAATCTCTGAAGTCTGAAGAAGGAGAAGAAGATAGTATTCATCGAGGGAGGACGCCCTATTTTTCAGATATATATATATATTTATATATATATATATTGGGTACAAGCCAGGTCAAGGAGATCGTTACCAACGTACGTCTTTCTCGAAAGAGAAATAATTAGATGATTCTCAATAGATTCTTTACACTTTCAATTTCAAATCCTTGAATGATATAAAAGCAATGAATATGCCGGACTTCCATTGCCATGTCAATTTTACAAAATTTTCCTTTTTCTTTTCTGATGGGTGTTTATTTATTTTGAAATTTGAATCCAAAAATTATTTATTTTCTTGTTTTGTGACATCTAGTTTAGAGTAATGCTTTGGGCTTAGAAATAATTTATTTTTTAATAAAAATAAGGCGTTGTTTGGATACAGAGTGACCTCACTCTCTATATGGAGAAAGTAGCTCATAGCCAAACATCAATGAGAGATTTCAAAGTTAGTTTTAAATTATTTTTATGCAGGGACAAACTTTCACCAGATGTTTACTTTTGTCAGGGTATTTTACATTTTTTCTACCACTTTGTCATTTTATCTTTCTGCTGGACCTGATTTCCAAGACTTTGGAGGAGACGTTTATTTGATATTTCACAAAATAATTTGATTTGGTAAAAAATATTGTCGTCTTATTATAACATTATTCTAAAATATATTATAAAAAAAAATAAAACTTGGGAAGCTAATTTACAATCATTATTATTTATTTATAAATATATTTATAAATTAAATAAATTATTAAAAATACTATACAATAATTTTTGAGATCCACATTTATCAAATCTTCCAAAAGTTAAAATTATTTCATCTTTTTTCAAAATTTAAATACAATCTCACTGTTAATAACAAGTTATCTTAACTTATCTTATGATTAAATAAATAATATTAAAATTCATAAATTAATATGAATTGATATGATATATTAGATGATAAATTTATTTTTATCATAAAATATATCTAACATATAAATTTACAAACTTATTGTTATTGAATCTGATTGTAGCACTTCTTTATAGTTATTTGATAAATTTTCATAAAATTTATAGTTCTTTTATAGTTATTTCATAAAATAAGTCTACCCTTACATAAATTTACAAATTTATTATTTGATAAATTTTCTTCTTTTAATCTTGGCAGATGAGACGTCATTTGTTCATGTTTTCAGCGTGGTGATATAAGGCCGGTAGACTTATATATGTTATTTTTTGTCCACACACTGGATTTCTCCATGCCATCATTCATGCCGGATTTTGTTGAAAAAAACTTGCGTGTTGGATTTTTTTTTTTTAAAGATAAATTGTCGTGATTCATTCGTTAGAAAGATTTATATATTTTTGAATGTCAAATATGATATCATAAATTAAGATAATAATTTTCTTTTAAAAAAATAATACATTTAAAATTTTACTAGCATACTATTTTCTTTTATAATTAATTTAATTTTTACTATTATTGATATTCTTTACAAAAAAATATTCAAGAGACAACTCTATTTACTTAAATAAAAACCCAACATCACCTTTCATAAATAACAAAGACTCAACCTCTACGACAATCATTCGAGATTTGAACTTTTTTTTCTTAAAACTAATAATAAGGAAAAAAAATGATAAAATATATCTGAAAAATAACGAATTACAGTTTCAACTAATTTTAATATACTTTGAAATCTATGAAAGTCGTAAAGACAAAACATTTGTCTATTTTCACCCATAAAGATAAGTTTGGTAGTAGTGAGTCCAGTAATGCGTGTGTCGAAAATAGCTATTGGAATGAGTGACGCGTGAGGATCACATGCATAAGTGGGCGGCGTGTGAGAACCACGCACTGTAATTCTTGCAAAACCACCACTTTCCTCCAAACAATTTTCAACTTATGAATTTACTTGTATCGCATGTATCTCTCATAAATGACGAAAAAGTTGTAAATCTATTTTTTTGACCATGAATAACGTAAATAAAATTATACAGAATAAATCTTATTAGACAAATGGATGAATAGAGGAAAGAGAAAAGGATATGGATGGGGAGGAGAAAGCCGAGGCCACCTCTCCCTCCGTTGCTCTTCCTCCCCTCTCCCTCCGATAAAAATCATATATGAAATTCTTTATTTTTTACAAAAGAAAGAGGAAGAATGAGACGCATAGGATTTCACTAATACTCTTAAAACGCATGTCGGATATTAGGAATGTAGGTCAAACTGCTTAAATTTAATTATTTATATTATATTTTAATAATATTTGTCATATTTATTTTTTCATACTTTTGTTATTCTTCTTCTTCTTCCTTTCCTATATTCAATAATAAAAAATATTTTAGTCACAAATGGATTACATAAAAATAATCATACAAATTTATATAATTTCATGTAATTTGTCAAATTGTAATATTATTTTTGTTATAAAGTAGATCTAATAAATTATATAAAATCACGTCAATTTATAAGATTAGTTTTGTATAATCTCTTTATAATTATAACAATTAAGGGCATAAACGGTCCAGTCCTGTCCAGTCCAAGAGAGGTGATGGATCGGTTCTATTTGGTCTAGCATTTTTCACGCACTGGATCGGACCGAATGAGATATCGGTCCCATTCGATATCTCATTCGAACTGGTATCTCATTCGGTCCCATCTAGGGGAGTTCAGACATATTAAATTATTAAGATATATTACATTATTAATATATATATTTGATATATAAATATTTGTAATATATTTAATACTATTAATATATAGTAAATTAGTAATAGTGTAATATACTAAAGTCTAATATACTAATGTATTTATCAAAATTATAATAGTAACCACTAATGTCTAATACTTTGTGTAGTTAATAAGTTATAATGATTTAATATTAAAATATTAAGTTGACTATATTAATACTATTATAAATTTATACATTACTATAATTTATACTACAACACTTATAATATATTAATATATTAATATTATGTAGTAGTACTAATATAGTATATGTTATAGTTATACATCAAAAGATATATATATATATATATAATTTTTTTATTATTGTATTCGGTTTGGTCTAGGAAGAGAAATTCTTTAAATTGGGACCGGACAATCTTTTGGATTGGATCGAATCATACTTCATTCAATCCGATTCAAAATGATCGATCCATTCCATCCAGACCAGATTTCTTACCCCCTAATAACAATCCTCTTTTGTAATACGGGAACGCTAGGGATCCCTATTACATCTCAATGGAAACTTTTTATTTAATATTTTTTTACATGATTTTTAAGTAAGCATTTTTAAATAATGTTGTAATTTTTTTGTATTTTTAAAAAATATTTAAAAATTTTAAAAAAATATATAAATCAAAAATTAAAAATCAAAATCTCTAATAAAATCTTTAAAATAGAGATAAATAATATTTTCCTTAATAATATATGGCATCTGCCATCGAGCCCTATAAAGACTCGATTTTATAGACTTGAGCCAAATAGCTGATTACATTAGCTAGTGAAAGGAAAAAAGTCAAATAAGCCTTTTATTTTCTTTGAAAGTTATAAGAATTATCGTATCCAAAAATTAACGGTATGTTTGAAAATATAAATGTTCTCATATTATTTATATATTATTTATAAATTAGTTATTAACTATAAATTATTTATAGATAATTTTACTGTTATTTAAAAATATAGAAATATCCTTGGAGTGAAAAAAAGAAGAAAAGGTAAACGGTAATATTTAAAAAAAAAAAAAAAACCATGGGTGGGGCAAGGTGTTGGAAGTTAGCAAAGTGGTAGGGTTGAGACAAAAAGTGGGAAAGTGGAAGCTGCGTGCGTAAATTTGACAGAGCTCATGTAAGCCTGGTCACCAATAGGCCCATCCTCCCCCCCTATGGCCCTATGTCATTCCTTTACCAGAATCAAACTGCCGGTACCAATACGGCCCCCACTTTTATCTATTATTTTTCTTTTCTCGGCCGAACCCCCGTCGGCTTCTGCCTGCTGTGCCAGTTCGCCTATATTCTCTCCTTTTTAAAAAAATAATAATAATCCGACCGTTGCGTACTCCACTCCTTTTGGGCCCCACACAACAGCTGCATCTTTTACAGGCTGTACGGTGTTGACACGTGTTTCTCAGGGCGGAAGAGAACATGCTTAAGGGTAAGGGACAAAGGTGGGACCCATTGGGCTCTGTGATCTATGATCGAGGTACTGATGGTTGTGATGTTGACGTGACCCTCGGGTGTAGGGTTGGGTCTTGGGGGTATTATTTTAGATTTCTGGTCCCGACCACGATCTCCTTCCACCGTTTAACGGTCACGTTCTTGGGTTTCTCGCTCTTTTTTTTCCTCCCTCAATATGTAAATTTTATTATAATTTAAAAAAAAATGTTCAATATTCTATATATTATATTATATATATATATTTTTAAAACATCATAAACATATATTTAGTTAAAAAATTACAAAACTATTCATATATTATTATAATTTTAAAGAAAATTTTTCAATAAAACATAGTCTATATATTATATATATTTACTCAAATTTATTGAATAAATATATAGGACTTCGATATTGGGATCCCTTTGTGCCCTCATGTGATTTTTAAATTAAAAAAAATTAAAAAAAATCACATATATTTTATCTCCATACATTTTTTTTATTAATTTTGTGAAAAAAAAATTGAAATTCAAAAAAGTGTAAAAAAATTTTACATTATGAGGGTGCAAAGAGACCTCCAACGCTGGAGCTCTATAAAATTACCCATATTTATTTTCTAAAAAATTATAAAAAGTATTTGGTTAAAAGATTATAAAACTAATCATATATTATTTATTTTTGCGAGAAAGTTAGGTCCTCTCTCAGTTAGTTGTGTCCAAGTCTATGATAAGAGGAGTAAAATGATAAAATCTCCAAATACTGTTTCCCTTTAAAATAGCAACTTCATAAAAGTATGCATTTAAAGAGAAAAATCTTGAAATGATAAAAATTAACCAATTATGTATAGATTTTGAACAAAAAAAAAATCAATGAGTTATACTATTTATAAATTTGTATGCAAACACATTTTTTGTTATAAGTTCATTATAATCATAAGTTTTTTTTTTTTTTTTTTTTTTAATTTTACTAATAATTTTAAGTAAAAGGCTCATTTTTACAAATTTCCTTTTCATATTACTTACTATATCAAATATCAATTATCAATAACGTATTTAGTATATAAACAAATGAGATTGGAAATAAAATTTTATACACAATAACTAACTTAGAAAATTTGGAAAATAAATACCAAATTTATTATCCCGAGATGAGGGGGTATTATGTTAAGAATATGGGTGGTGAGACTAGTACTGAATTAATTAAAAAATATAATGATTTTAGTTGAGAATTTGTTAGTGGTTATATAATATAATGATTAAGGATGTTACAAAATTATTTTAAAAAATAATAAAAAATAAAATTTTAATAACTTATGAAGTAATAAATGAATAGTAGGGAGTTTTTGAAAGTAGCTAGTAACTAGTAAGTCTATTATTATTTATAATATAATTTGATTTGAAAAATATATTTGAAAATTTAAATTTTATAAATTAATCTTAAATAAGTTTTCCACATCAATTTAAAATAAAATTAGCAATTCTTTTAAAAAATTAGAATTAGTATTAAATTTCCTCTTTCGGACGGAACATTTGGTTAACGATGAATAATTGAATAGCATGCTAGTTAAGTAGCCCAAACAATTTATAATAAACAGTTAATTAAAAACTAAAAAAACAAATACAAACTCTTTTTTCTTTTTTGAAACAAAAATAAATACAAACTTAAAAACATAAAAAGCCGCAACAAACACATAAAACAGAGAGAGAGAGAGAGAGAGGGAGAGAGAGGGGGATGAAGAGAGAGAGAGAGCAGCAGCAGCAGCGGAACTTTTGACAACAATGGCCTTCTGAATTTTTTGATTTCAAAATTTCTCTCCCTCTCCGTGAGAGGCTTCTGGAGCCTTGCCCTCGAATTCCTCCACGAAGCTGTGAATTACCATTCATCCCCTTCTCTCGCCGGAAAATTTCTGAAATGGCCAACATCTTCCGCCGGTGGATTACTCTCGTGTTTTATCGGCCAGGGTTTCCGCCCGCTCTCGAAGTCTCACATAAAGGAGCCACAACCGTCCGATCAATCTGAGAGAGAGATATACATATACTTAGCGCGATCATTTGTACGTACAACGTTGCCGTTACACACATAAGGTACCTTCATTCAGGACCGTCAGATTTGTCATGGCGAAAGGAGGGCTGGAGAGGCTTCGGAGGGTCGTACGGACTCTATTCTTCATGGTGGCGATGGTGGTGTCGCTGCTGGTCTCGTCGCTACCTTTGCTTGTTGCCTTAGGGGACGTGCTGGTTCCCTTTGTTCTGATCTCGAGCTTTACCTGCCTACGTTGCTACGGTTTCAAAGAGCACTTTCGTCGATACGCTTTCAAGAGCTCCTTGACCGATATTCCTTTCGTCTCCGTTGTCAGATCTCTTATCATTATCTGTAGGATTCTCTATATTCTCCGCTTTTCTTTTCCAGCTTTTACATTTTTATTTCAATTTTAAATTGTATTATGATATTCATTTTACCGGTTTTTCCAGGGGCAAATTTCAAAATTACGTGTATTATTATTTTTTCTTTCAAAATGTTTTTTTTTTCATGTTCCGTGTATTCAGGCTATGAATTTGTGTTTTTTTGTTTTTGTTTTTGGTTTTAAATTGCAGCCTATGTTTTTGTTTTTTTCCTATCAAAAATTGCAGCCTATGTTTGGTTGCTGAGACTATAGGGGAAAAGAGAGATACGACAAGCTTTCGGAATTAACTTTACCTTCTTTTTTGAATTCTTCGATCCAGAAAAAGAGAACGAAAACCTCATCTTCGACTGTTTTAGGCTTTTTATCTCTTTCTATTACTGAAAAGTTCTCTTTCACTTTGTAATCATATTAATAGCGATATCTTTTTAATTTTATGTTTGGTTTCACGAAAGTACATGAAGCTCTGATAGAAATTATTTATATTTTCGAATGGTCGGAAGTGGGGAATGAAGCCTCATTTTTCTGATACCTTATTCAATTTGTTTTAAGTGTAGTTTTTACCAAGATGTTTCATTGACCAAATGCTTTGAAATTTGATAAACAGAATCGTAAAGAAACTGAAGGAAACCGCATTTTTTTTTTCTCCTTTATATGGCAGCGCCAATTTATTTTCGATTCCATTTATATGCTTATCGAGCGTCTTGTGACTGCAGGTGTTTATTCAATGTGTGATGCCCCTTCTCTCTCGCATGGTCCATACCTTGGAACTGTGACTCTGTGTTCATTTCTCTCAATTCTTCTCCTTTCAGTTAAGGCTTGTGTATTCACCGTTAACTCTCAAATTGAGGCCGAAGCCTCGTCTTCCCTCTCTAGGCAGAAGCTTCATTTGAAGAAGTCATGGGGAATGCCCGTCTTGTTTCTGTCATCTGTAGTCTTTGCTCTTGGCCATACCGTGGTTGCATACAGAACAAGCTGCAGAGCACGTAGAAAGCTCTTGTTTCACAGAGTTGACCCTGAAGCAGTAAGCTTGCAATTTTAATTTATTTTATATAGGTATACGCTTGCAATTTCTATAACGTATTTGTTTATCGAGATGTTACATACTTGTGAAAATCTCGTAATATTTCTTTTTAAGTGACATTGTGTTCTTCTCAATGTCATGGTTGTCTTCCTTCACATGAGCCCTTCAAGTTGGTGCATTTGCTTCCCTCTATAAAACTACTTTATGCAACTATGCTGTCCTAATTATTTTCATAATTTTTCATTGGAGTGTTTAGAGCATTGGCATTAGATTCTCTAAATTTGAGTTAAAATTGAGCTAAAATTGTCATCTTGGCTAGTTTATGTAATAAACTTTCTATACATCACACATTAGATTATGTATGAATTTTCTAACCATTAAAATTAACCTTGTTACATATATAACGGTCATATTATGAAAATCCAACAGTCATATTTTTTATTCCATCTAAACGTCTTTTTATTTACAATCTTTTTTTAAAGGTGTTTTTTCAATAATGATGGCTTTCATTTATGGACATTGTAATTGTGAGATGTCACTAACTATGCCATATCTAACCGAAGTAAATAAAACAAGGATGATTTTTAAGTGCTGCAAACACAGAAGAATATGTCTAAAGTCTATTTTGGTTGACTTTAGAAGTTATTACGATAATATCAATCTCCTTGTTCTGCAATTTCAAAGTAGATTAGAGTTTTTTAGGAGCATTTCTCTAAGATAGTCAAGTTCAAAGATTGCGCTTATATAATAACAAAATTCTCATTATACTAATTTCCAGAAATAATAGTTTTTTTATTGTCTTACAATTTATTTTTCAAACATTCCCTAGATATCACTTGGGAGTACTTATTCGTATATGGTCTATATGAAGTTCTTGAGTGCATTGCATCAGTGCATTGATCATTAGATGTAGAATAATTGTAAGAAAGTCATGAGAAATTATAGTGATTAAAGAATGCATAAAATAATACTCAATTACATAAGCCACAATATTGGATACTGTAGATGAATTTAAGAACTTGCCGAGGTGTATTATTTATAGGAAACTCCTTGTCGAGAAACTGTGCAAGTCGGGACTTTGTTCTTAGACATCCAGGGCCACTAAAACAAATATTACATAGTCTAATGTGGGGGTGTTTCTTTAGTTTTTAGCTAAAACTGTGCTTGCTAGACATTATCCATAAACCAATGCTAATGTTCTTATATGGATAATAAAATCTGTACTATTTTACTGACTATTTATGTCAAATTAACAGGTCCTTTCATGCAAAAATGGTTTTTATGGCTTCCAAAAGGTCCCTCGATCTCCCACTCCCTCTGGTGGCAAGACTCCTAAAAGTGACAGTGAAATGAGGCGAAAGCCTCTAGGGTCGCCTCGTGACGAAGGGGAACTCCCCATCAGATTACTCGCCGACGTTGACAGTTTATTCATAACATGCTGTGGGCTTACTCTACATTACAAGCTCTGTTTTCCTGGCTCTCCACCTCGTTCGTTATCCTCCACCACCTTTCTTGAACCCAATCCTATCTGCAGCTCCCCTAAAATGGTCATGGGAAGGCCGAGATTTGACGGGTATCCAGTTAGTATGTTGTCAAAAAGCCAGTTTCAACTTCACAGGAGCTACAGCAATCAGTTTCACGGCTCTTCACTTCATGCTCCACTATTGGATTGTTCTACAATTCCTGTTCTTTCTGAAGAAATTCCTGTCTTGAGCCTAGATGACACTGGTGAGGAGGCTGAAGTTATTAGGTTTAATTCGGCAACTTTAGAGAGGGGTTTGCAGGCAAATGGCCAGTTTGGTATTGTTCTAGTGCATGGATTTGGGGGCGGTGTCTTCTCATGGAGGCATTTGATGGAGGTGCTGGCTCGACAAGTTGGTTGCACAGTTGCTGCTTTTGATCGACCTGGTTGGGGATTAACATCAAGACCGCGGCGGGAGGGCTGGGAGGAAAAAGAATTGCCCAATCCTTTCCAGCTCGAGAGTCAGGTGATTATATATCCTTATTCTTTGTTGTTGGAATCATGCCAATATTATCCCAAGGGCAAGGTCCCGCGTTCATTATGGGTTCAACATCTCTTCTTAATGCTTGTTTGTTAATATATCTGGAGTTTTGGAACTAAATCTAGTGATCCTGTAGTGTTTCTATCTTGGTATTTTCTCCATAGAGTTTGTTTGTTCATAATCTTTTTATCCTACATGTTATGAGAAACTTATTATTTTGAATGTTGGATTATTTAATGTTTCAGGTAGATCTGCTCATTTCCTTTTGCTCTGAGATGGGGTTTTCGTCTGTAGTTCTTGTTGGTCACGATGATGGAGGCCTACTTGCTTTAAAGGCTGCACAAAGAGTACAAACATCAATGAATTCTTTCAACGTGAGTAATCTCCTTTGTTCCATATTAAATGTCTTTCACACTAAAGGTTGGGCTGGGGGGGTTGTGTTCACCTTTTGGACAAAAAAGACGTGGTCACCTTTCAAGGGAAAAAAAAAAAGACAAGGGGCTTTTGTGTACTCTTGAATAATAACAATTTGTTTACCGATTGGAAAAAAGAAAAAGAAAAGAGAGTCAAGGACAGATTTTTCCTTTAAATTGGATTGAAGGATGTTTGTTTCAATCCATCTATAAAAGTGAGAAGTGTCCACCAAGCTTAAAGTGGTAAGTTTAACAATTATCATGTGTCCTTTTATTTTTAAAAAAATGTGCTTCTCACATGCTCAAGGGACACATGGCAGTTAAATTAGTTCAAGGAAATTTTCTCCAACCTAATTTGTAGGAAAACTGTTCAAAAGATAATATTTTGTGGCATCTAATATTTCTATTTCCTTAAGGAATGGACTTACAGGTAAGTTTGGATAGTGAATTGAGTTGAGATAAAATGAGATGAAAATTGAACTTGATTTAGCAGCTCTTTCCAAAAGTCGTGAATGCAAATAAAAAAATCTAAAATATTGTTAGAATATTATTTTTGTTTTGGGTTTGAAAAAATTGAATTGTTTATTGTATTTTGTGTGGGAGTTTTTGAAAGTTGTAATGACTAGATGAGATTAGTTGAGATGCCCTTCTCAGTCCAAACAAATCTCTGGTTGTGGTTGATTGCTTATTGTGGTAGTTGAAAATTATACAGTCTGTTATTAGAGGTAACTTAGGCCTCTTTCAAACAGTTTGGATGAATAAGACTGCATACTTTATCCAGAACTTGTAGCCTCTGATAAAAATAACTAACTGGCTTGTGGTAATTAGCTAATTAGATTATCAAATAGCTATATCTGTACTTACAATGAGAAAGTAACTAAGTGGAGTTCCATGCAAGACGCGCTGCCTTCCACACTTGCCATCATGCCTAGCTTGCTGCCACACCTTGCTTGTGTTCCTCTTTTTCTGATGCACCAGGCAACTACACAATTCTTCTTTCTCATAGATTATGCCCCCTAACACTAAGGCGTGGTTTGTTTTCATAGATGAGATAAGATAAAAGTTAAAAATTAAATAAAATATTGTTATAACATATTTTTATATTATTAATTTTGTTTTGGGATTTGAAAAAATTGAATTGTTTATTTTATTTTGTATGAAAAATTGGGAAGTAGTAATGATGAGATGAGATGAGAGTGTTTGTGAAAACAAACCAGGCCTAAGTCTTCTAGTTCAGTGGTCAAACCTCATGGCTGTGAGCCTGTGATGGTATACATTAAGTAGCGAACAAAATATAGATAAACTAATTATAACATTACATCTAATGTTGGGAGAAGTTATGAAATTATCAAGAACCTTTTGTTTGAATGATTTGGTGCAATTATCTGGAAACTTAAAAGCAAAAGTCCAGGAAAGTTCTTAGCTGGTCATTGCATCATTCAGGTTTTGATTCAAGGTGTCGTATTGCTAAGTGTTAATTTGACAAGAGAGGTGGTTCCGTCCTTTGCGAGGATCCTTCTGCACACTTCACTTGGGAAGAAGCATTTGGTTCGGCCTCTACTGCGAGCAGAAATCACTCAAGTGATTAATCGGCGTGCATGGTATGATGCTTCCAAGCTAACAACAGAGGTTTTGAATCTATACAAGGTATGTCTTCACCTTCTTTAAACCATGGATAGTTTTCTTCGCATGTTATTGTCTTAAAGTTTTAGAATGGCATAGAGCAATTCAGACAGTTTACATGCTTTGTGGATGAACTTATGGGTCATGACATCTTCAAGCAAATTATTAGCATCCTATTATTACTGGAAATATTGGCTTCTCATGAACTTGAATTGACAAAGAAAATCTGAGCACGCTTAACTATTTTAGGTTGGAAGTGTAGTTTTGATGTTTTTGATTGGCTGTTAGGAATTAAGTACGGGGAATTCAATCCATATGTGAAATGAAAGCAAATTGTAGGGAACTTTGACGCTAGTTTTTTCATTGAATGTTGAAATTGAGGTTGTTTGTATTTGTTTTTATTTTTGTCACAGATTATTAATGCAGGGTTTTGGATTAATATAAACTATTGATATGTTAACTAAACGTTAAAGCATGACCATAAATAATGCTATCATGTCTTTCCCCTTGTGAAAATGACATGAAACTTACTCATTTGGAAACAATGGTTTCAGAGACTTCCTCCAATATTGTAAACAAAATTGAGTATTGATATGTTATAGTAAAGCAAAATAGTACACTCTAGATTAATTCATCTACTCCATGAATTTGAGGGCAAGCAATAACTCATCAATCTTTTGGGCGTGATGTGTTTGAGGAGCAAAAATTTGGTCTCCTTGATGTTTCATTTCCTGTGATTCCACCTCGTTCTAACTATTCCACAAGCAGTCTGGTGAAGGACACTGCCATTGCCATCCTGTTAACAAAATATTTTTTTTGTTAAGGAGAATCTCGGTTTTTCATCCTAAGCCATCCTTTTCTTGCTGTACTTGAGCTGTAGTTGGCTTAGATTTAAGCTGAATGCACAGCACCAGAAATTGGTGATTTTACTCCTATTGGTTATATATTTCAGTTTGTTAATCATAAGTTGAATTGCTTGGAACGTTAACAGGCACCCCTATGGGTAGAAGGTTGGGACGAAGCACTTCATGAGATTGGTAGACTGTCATCTGAGACAGTCCTTTCACCACAAAATGCAGAATCATTGCTAAAAGCAGTTGAAGACATGCCGGTGTTGGTTATTGCCGGAGCTGAAGACGCACTTGTATCTCTTAAATCTTCTCAAGCTATGGCTTCAAGATTAGCAAATTCTGTAAGTATCTTTCTTTCCTTGTTCTATTACTTATCAACCAAATTTGTTGGATAATTGTCTTGGGGAGTGGGGTGCATTTCAGTCTAATCCTCAATGGCTGCTTTCCAAAAATCCAGAGGGGCCTTCTCTTTTCACACTATCTTGTTAAGCTGGGGTTCGTAGATAAAAGTGGAATCCCTCCCCTTAACATAGACATTATTATTTATAATCACTGGATCTTATCATTACCATCATCGATTGCCATGCAGAGACTGGTTGCGATATCTGGATGTGGCCACCTTCCACATGAAGAGTGCCCTAAGGCATTACTTGCAGCTGTAGCACCCTTCATTAGCGGACTCATATACAAACCCGACTTGCAAAGACAATAGGAAACCTTTTTAACTATAGAGTCGTTTTTTCCCATTTTTCTTTATTTACTTTTGTTTTTTTGTTTTTTTCCTTCTTTTTGTTTTTTTGTCTTTTTCTGGTTTTCTGATCCCTTCTTTTTTCTCTGTGTGATCAATTTACCCCAAGAGAAAGAGGCAAATGCAATCTCATCTTTTGGGTATTTTTGATGTGCTAGTTTGGAGCTTGACCCTAACCCCCCATAATCTCCAAGGGTGTTGTATAGCTCTCTCACTTGTATTTTTCATGTCGGATTTTTTTTTTTTTGTAGTTTTAGTTTTTGCACGAATCTTCATTCCAGGAATGCTTGCTTGAACAGATGGTTATTTTCCACTGAAGGAGTGGAAGATAGCATATATTTGTACATAAATCAGGTTGTGAAATTCATCATTTGATCATGGGTGTCTCAACAAGTCCCTGTAAACTTATTTTGCCTAATGGAGTCTTATATTAGCAAATGGGTTGGGCAGTACGAGCAGAAGTCAAGATGAACTCATGACTAGGGGAGCAGCATGTGGATTGTGGTGACCATAAAAGAAACACAGAAGTGGCTCATTCGGTGGCATCGGGAATAATTAAATAAATAAACTTGTAAATATGTGAGTGACCTTTTTCTGCCAAACTTAAAAGCACCGATCCAAAGTACCATTGACCAAGGAAACCAAATGCATGTTTGTTCGGTCCTTTTCACAGAAACGAAGATCATGATTTCTTTCTGTATGGCGATTGCTCAATTTTAATTTTTTTAAAAAACTTGTATTGCCATCAATAGGGGTGTTCACCCGACCCAATTGGCCTGATAGCAACAATTTCCAACCCGATTGCAACATCTTCCATTAGTCCAATAAGCCGAATACCCAATTAGTATAAACGAGTATTTTGACCCGTTCGCTCTCTCCCAGACTACTTATTTTTTCCTCATTTCTTTTCTTTTCTAACAAATACCTTCCTTCCATACAATCTCAATTCAACCAAACGGATCTGTAAGCACAATCACAACACTCTAAAAAAATTGCCTTGAATTCTAACGTTTCAGTCTACCTTTATTCTTGCTATTTCTATAATTTGATCAAAATCACAATCAAATAAATTAGAAAGACAAAAAACGGAGAGGACGATAAATAACTCTCAGTAGTGAAAAACTAATAAATAGAATATTTATATACTTAAATTGGATCCAAAATGGCTATGAGAAGCTTTTTAGTTGTTTATTGAAATCTAAAAAACCGTTTTTCGAATGCACGTATGGTATAAGAGAAAAATGATCTAAAACTTACGGATATAAATTTGCATTATCTCAGTTTTTATTTTTTTTTCTTTTCCGACACATTTAGCTGCTTTCTTCAATTCTTAGTAAGCATCACAATCCTTGATTGCGTTATTTATCTTCTTGAATAGGTAAAAGGTCAAGAGATAGATGCGACTGCGACGGGAGGCCGAGCGAGTAAGCTGCGATTGTGAAAGAGAGATGCGAGGGATAAAGTGAGAGAGCGAGAGGGAGTGAGCGAAATTAGAACGAGAGAAATGAGAATTTTGAGGAAATCTCATTGTGGTTTGTCTTAAAATAGCTTATCAGGTATTTCTGTTTGCAAGAAAGAAAGCAGATTGATTAATTGCTTCTGATTGTGCGCCTACCGAGTCGGACAATTCAAGTTGGGTCGAGTTGAAAAAAAATTCAGTAACAGTACATGACTAATTTGAACAGCCCTAGTTATCAAGCTTTAAAAATAACGATTAATCAAAGTAAAATTGTGTGTGGCTCCTTTAATATCAATTTTTTTTTTTTGCTTTTTTGAAAAACAGTATATTAATTCTGTTCTTAATTAATACTAATCCTATATATATATATATATATATATATATTGTTCCAATTAATTTATATCATATTATTCGAAGTCTTATATTCGTAATTATCAGAAATTAAAAAATATCGTTGTCTCATCAATGCTTCACGCAACCAAAGACAAAAATCTATGTATCTTTCCAAATTGGAACACTACTACCGTCGATCGGAGGTGTAAACATGCATGAATTTTCAACTGCAGCTGGCTCGGCCAAGTTGAAGGAAACTCTAAAAACTCCAAATTGTTTTCTTTCAATTTTCAATGCATGCGTACGTGCAAAGTTGCACACCACAAATGATTAGCTAGTTGTCAAGTTGGCCTTCGTGCTTAGCTCAATTGTGGACGCGGTATGCGTACATGGTTCAAAATAGCGGACGGTATCCAATTTTATTGATGAATTTTATTCTGGCTTAAGAGTATTTTGTATAATTAAAGATCAGGAGAGAGGGGATTACACCCAAATAATAAAAAAAAAATCTCTAAAATAGGCTCTATTTTATATATTATATATGATAAAAACTAGTATATATATATTTGTATAATTCAAGAAGGAAACAGAAACTAGCCATATTATCAATAGAACCAAAAGACGCCAAGCTTAATATTTGTTTGAGAGCGCAACTGATCTTCTAAAATATTTTTGAATTATTTCATTATTATTTACAAACTATTCATTATTATTCTTGCTGTTATTTAAAGATTATTTAAGATATTCTTATTATCCAAATAAAGTCTAATGTTTGAAAACATAATTATTTTCAAATCATTTTGCTATTTGTAAATTATTTAATTATTATTGGCAAATGATATGAAATAATCTTTTAACAATATCCAAACCAAAAGAGAGGACATTCTAATTTAGCATTTTCAAGCATAGTTTGAAATATCGTTTTGTATCAGTCGGATAATCGGTACAGAAGCAACTCTTGTTTTTTCTTTATTTTTAACTATTTTTAGACTCATAATTCAAATCAGACCATTTTTTATATATCTATATATATTTATATATATATATATATATAATTCATTCATATATATAAACTATTCAAAGTTGATACCCAAAACAGTAATTTTCATTTCATTATCTCGATCAAATTCATCATCGAAGGAATATTCAAAATATAATTCCAATTACGCGATAGTGACCGTAATGATAGGAAATTAAACTAGCTAGGAATAGGCTGCCCTCACAGGAAGCTGCGGTGCCCGACACTCCACGATCGGTGAAAAATAAAATCTCACTTGAAAGATTTTGGTTGTCAACTATTCATGAAATCAGAAGGTACTCCAAGATATTCCCAAATTCTAATTATATGGTTATTATAGCTAGATTAATTCATTTTCTCTTCGTACTATATATAAGTCAAACCAGGCTGACGTTTGACAATACAATTTTTTTAAGTACTTTAAAATATTTCGTTTTCAAATATTAAATTATTTTAAATTTTAAATTTTTTCATCTAATTATTAAAAAAATTTCAAATTCTCAAATAAAACATAAAAAAAATGACATTATTAATTTTTTCATATTTTAAAATAAGAATATTAAAAATTTATGTCCAAATATATTTTTTTTTTTAATTTTAAGATCTTTGTTCAAAATTTTCTTTTATGTTTCAAAATTCAATAAACAATCTTAACTTGAGATATTTTTCTATTATTCAAAGATATATTGAGATATTTTAAGCAATATCAAAACGGACCCGTACGTAGCCTTATTGCTCATATAATGATGTGAATTAAGTAATTAAGAATAATTATAGATAAAAAATAGTATATCTGTTATTTGATATCGTGTATATATATATATATATATATATATATAATGATGATATGATAATAGCTAATTAAAAGATGATAAATAATTATTTTTTTACTAAAAAATATATTTTTAATAAAAAAATATGATTTGTCATACTTTTGATTATTTTTTATATTCTCATAAAATATTATATGATTGATCAGATATAAAAAGAACAAATAACATATAATGTTCTAATAATTTAATATCACAACAAAAAATATAGAAGGATGATGATTAAAAAATGAAAACATCTAATTTATAGCTAGGTTGGAAAAACTGTTTGGGAATCAAAATGATTAATCACTGTAGCAAGTGGTTATAAACTACATGAGTGCATGACGCGCGATCTCTAATTAATTAGGGACATGCATGCAATTTTGAATGGCTAGAATACGTACAAACGGTATTATTTGAATGATCAGGAATGCTGGAGCATTCATTATTTAGAATATTTATTGTACACGTGAGATAGTTTAAATAAGTTGATCAATTTATTTTTAAATAAATTAATCTATTTAAAAAAAAATTGACTAATTTATTTAAGCTCACATTATCATATATGTAATAAATACTACTAAATATAGTGAGGATTGCTCCCAATTTTTTCTCTATTTGATTAACCTACCTGATTAGTTTTTCTGTCACGTCACTTACGTACTAAATAATTAATTAAGCTTCTAATTAATTATAATCTAAACCAATTAAGAATACATATTATTGGATTAAGTCCAACATCCTATGTACGTACGAGTTAATGAGAATACATTTTTTACTCTCAAATCTCTTCACTTTGTCTTCAACCTTTCATTTCTCATATCTGGCACTACAAAAAAATGTAGTTTTTGGGACAGATTTTTTTCCTGCAAATACAATTTACCAGCAAATAATAAAATTTTGTTATAAAAAACTAACTGTCAGAATTATTCTGTCAGAAATAATTATAATAGTCCATTTTATTTCTGACGAGATAAAAATTGTGAATATTATTTACTTTTTTCGACAGATATAAAATCATAAGAAAAACTTAGTAAATAATATTTTTTTCTTATGAACTATAGAATTATTACTGACGATGGTATTATGTGACAAAAAAAAAATACATTTTTCAATTATATCTTTGACAGCAAATAGTTATCTTTTTCTACCCATTTTATATTGTCACAAAAATTGATGTCATAAATAATTATATTATATAAATTTATTTGTCACGAATTAAAATATATGAAAATTAAACAGTTTTTCTCACAAATTAAAAAAAAAATTGCATAAAAATATAAATATAAAATTATTATATTTCACAATAATAATATTAATTGATCATATTTTTTTCCCCTTCCGCCCGCCGTATAGGCGAAGAATAGCATGACCGAAGTATGTAGCTTTTTATTTTCTCTAAAAACATCGAAGCTGTGTTTGCGAGACCCCCCCCCTTTCCCCCCTTCGCGCATCCGTTCCCCCCCCGGCGGCTCCAATCTCTCAGTTTTGGTGTCCCCCGCCCCACCGGACCTTTGTACGGTGCGATTCTCTCTAGCTCCTAGTCCCTACGAGTCTCTATGGCTCCAATCACGCCGACGGTTAGCTAGGGCACGTAAGTGACATTATCTCTTTTCCTTCCGTTTTCTCTCTCTTTTCTGCCATCGGCTTCTCTATGTCTGATTGTGTAGTTTGGTAGTGTAAATGGAAAATAGGAATTGTGAAAATATGTAATTTGTAATTGTGTTATGATATCGTTGTGTAAAAGCTTGCTAATTTTAACGGTGATACAGTTTTAAATACCCATTCAATATTCATGGCAAGATCGAATTTGGGTTTCCATTAATTAGAAACAGTGAGATACGCTGTATTTATCTCATTTTCTTTCTGGTTTATTGTTTAGTTTCATGAGAGACTAAATTTTAAGAGGCTAGGAGATACTTGAACGGTTGTTTTTTTTTTTAAATGCTTCATATCTTGGACTGCACTTAGAAAACCTTCATCATTGAAATTAAAAAACTAAAAGAAAAGAGTATATAAATAATAAAAGAATTTTACCCACAATGTATGAGGATTCCAAATTTTTGGTGAGGGGTTAGATATCTAGGAACTTCACATTTTTAAGGATATGAATGGCTATTAAGTGCAACGGTAGCTGCCTCAAGCACATAGATGTTGAAATGTAGAATCCCATATCCAAGCCACCCCTTCCAAGACTCAATTGGGACATCCCAAGATAATAACCCCTTTATCTAGGGGCATAAATTATGTCTATGTGGAAAATGATATTTTTGCCTAATCCGTACCAGCAATTAGAGAAATAAGGCTGTAATGAGGTAGGCAATGTATGATAACAAAGAAAATGGCTGATTATATATAATTAATAATTATATATATGATAACTTATCAAAAAAAAAAAAATTATAGATATGATTCTCATCTACCTGCAAAATATATACATTGTCTCTAACTATATATTTTCTGAGCCTCAACATGAGGTATATATATATATATATATATATATATATATATTCCTTACCCAAAAAGGACATGAGCTGCATATATTCATGTGTGCCTATGCATGTATTATGTATTTGGTTTTTCTTTTTTTCACATCATTGTCACCAATCAAAGCTTATGATCATGACCATATAATGTATATATATATGTTGGTTTAATAACTAATAAAATGTACTCATATTGATACATTGGTGTTTTGATTTGGTAATTGAATTCATGTCTTGTCATGATGTATATGTCTTTTAGTGCTAGCTGCAATATAGTTCTAGTTTTTTTTCCTCTCAACACTTCGTGATTAATATAAGGTAATTAGGGGTTAATATATATAAAAAGTTAAAACTTTTGAAAGGGTGAGCCCGAATGTTGGCTTTTCCAACCCATGTCCTTTTTGGGTAAGGAATATATACATATAATGTATATATATATATTGGTTTAATAACTAATAAATTGTACTCATATTGATACATAGGTGTTTTGATTTGGTAATTGAATTCATGTCTTGTCTTGATGTATATGTCTTTTAGTGCTAGCTGCAATATAGTTCTAGTTTTTTTTCCTCTCAACACTTCGTGATTAATATAAGGTAGTTGGGGCTAATATATATAAGAAGTTAAAACTTTTGAAAGGGTGAGCCCAAATGTTGGCTTTTCCAACCCATGTCCTTTTTGGGTAAGGAATATATATATATATATTATATATATATATATATTGTTGGTTTAATAACTAATAAAATGTACTCATATTGATACATAGGTGTTTTGATTTGGTAATTGAATTCATGTCTTGTCTTGATGTATATGTCTTTTAGTGCTAGCTGCAATATAGTTCTAGTTTTTTTTCCTCTCAACACTTCGTGATTAATATAAGGTAGTTAGGGACTAATATATATAAAAAGTTAAAACTTTTGAAAGGGTGAGCCTGAATGTTGGTTTTTCCAACCCATGTCCTTTTTGGGTAAGGAATATATATACATATAATGTATATATATATATGTTGGTTTAATAACTAATAAAATGTACTCATATTGTTACATAGGTGTTTTGATTTGGTAATTGAATTCATGTCTTGTCTTGATGTATATATCTTTTAGTGCTAGCTGCAATATTTTCTAGTTTTTTTTCCTCTCAACACTTCGTGATTACTATAAGGTAGTTAGGGGCTAATATATATAAAAAGTTAAAACTTTTGAAAGGGTGAGCCCGAATGTTGGCTTTTCCAACCCATGCACATTACCCTTTTTGGATGCCATGAAAAGAAGACGAAAGATATTAGATCGAAGGATACATGGGATCAGGAGTTAGCTACAACTCAATGTGGGAGCATGGTGCATCTTCTTTTATGCTTTGTGGTAGTGCGTGCATGCTTGGACCTCCCTATTTTGGAAGAGTGACCTCTCTTATAAAGATCAGTAGTCTTCTTCTTAATCATCAAAAATATAAGAACCTCACCCTAGATATCATGTACAGTTTATAATGATCTTTACATTAATTTGTGAGGCCCATTCGCAAGCAATTAGAAGCATTTACATAAAATCATGAACATTTCAACAGTCATCTTAATTATCATTGATCTAGTCCGTAGAAAGAGGGCAAATGAACCGATACACTGTAGATTATTGAGACGCGGTTTATAATTTGCACAGGAAGCTCATAACTTGTAAAGCTACAATTACTATTCTGTGTTTGGAAGATTTTTTGATAGAGCTAAAGCATCATTTAGTGACGACCGGAAAAACTTTAACTAGTGGCATTGCATTAGCAAAATCATTTGTGAGCATTTTTAATGTCTTAATGCTTATAATAATTACATTCAACATCAAAGAATTTATTTATGTTTGCAACTTTTGAGATGCAACAGAGGAAGGGTTCAGTTATCAGTGCAAGTGCTAAAATTTTCAATTTCCTTTTCAGAGTGATTACTCAAAATGATATTTTATCATGATTTTTTTTATGATGGAAACCAAAGTTTGAAACAGTCAAATGAAACCATTAATCTAATTCTACTATATATGTGTTTTGTTTTGCAGCGACATGAAGAGCATGTAATTATTATAAGTTCTAAAGACAGTGAACACAGCTTCTGAATCCACTCCAGCAAAAATCCAGTTTAATACTACAGGTAATGTGTTTCATGCTGACCCAACCTGACTAAGCTTCATGTGGGTTCTTGAAATTTATTGTCAATAGTTGTATTTGCCCTCAACTTTATTCAAGCTTGATGTGTGGGAGTGTGATGGCTTATGGCTCCTTGATTTATTAACTTATAGACATATGTTCTCGTGTACTTGGGCTTTGCCTACTTATATGAATGGAACTTCTGATTACCTATATAAAAATAAAATAAAATAAACCTTATAGACGTATGTTCACCTGTAGATAATGTTCAATGTGTGGTCATTGGTAAGCAATGTAGTAAGTTTTTATTCTGAAGATTATCTTTAACACCAAAAGTTTTATCACATACTAAATCTGGACCCATAGATAGTGTGATATTCATATTAATAAGGTGGCTAGGCACTTGGTCTAAAAAGGTTATTATTCATTTTGGTGAATGTAATCACTCAAGAACCAGGTTTAGATTTGAGAGCATTGATGTGAATGCAACTCATCTATAATTGTTTTCGTAGTAGCATTATTGAACTGTCTTTCTGGAACCTAATGGCAGAGGTCTGAAACATGACGTTTGAGGACTTTCCCTTCCACAAGATATCCTTTTCAAGTAGGCAACGATCAATCATTTCTTATTCTTAAAGATATCCTTTTCAAATGATATTCATGACTCGGAAACACCTATGTATAAGATGGATGCGGGAGGAAAAGTAGTGTAATGTTTACACCTTCTACTGCTCATTCTCTTATTATATAAAGATTAAGATAAAAAAGATAAGCTTCTACTATTTCTTATGTCTGATTATGAGTGGTACTTCACCTTTCTTCTTGTAAGCATTTATCCATTACAAAAAAACCCAGCTTGTGTACGTTTGTTTCATATATATTATTTCATACTTTACTAGAACAGTTTGGTTAACCATGATATATATAAAAGAAAAATTCTACTCATGATCATATATACAAACTAATTATTAGATAACATAAAGAAAACAGACCACAAGCAGCAAGCTGCAAGTAGATAGGTAAGATGCATGCTGTAACTCAACAAGAATGTGAAGAAAAACTTATTACATCAGCCAAGTGTCTAAGGAGAACCAAGGATTCTACCTATCTACTTGCCAATACGAGATATTATTCATTACATACAGATTTTTTTCTCTATTTTAACTATAAATTTAAGGTTTGTACATGATTTATTAGTGTAGATCAGGGAAGGTCAGCATTAAATATGTTAGCTAACTTATAAATTTAAGGTTTGTACATGATTTATTAGTGTAGATCAAAATCTCAAGACACATAAAAAATTAATCTTTTTGTCCTAGCTTGCACATGATGATCATGATCATATAAACAAACTAATAATTAGATAACATAAAGAAAACAAACCACAAGCAGCAAGTAGTTAGGTAGAACGCATGCTAACATAACAAGAATGTGAAGAAAAACTTGTTACATCAGCCAAGTATCTAACTCAATCTTCCCTAACTACTCTCTTAGCCAGAAGCGAAGGATTTTGAAATCTCATGAATTAGGATCAATATTACTTTCCACAAGAAATTAATTCACTTGTATCATTTTCTGATCAATGGGCTTTACCCATTGTGAGGAAGTTGCTAATCAAGCTATTATATCTGCAACGATTATTATATGTTGGAAAATACAATCTTTTATATTCTTCATAAATGTATATATACCTTTCAATGTTCATGTTAATCAACCTATATACCAGCGGATTGAAAGTTGAAACCATCTGATATATGTTTACAAAGTTTTTAGTGTGTGACCTTCTTACTTTGTCTGACTATGTATCATACTTTTTCAAAATCCACATAGATTTGATTGAATGCTTCTAGGCATACTCCATCCATAAGTTGACCAATCCATAAATAAAAATCATTTCTAATCTTGAGATATTGTTGGTAGAATATATTCAAAGATTTACTTGGATGCTTCAGGTAAATATTTACTTAAAAAAAAAAAAAAAAAAAGATGAGTGAATATTTGTTGTCAATGAGGATATAGGAATTATGCTTAAGTTAAGGCTAGCACGCCCACCATTAAGTTTAAAGTCTTTTACCACTTTAAACTTGTGGGACACAACTAATAGGAATGTATAGTGTGATAGTTGTTCCATGTTAACTCCTAGGGGTTGACTCAAGTTGTAAAGGATTTTTAACTTAAGGGTATGCTCTTCTTACATCTATTTTACTTATTTGTGTGCAAACATTTAAGAGGAATTCCACCGGAGGGAAGTTTTCTAAAATTATTTATTGTGCACTTGAGGGAAACTCTTTACCGAGGTCCCGTGCATCCCCGGGATTAATTGGAACACTATTCCGGACACCCGGTGCTAATAAAAAAAAATCTTAATGTGAGTTGTTATATATATGCGTATTGAGCCTTTATGTTAGTATAAATAAAAATTATTTATTTCACCCCCCTTTGAGGCCCA
The DNA here is from genome assembly GCA_036559045.1 of Platycarya longipes. Classification (NCBI taxonomy): domain Eukaryota; kingdom Viridiplantae; phylum Streptophyta; class Magnoliopsida; order Fagales; family Juglandaceae; genus Platycarya; species Platycarya longipes. Next base: position 50,682,403 of record CM071789.1, read on the forward strand.
AAGTGATTCCTTTTATGTAATCATTGTTTAGATGGACAAGACGTGGATGCATATTGAAGATAGAATTCGGTCAAATGAATATGCAACAGGGGTTAACCATTTCATTACTATGGCTTGAACCCATGCACTTGGAGGCAATGACATTAGGTATCCATGTCATAAATGTCTCAATATGTCTTTCCGGCCAATAAATGTTGATGAGGATCATCTGTTTATTATAGGGATTGATCCATCTTATAAAACCTGGATATTTCACGGTGAGGAAGATCATTTCTATCTCAGCTCCTCAGATGATGGTGAATCGGAGGGCTTCTCTAGTGGTTATATTGATGATATGGATGAAATGTTGCAGGACATGCAGGCTGGGGTGAATATGGCTAACCCCCAAGGACCTATTGATGGGGAGACAGAAGGATCTTGTACACGGGAAAAAACTTGGGTTGAATTGTTAGAAGATGCAAGGCGTCCACTTTATCCATCATGTATGGCCTTCTCCAAGCTATCATTCATTGTAAAAATGCTTCATATCAAGACAATTGGTGGTTGGAGTGAGAAATCATTCAACATGATTATTAAGCTTTTGAAATCGGCATTTCCTAATGCCCTTCTCCCAGCTTCATATCATGAGGCACAGCGGTTGGAACGTGGCCTTGGGTTTACTTATACCAAGATAGATGCTTGCTTGAACGATTGTGTATTGTTTTGGAAAAAACATTCTAAGATAGATATATGCCCAGTGTGCAAAACTGCCAGGTGGGTCTCGAGCACTAATAAGCATAAGAAAGTACCACAAAAAGTGCTGAGGTATTTTCCTTTGAAGCCAAGGTTGCAACGACTATTTGTCTCCAAGAAGAGTGCGGATGCAATGAGATGGCATGCAAATGAACGAACAAATGAGGCTAATATCATGAGGCAGATTCCAAAGTGTGGAAAGATTTTGATGCACAAAATCTAAGTTTTGCACTTGATTCCTGTAATGTGAGGCTTGGTTTAGCCAATGATAGTTTTAACCCATTTAATAATTTGAGTAAACCTTATAGTATTTGGCCGGTGATACTTGTACCCTACAATTTGCCACCTTGGTTATGCATGAAAGATCCATACCACATGTTAACCTTGTTAATTCCTGGCCCTAAAGCCCCTGGTAATGATATCGATGTCTACTTGGGTCCTTTAATTGACGAGTTGAAAGAGTCATGGGAAAACGGTGTTGATACCTATGATGCATCTATCAAGCATTGGTTTTGATTACATGCAGCACTACTTTGGACCATCAATGACTTCCCAGCCTATGCTAATCTATCTGGCTGGAGCACAAAGGGAAAGATGGCATGTCCTACATGCAATGTAGATACCGACTCATTGTGGTTGGCACATGGGCGAAAACATTATTACATGGGTCATCGTAGGTGGTTATTGCTAGGTCATAGGTGGAGATCTAGAAAATCTGCTTTCAACGGTCAACCAGACCATCAGGAGTCACCTACACAATTGTCAGGTGAAGTTGTTTTGGAACAGTTGGCTCAGCTAAGTAATGTACAGTTCGGTAAGGTTTTAAAGAAAAGGAAACGCACACCATCCGAATTAAATTGGATGAAAAAAGTATATTTTTTTAGCTTCCTTATTGGTCTTCATTGGAATTGAGACATAATTTAGACGTTATGCATATTGAGAAGAATGTTTGTGACAGCATCTTAGGAACGTTGATGAATATTGATGGAAAAACTAAAGACACAGCCAACGCACGTAGAGACTTGGCCAACCTTGACATAAGAAAAGAATTACATTTACAAGAAGATGGTGATCGTTAATCCATGAGACTTGCATGTTACATGTTAAATAAGAATGAGAAACGATCCTTCTGTGAGTGGTTATCAAAGGTTAAGTTTCTCGATGGTTTCGCCTCAAATATTGCCAAATGTGTTAATGTCAGTGAAGGCAAGATCCTAGGCATGAAGAGTCATGATTGCCATATTTTCATGCAAAGATTGCTCCCAGTCGTGATTGGTGGATATTTTACAGTTGAAGTTCGACAAGCATTAATTGAGTTAAGTACTTTCTTCAAGGAACTCTGTGCACGTACCCGAAACATTGAAGTCCTCCATCAATTGAAAACTGACATCTCCACTATTCTTTGTAAGTTAGAAATGATATTCCCACCTGCCTTCTTTGATATAATGGTGCATTTGACCATTCATCTACCAGAAGAGTCATTGCTTGCTGGACCTGTGCAATATAAGTGAATGTATCCTTTTGAGCGGTATTTAGGAAAGTTTAAGCGGTATGTAAAAAATAAAGCTCGACCATAAGGCTCAATCGCGGAGGCCTATATTCATGTCGAGTGCCTTACATTTTGCTCGAGGTATCTCCATGACATCGAGACAGCTTTTAATCCACAAGAACGAAATGTTGATGTCGTTGAAGAGGATGGAGCAAATAATACTTTGTCTATTTTCTCGCAAAAGGTTCGTCCATTAGGATCGTGCTCCATTGAAAGAATGGATGAGAAGCTTTTTTTAACTGCCCAGTGGTATGTGCTCAATAATTGCCCTGAGATTGAAGTCTACATAGAGTAAGTATTGGTTACTCTAGACCCTAACATATCATTAGTGACAAGGTTCTTAGCATCCATTCCAAATTCATTAATTATGATGCATTCTATATGCATGTAGGCAGCACTATAACAAGATTAGAGAAGAAGACACGAACAATGTCGATCGTAGGCACCAAGCTGAATTTCCAAACTGGTTCAAAAGCCATGTAAGTTTGATCTCATATTGCATGCATTTGCATAATCGTAACTACTACTACTACACTACTACTACTAAGTAAGCTAACAAATGATGCTAACAGGTCCGCGAATTGCGCCAACTGAATCAAGCGCCAATTGAATCAATGTGAGGTTAGTGATGAGGTTTATGCTTTATCATGTGGACCAGATCCATGGGTTGGCTCATACAGTGGCTGCATAACAAATGGAATTAGGTTCTATACAAAGGACCGTGAACAACATTGCTGTACACAAAATAGCGGGGTACTTGTTAACGGTGTACACCAATCAAAGCCTGTTGAGTTCTACGGTGTTTTGAATGATATTTTGGAATTACGCTACAAGGAATGGCATCTTATATACTTGTTTAAATGTGATTGGTGGGACGTTGGTGATCATAACAGAGGCATCAAAGTAGGCGACCATCTAACAAGTGTGAATACTAATAGGAGATGGTATAAGGACGATCCTTTTGCGCTTGCATGTCAATGCTCAGTGATCTTTTACTTAAAAGATCCGAGTATGGCAGGGAATTGGCATGTCGTGCAAAAGATTACCAACAGAAATGTACATGACATTCCATTGATCCCAACAGTTGGGGATGAAGATGAGAACTCATCTAATGGTGACGCATATCAAGAGGATGAGGATGTGAACCTCCTTAGTCCAGTGGATCAAAATGATAGTGCCTTCGTGAATCAATTGCATAGAGAGGATGAAGATCCATATATTCTTAATGAGTTACCTCTACAACACCGTGCATGTCCTAGTGATGCTGACCATGCTTTTGTTGACGATGATGGCGATAGCGACGAATATGAGGATGATTCAGAAAATGACAACTTGTTTGGAAATGAGGAAGATATGGGCTCAGATTCAGAAACGGACTCCTCTAACTAGTGTATGGTTCTCGAATTACGATTCAACTTGTGTAATCGATATCACAACTAACATCTTTTTAGTCAAAGATAATGTTTTTTAACTTGTGATTAAGTTTGTGCAATTTTTTTGGTAATTTTTATGCACAATGTGTATTAAGTCAAATGATTCGGTCCTAAAAATATCATGCATATAGGCATAATCCAGTCTTCACTTGACTTAAAATGTTTGTGATATATGTTGATGGTTTTTCTTTTTTCTTTTTTACTACCAGCATAGTGGCTTGCAATTAATTTTGGGGTTAGACCTTGGAGTGCATATTTAGTGAAGTGAAGACTTGGATGATTTAAAGGTAATGCCAGAAATTTACATCTTTGTACTTACCTATGATAAATAAAGAATCACTTCATTCTATACTTTGGTAGACCTCTTTGTAACTATCAAGTAACTTAAATACCATACTTAACAGGAGGAGGAAAGCATGTCTGTACACATGAAGTTGCCTTTAAAGTTGGTTGAAAAATAACTTTTTTTTTTTTGGTTATAAGTAAGAAAGGCACTTTTATTCAAGAATGAAATAAGCGAAATCCATGATCACTAGAGTTAGTAATACAATAGAAACACCTAATTAGATTCTAGAAGCACAAAATAGAAATGTATTTATCGACAAGCATTATGCTATCTAAGAAAGTATTCAACTTAGCAAATTCATGACGTCAAAAGGTAAGTCTTCACTTTGCCTATAGTTAGCAGAAAATAGGCATCAATAAAATAATGGTATAAGGCAGATTTGAGTTGGAATTTTGACAAAGAAAATAGGTAAGGCAGATTGTAAGCAGAAAATAATGGTATAAGGTAGATTGTATAAGGCAGATTGTAAGCAAAAAATAGGTAAGTCTTCAAGATGTTGGACAAAGAAAAGTAAGCTTTGCCTATAGTTTTGTGTTAGAATTTTGACACAATATATCTATAAAATAATGGTGTATTTTATACCTAGCCATCTTGAGAAACATGTACTTAAATTGTTGTCAAAAAGTATTGCTGGTATCTATCTAATGATGTTGTGCTTGGCAGAAGTTGACTTTTCTGAGTAAGTATGATGTTTGGTCAATAGCAATGGTATAAGGCAGATTTGAGATGGCTGATTTCCGATGAAAGCTGCTGCATTTTTTATTTTTAGTCCACTATTCAGAATTGTAATGTAATGCTACTTAAACTGCAGATACTACAGGTATTTTGTTGTGGATGTATGATGGTGCCAATATTGACACGTGTATTAAGTGAGCAGTGACTATTATTGGGCAAACCTTTCAATTTTCAGGTAAGTATTTTGTTAGGATAGACACATGAGGACTATGTTGACATTTTAATGGGAAAATAGGCATTAAGAATTCATTTTAAGATAAAACTGTTGAGTGGTTAATTTACTATGAGTACTTATGGGATGAACCTAGTAAGGTAAAAAACTAAATGGCAACATGATAGTGTTAACATATTGCAATTTCCAAATTCATCTACCAGGGGTGACATGTAAATTGTAATCCATTAATATTTAACAAAAATTATGAAATTGGTGGATGTCCTGACTCTTGAGTAGCAAGGCACTATGGTAATGAATTCAAGGCTGGGGGTTATTTAAAATGCACAATATAAATCATGATTGTCTTATATAGGTTTCTCTAAGCAAAGTAAAATCTGGAGTATTCAATGAGATTAACATTAAATCTTTTTATCTTTTGGAATCAATGAGATACCAACATCTATCTCTAAGGTGTGCTACAAAGATACTAATAATGTGAGATTATAATATCAGCTGGACAAATGTGAGATTATAATACATTATTTTAAAAAATAATGTGAACTGGTGAGACATTAATATTTCAGTAGCTCACATTTCCTTTTTCATTTCCAACTAATGATTTAATGCCATTATCATAAATTATTATCGATAAAGTTACATGTGCAGTTAGTATAAATAATTTATAGCTTAGGCAAATTAAAAACTAAAATTGATGAACATATGTTAAAAGAATTGGGGACTCAGAATACAAAGTGATGAAGTCCAAACAATTGGCCAACAGCGCACGTAATTTGACGAGGGAATAAATGCATTCACATAGTTTTTCCAATAAGTCAATGGCAGTAAAGCAGAAAATATACCAGCGGGAAACTGAAATATTTGGGCTGAGAACTCAACTTTATGTCACATCTGCAGTAACTCTACCATACTTAACAGTTAAGTGGGGGGTTAGGTTGCTTTTTATAAACTTTTTTTTGCTTAAACACCAGAGGAGTTGGCGTACATCAAACTACTTGAAAAAACTCAACTGCCTGGAGAGGAAGAAAGAGGCTCGGCCACAACTTGAACCAGTTATTTTGCTGCACTATTTAGAGGATTCTTTTACACAGGTGATAAGGTTTATATTTTGAATACTCATTCGAAAATCCAGAGAAATATTACATGAATAATAAACTTTAAAATTCTCAAACCATGCAAATAAATCTGGTTCTCTATAGATATATCAAATTCCTTCCACCAAATATCTCTTGCCATTTCACCAAATATTAGGTTTTTTCATATTAGGAAAAACCACACCAAAGCACGATTGGTGTTTTTAACTAAACTTGTAGCAACCTTTGCCATAAAAAAATAGTGAGTTAACTTAGATGAAATGCTTGTAACATTTGGGAAAGCACACAATTATTTTGTCCATCAGTGACAACTTTAAATTATAGAATCAATGAGAGACAAAATCTGTCATATATAAATTTCACGAGTTTGATCAAAATGTAGAGGACTCATGTTACCATACCTTTTGTTTGGGAACTGGATCTTGGTCTCATGTGTATGCTAAAATCATTTATATTGGTATATTATCTCTTATTTGCAGTTGTCAAAATCATTTATAAAGGTTCTAATATTATGCACTTGCTTTGTATTTGTGAGATGGAAATTCTAAATATAGAAGAAAAAATGAATGGTAATTTAAAAAATCTCTCTTACTCTTAGGTAAGTTGTGAATTACTCTTAGGTACGTTGTTAATTAAAAATGCAAACATGCCATGGCCTTGGGTACGTTCTATTTTACATGATTAGTATTAGGAAGTTCAAGTTAGCATAAATGTTAAATTTCTAACATGTTTTTTTGTTACCCTGCATTTGTAAATTATTGTTGAGTTAAAACTTTTTGGTAGGCTTGCTCTGTTTTCTAGCATCTTTGGTCTTGACTACTATGGATATAAGTTACCTCAATTGTTGGAACATATTTAATCATGATTAGTATATATATTTTAGTGTTAGTATAGGAAAACCTTCCTTATAAAATGAACTCAACTGTTGATGAGTGGTTTCATTTAAAAGATGAGCTCTATATTGCATGCTACATAGTCATAAAGTATGTGGTTTTGTCAATTAAGGTAGCTATTGTTAACTTACATAAAATCAGACCCATCCTTTTTTGAAAATGACTCAAGCAATGAGAGGAAGGAAGGAAGGTCGTGGTGGACACGCTAGCCATACAGCATCACAGTCTGGTATAGGACAATTAGGAACACAATTGGACGTACGCAGAACCAGAGATGAGATTCCTTCATTTTCAGATCAGTCTACCCAAGCACCGAGTGTTGAACTGGAGGAGTCAATAAATCCTATGAATGGCTACTACGAATATGGATGTTGCAGGTAATGAGGCATTTTGAATATGGTTAAAGTTAATGAGTTGTAATTTTAATGTATAATAACTAATTAGCCTTTTGGCCTGATTTCTCGGAGTTATTAATAATGTGGCCTTGCTCTATAGCTCCCGTTACGAAGAAACGTGGGTGGGGTCCAGCAAAGTGCGCTGAATTTGACAAAATTCAAAAATTTGGTAAGATAAGCTTGGAGATTAAGGATGGCCAACGAGGAGTATCATGTCCGAATGCCTCACTTTTCACAGCACGACTGACACATATTGTTCGATTATATGCAAATATGGCACATGTTAGCTGGAGGAATGTGGATGAAAAAGAGAAGAAGGAGCTAATAGATCGTGTCAAGGTAATACTTGATCCTTTATGCATTATTTAGAAGATGCTTTTGCTGTATACTTAAAAATACATGTTGGGCTTATGTTTAGGTTGATTTCCAACTGGATTGGACTAAAAGCAACGACCAAGAGACTGTGATGGTGGCACTTGCTCAAAAGTATAATGATTTCCATTACCTACTACACCGAAGGTACAAAGCGTATGCAACACATGAGGCGGCTATTATTGGTGGGACAACTATGGTGGAGCGAAGTGTATGGGAATGGTTATGTGAGAGATGGGCGAGTGAAGAGTTCAAGGTAAGAAAGAGACTTTATTTTAAACATTTCATTTTTAGCTTTCAAGTACATATCCAAACAGGAAGAGAATACAATCATTTAATAAATTTCCCTTGCTACTTAAAAAACTGATAAATCCTTTTGTTTGCCATAATTATAGACTTTGTCCATGAAGAACACAAATAATAAGGGGATAAGAAGGCTGAATCACACAGATGGAACCAGAAGCTAGGACAGATGATGCAGCGAATGCTGTGTTCAAGGAAGTATTAGGACGTCAATCTGGATATGCTAGAGGATTAGGCCACTTAGTTATACCAGACCCATCTCCATCATTATTAAAGAATAGGGAGTTTCAACATCTTAGTCTGGAGAATGAGAAAAATAAGAATGATGCTGCCTGCTTCAAGAGTGAACTTGATGTGTTCAAGAGAACCATTCTGGCCATGCAAACAAATTTCTCAGAAGTTGAGAAAGGTTCATTCTCTCATATGTCAATATTGGAGTCCCAGAATCAGGCTTGTGCTGAGCCTGAGCTGGGAGATGCATAGGCATCACTTGTTACATGGGGGTACTGGTTTTTTGAAGTTTTGAGCCCAGACTTTTGAGGAGCTAATAGATATGAGTATTCCAACTTGCTGCATGTATTCTTTTGTCCAGCAATAGAGATTGGTGATGGTAATCTGGGGATTTAGTTTGATAAAGAAAACTTGTGTATATTTTACAAGGAAAGGGTAGCATGGTGAAAATTACCATGTATGGCTTCAGATTAGAGACAAGTTGCATGCTGAACAGGTATGGCCTCACTTATTTTTATATGCCATTTATAAGTTATGGAATATTTCCCATATGTCACTTGGATGAAATGTATCAGCAATATAGACCAATAATGGCATGAAAATTGCCATATGTTTGTTAAAAAGAATATGCAATTGTGAGTATCAATCATAAACACCAACAAATACTATACTTAAATGTTTGGGAGCATGATATACATTAGTCACATTGCTGGAAATGCTTGTAGTTGCATACATAAATTGTCTATGCTGTCTATGGTGGATAAGATGAGTAACATAATTGCCTCTGCCATTTAAAGAGATGGGTAATTTCAGTTATAATATTTTGAACTAGGTGTATGAATAAGGCATAAAAGGTTCTTATGGTTGTGTATACAGACCCAGTTATGATTTTTTCAAGAAAATAGGTTGAGGATGGGTTATACCTTTGTATTCATGAACTATTTTGCTAGGAAAACCCAGCCAAACAGATGAGGTATTTTGGTAACATTTAAGTGACATTGTAAGCTATAAAAGCTTGCTAATCAGATGTTGGATATTTAGGCAATGTTGCTTTATGATTGTTGGAGTAATTTACATAGCTAATTGCAGTAGAAGATTATTTATTTAGTTTGGGATGGTCTTGGTTAATGGCAAGATTGACCATACACTAATCTTGGGCATTTATGTTTTCAATATATAGTAAACATATTTTGGCACTAGCAGTTCCCATCACAACTTGGCATATGGGAATGCTCTGTTTTTTGGATTACGCAGTTGGAAATGGGCCAAGTCTCCAGGCATGCATGCAGCGAAAGAAGAAAAAAAGAAGAAACCTCCATCAGTTTATGGTATGCGAAGGGTTGAAAGTATATATGTAGTTGGTTATTGTGTATATATAACTAAACAAGGATCTACTATGGTTTACATGTAAATGCTCTACAACTTGGTACATCATTGATATCAATATCTGTATCCTGACTATGTATTTAGTAGATCATTTGGTGTGGAGTTTACTTGGTATCATATGATTGCAGATGAATGAGTTTGTCCATTTGTAATATAGCAGGTGTTACATTCCAAGAAAAAAAAAACTTGCAAACAAGCCAAGTTTTGGTTTGCATCACATGGCATATGCAAACTGAAATATTGAGTCTGCTAACATACAAAAATTGAGTTAACGGACAAAATCTGAAACAAACAAGTTGAACTTTAATTTAACAAAGAAGTTGGTGGGCAAAATTAATAGTGACAAAAAAGTAATATTTTTATTAATTTACTTCGTGATTAATATGTTTTTTCTACCAAATTTTGTCCATGTGTAATAACTATACTCAATAAAAATATTAATCAGAAATATGTATTACTGTTTGCTCCGTGTTGTCAGAAAAACACTTTTAGTGATCATATATGTATAGAGGAAAAAAGAATTTTTGGCCGTTATTTAGTATAACAAAAGCATTATTCTAACGATTGTTTTGGTTATAATAAAATATTTTCAACAAGATAAGTATATAGCAACTGATTAGTTTTGGATGCATGACTACATTTACCCACTAAGATGGTTTCTTAGAAATACTTTTTTGTCACCTAAATTGGTTTAAATCTGACAAAATAATTGTTGTCCCAAATGTTTTTTTCCTGCAGAGACTTTGGTTGTACAAAACATTTTCCAACACCATTATGAATACTGTGCCCTACTTATTTGTGACAGATAATATTAGTATTTTTCACCACGAATAATGTAAGAAATAAATACATTTCTCACGAATTTTACAGTGGTAGCTTTAAGCCCTTAAAGTTACCAATTTATTCCTGCGAGTTTGCTACGATCTAATTTGGTGCATTATTCTGACAGAAATATATGGTATTAGTTACGAAAAAATACGCAGGAAAAGACAGTTTTTTTTATAGTGTGGATTCATTTTTTATCATGATATCAGAGCCAGCTTTGTGACCAATATTCATCTTCATTTCTCATTTATTTTCAATCACATCATCCATCACCCCTTATTCACCTACCTATCTTCATTGTTTCATTTCTAATTTTGTCAATCAATGGCTAAAGAAAACTCATCTCGCACATCTCCCTCTCCTTCTGAGGACCCTGACAACCATTTCTTCCTCTACCACAGTGACAATGCCAATATTATAATGGTCATACCACTTCTAACTGGTCTAAATTATCTGTCATGGCATCGTTCATTTACTTTGTCCATTTTCATCAAAAATAAGTTGGTTTCTTAGATAAAACCATTGAAAAACCTGAACTCACTAATGCCCTCTACATACCTTCGTTGAGATGCAACAACCTTATACTATCCTGGATCCTCAATTCCATATCTAAAGCAACCGCATCCAATGTTCTATACATTGACTCAGCCAAGGAGATATGGGAGAAACTCAAAGCCAGATTTTCTCAGCCAGACAATGTCAAGATCTATCAATTTGAACATCAACTTGGTTCGATTGCACAAGGAACACTCATTGTAAGTGAATATTTCACTCAACTTATTGCTGTTTAGGAGGAACTTTATAGCTATAGACCTTTTCCCCATTGCTCCTGTGGACTCTACACATGTAAAGCCCTGCAAACCATTGGCGAAACTCAACAAATAGATTGCATTTTCAAGTTTTTGATGGGACTCAACGACACATATGATAGCATTAGAGGCCAAATTATACTTATGAATCCTATGCCCTCCTTGGATAGGATTTTCTCTTTGGTTTTACAGGAAGAAAGGCAAAGAGAAACCAAAAACCTTGTATCACCTGTTTCCAAATCCTCAGCATTAGTTGCCTTTCACAATCATTCAAGGAAAAATGAGAGGCCTGAGATCACATGCTACCACTGTGGGAAGACTGGCCACACCAAAGAGAAATGCTATCGATTGATTGGGTTCCCTCCCAACTTCAAGTTCACAAAGTCAAAATCAGGGTATCTTGGTAGCAATGGTTCAACTCCAAACCACTTAGCCAAGCAAGTCATTTCTCAAGTTCAACCACATGGTAAAGTGTCACAACTATCATTGCTTTAGGACCAAGTTCAGAGACTTATGGCACTTGTCAATAATGAGACACCGCAACTCAATCATGGTCAGTCCCCTGCTTCCCTGCACTCGAGCAGCCCATTCCTCCTCACAAGCATCACTCAAACATGACAGGTATATCACCATCCAACTCTTCCATTTTTTCAAATTTTACCCATTGTCATTTTATCTCATTGCCCCATTGTGCACCTTAGATAATGGATACTAGCGCCACAGATCATATGATCTGCTCACCCTCATTATTCACCACTGTCACTTGTGCCACTCAAGCACATGTTCAATTACCCAATGACACTCGGGTTGCTGTCACGCACATAGGAACTGTGTAGCTCTCAACAGAAATCACACTCACAAATGTTCTATGTGTTCCCTTCTTCACTTTTAATTTGATTTTTGTCAGTAAGCTCACTCATAACTCTCCTCTATGCGTTGTTTTCTTGCATGATCACTACTTTATATAGGTCATTTTTTCATGGATGACGATTGGACTTGCTAAAAACAGCCATGGTCTTTATTACCTTCAACCCAACTCTCTCGGATCCAAGCTTTCCAGTTTTAACCCCAAGTCTCGAGTCTACCATGCAATGAAACAAGATTTTGATTTATGACATTTTAGATTAGGGCATTTGTCAAGCCAAAAGATGAACTTAATTCAATCATTCTTTCCCAATGTAAAATGTGGAAACCAAAATGAATGTACCATTTGCCATTTGGCTAAACAAAAAAGAGCTCCATTTTCCACTAGCACCACTTGTTCTCTCTCAACTTTTGACTTAATACACTGTGATATTTGGGGTCCCTATTCTCAACCCTCTTTGCAAGGACATCAATACTTTCTCACTATTGTTGATGACCATAGTAGAGTCAATTGGGTTCACTTAATGAAATTCAAATCAAAAGCGAAACAAATTCTTCAATCCTTCACTAAGATGGTAGGAACCCAATTTAATTCAAAGGTTAAACAAGCGAGAACCGACAATGGGATGAAGTTTCACATGCCAGATTTTTTCAGTACCAATGGTATCTTACACCAAAAAACATGTATTTATACCCAACAACAAAATGAGATTGTGGAGAGAAAACATCAATATTTACTCAATGTGGCTAGAGTCTTACTTTTCCAAACCAATATTCCACTGAAATTTTGGGAGATGCTATATTGACAGCCACTTACTTAATCAATAGGATCCCCACTCCTGTACTAGAAAATAAAACTCCATACGAGCTTTTGTTTAGGTCCATGCCTTCTTATGAAAATTTGAGAATCTTTGGTTGCTTGTGCTATGTGTCTACCCTCAAACATGCAAAAATCAAACTTGATTTGAGAGCTAAGCCATGCATATTCATTGGTTATCTAGCTGGGATAAAAGGCTATAAGGTCTATGACTTGCATACTTACTCCACTTCAATTTCTCGAGATATTACTTTCTTAGAATCCACATTTTCCTTCAAAAAAGAAGAGCTTTTCGTCCCTTTTTCCAATCCAGGCAGTGCTCTCGCTCAATCGTCGCTCGACGTGTCGCTTGAGCAAAGGCCAAGCAATGATCTCGCTCAACTCTCGCTCAATATGTCGCTTGAGCGAAGGCCAATCAATGTTCTCGCTCAACCGTCACTCGACAATTCGCTCGAGCTACATCCAGGTCGTGATCTCGCTCAACTCTTGCTCGATAACTTGCTTGAGTGAGATCTAAACAGTGATCTTCCTCACACTTCTATACAAATTGTTCATGTTAGAAGATTTGATCAAGTCAAGCGTGCACCCTCTTACTCACATGATTATCACTGTGCTGCTACCTCAGCACAGATGCCTGCATATAACTCTTCCATCATCCATCCTATTGCCTCACACCTCTCATGCACCCACTTATCACCTTCTCATAAGTCATATGCATTATCCCTCTCTCTCATACATGAGTTGAATACCTATGATGAAATTGTTGTGTCAAATCATTGGAAAAAAGCCATTCAATCTGAACTTTCAGCCCTTGAAGCTAATGGTACTTGGACCATCACCTCCTTACCACCTGGATAGAAGAATATTGGTTGTAGGTATGTGTTTAAAACTAAGTTGAAATCCGATGAAAGTATTGATAAATACAATGCACATTTGGTTATTGAAGGATACACTCAAAGAGAAAGATTTGACTATTAAGAAACCTTTAGTCCCGTTGCTAAGCTCACCATAGTGAGATTGTTCCTAGCCCTTGCTGCTATCCATAAGGGTGTAAATGGTCTGGTCTAGTCCGGTCCCGTCAGGAAAAAATGTAGACCGATTCCATTCAGTCTAAAAATTTTCTCATCCTGGACTAGATCGAACTTCTATTCGGTCCATATCGATCCAGTTCAATTTGGTTCAGGGGTGATCCGGTCCGGTCCAGGGGCACCTGATGTGATTTAATGGATTAAATTTAATCAAAAATCTTGCAATGATGAAAAATAATTTTTAACCTAAATTTAATTATTTTGAGTCCAATTTACGTATTTATCACATATTTAAGTCAAATAATATTAAAAAAAAACTTACTTTTAAAACAATTGACAAAAGAAAAAATAATCTAAATAAAAAATAAAAAATTATAATTTTTATTCTACAACTAGTCAATTACTATAAATTATAATATGTTAATATTATAAGAGTATATATTATACTCCTACTCTTAATCTATATTAATATTAATATTATACCTTATATACTATTATTTATATATACATATATATATATATATATAAATCATTCGTGGTCCGGTCCAGGGGGGAAATGCCATGGACCGGGACTGGACCAGAAATATTAGGTCCATACAAAAAATGGACTAGACTAGACTGAATTCCATACGGTCCGATCCGGTCCACCGGTTTTGTTTGGTCTTCTTACACTCATAGCTGTCCATAATTGGCACCTGCTCCAACTTGATGTCCATAATGCATTCCTCCATGGTAATCTTAATGAAGAGATATACATGGATATTTCTCCTGATTTTCAGCTCAAGGGGGAGTCTCAAACCAAAGAAAAGAAACTTGTGTGCAAATTGCATAAGTTCTTCTATGGATTAAAACAAGCCTCTAGACAATAGAACTCAAAATTCACCTCATCTCTCATTGCCATGGAATTTCATCAATCAAAATCTGACTATTCATTGTTTACTAAACATGACAAATATGATTTTGTGGCTCTCCTTATGTATGTGGATGGTACCATATTGGGAAGTAGCAACTTAGCAATCATTGATTCCATTAAAGATCAATTGCATACTCACTTCAAAATTCGAGATTTAGGAGTTCTCAAATACTTTTTTGGCTGGAAATAACAAGGTCATCTGCAGGTATTCATGTTTGTCAAAGGAAGTACACTCTAGAAATTCTAGAGGATGTTGGGTTACTTGGAAGCAAGCCCATCAACACTCCAATAGAGCAAAATCACAAATTATCTCACTATTTTATAGATCACTTAAACGATATTACAAGTTATCAAAGGTTGATTAGAAGGCTTATCTATTTATCTATTACTCGGCCTAACATTACATATGCAGTCAATGTTTTGAGTTAGTTTATGGACAAACCAACCCAAGAACATCTACACATAGCCCATAAAGTGCTTAGATACTTGAAGGGTTCCATTGGATAAGGCATTTTCTATTCCTCCAAATCAGAGTTGCACCTCAAGGCTTATAGTGACAACTTAGATTGGACAGCTTGTCTTGAGACACGAAGATCAGTGACTGGCTTTTGTATATTCCTTAGAGACTGATTGATAAGCTGGAAGTCCAAGAAACAACCTGCTGTATCCAGATCATCGGCTGAGGTGGAATATAGAGAATTAGCTCACACTAGTTGTGAGATTATTTGGCTTACTTATTTGTTGAAAGATTTCAACATACATCAAGAGAAACCAGCCATTCTCTATTGTGATAGCCAGTCGGCAATCCATTTGACCAAGAATCTCATCTTCCATGAGAAAACTAAGCACGTTGAATTGGATTGTCACTTTGTTCGAGAAAAGGTATTGGCTGGAATCATAACTATAGTTCATGTGGCTTCTAAATTTTAGTTAGCCGATATCCTCACTAAAGTATTATCGGCCTCCACCTTTCACTTCCTATTATCCAAAATGGGTGTTCTCAATATCTATGTCCATCTTGAGAGGGAGTCTCACAGCAAATGTGTTGAATGAAGCAATCACACCTCCTGGTACAACTTAGAAATGGCATGGCCTCAATGTGCAAATGATGAAGTACAAAGAAAATAGACAACAACCTGCCATGAAGGGATACACAAAGAATGCTGTTATGATTTGATCTCAAAATTGGATAACTGATATTTCAGGAGCTTTGTTTTTACTGTTTAGATACTTGTACATAAAGCAAATATATTTACTTTTCTTTTATATTTTTCATGCATGATAGTGATAGCAGTTAGCATATATATGTAACAATGTATAGAGTAATACTTGTATCTGTTTTCACATTTTCCAGTTAATGAGAATACGTTTTTCACTCTCAAATCTCTTCACTTTGTCTTCAACCTTTCATTTCTCGTATCTGGGTTCATTCTTCAACACGTACGTACTCATGTAATTGGCGATTCACATGCATTCCCTTAAAGTCGTGACTTAATTATTATTCTCATAAACTTTAATCGCGGAGATGGTCGTGTACGTCAAAAAAATGATATTTGTCGTCAGAAATAAAATTAGAGTTATGTTATAAAAAAGTCTTATATTTGTATACCTTTTAAATATAAAATTAAAGTGAGTAAAAGAAATTATTTTGGATGTGCAATAAATGTGCAAGATGTGAGGGTTTTCTTTAAAATTTTCACAAAATTAAGACAATTACGTACGTAACTTTGACGTAAGAGAAAAGAAAAATTAAGAGTGGCAACAAAAGTACGTAGTTTGGTCCTCTTCCTCGTAAGAATTGGTTTAGGTTGCGTTTAGGTAGAGTTTTTAAAACATTATGCAATCTTATATCAATATTTTGCGTTTGCGTGGACATAGTATTTATTATGCAATCAGTGGAATTGCATACTTTATATGTTTATGTTTATTCAAACTAGATTATTTACTTCCAACAAAAAGTTAGTGAGAAATTTTATCCGCAATTTCTAAGTAATTAATTGTTATCCTTGCATGTAACCAACTGATCAGGTATATGTAGACAGGTTATATCTTTTATTTCCATTATAAGAAGTGGCTATTTAATTTTTTTTTTTGTTTTTTTGTTAAGTTTTTTAATCATTTCAGTTAAATTTAATGATCACTAAACATTAGATATTCAAAACAGTACAGGATATGATTTGAACTTAGATAAGATTAGCTAGATATATAATTTTATATCTAAATTATAAATATATATATATATAAATTATAATTTAAAAAATATAAATTATTCCATTTGTTTAAAGTAGATAAGTTATAAATTATAAATTCGAATAAGTTATTCCTTTTTTCTTTTTATATAATTTAGATAATATAAAATATAATTTATATAAGTTTTAAATTATAGAAGTTATAAATTATATATATATATAAATTTAGGTATTATATATAAATTAAATATATATTTTAGATATGATTTAAAATACAATTTAAATTTAGATGATATATATAAACTTAGATAAATTATATAATTTATAATTTATATTATATATAAATATATATATATATATATATGATTTAAAATTTCTATTCATTCTTTATATATAAAAAAGAGAAATATAAAATAATTAATTTTAAATCTATTTGTCAACTATATTTATTTCATCACTTATTTATTTCTCAATTTAAATTCATTATTCAATAATAATAATATTATTAAATAGTTGTCTTTCATCACTTCATATCAGTTTACAATTTATTTAGATATCTTTCTTTTGTTATTAAGATATTTTTCTTTTATTACTCGTTAAATATTTGTTAGAATTTATATTTTTTTCTTTTATATATTATATTATTGATTGAAATTTATTTCTTTATAAAAAATATCATTAATACCCGGTTTACTAAATTAGGGAAATGTGTTTTGTACGTTGCTCCTCCCTAGTATGTATGTATATATATATATATGTAATTTCTCATATGATCAGTTTTGTTATATATATACAATTATTTTTATATATTATTTGAGCATTTTATTGATATAACTTATCAAAATAATTATTTTAATACAGTTAATCATAGTAATAAAAAATACATAAAAATTACTGTACATTTATTATTATTATTTTTATTTTTTATTTTTTACCGACTTTCTATGGTATGCATGCAGGCGTAGCCGCGTAAGAGCCTACGATTGTTTGAAATTTGATATTTTGTATAGTTGTCATGACTGCAACTTCTATTTAATTAGATACTATATTTAGCCACCATACACATAAGTGAAAACCACCAATAATTGAAATTGATGTGTTTATTTGGTAAAAAAAGATAAGGCAAGTTCCTATAATAAGATCTTGTTTGCCTTAAAATTCAAAGAGGAAATTGAGTTGCCAAATATATACATAGACAAAAGGTTGGAGAGTGTCAGCAAATAAAGATTTATTTTAATATCTAATGATGTCTTTTTAAAAATTTTAAATAGTATCCTTACACCAATATTTTAAAAGAAATATTTTAGACACAATGTATTCGATTGTAAAGTAGATATAATTGATCATCTAAAACTACATTACTTTATTTGTTTATTTTTATATAATTTATTTATGTATGTAGCATATCTCATATTTTTATATCGTATCTATCTCTATGTCAGATAATCTAATTTTCTAGGATAATTTAAAAAAGTCTTGACTTAACATATTTGCAATATTATAAGTATTGAATTTTCTATTTAAGTCTTGTTTATTTTTGTAAATATGATGAGATGAGATAAGATAATTTGAAAGTTGAATAAAAAATTATTAAATATATTTTTTAATATTAGTATTTTTATTTCGAAAATTAAAAAAATTAAATTTTTTATTTTATTTTTTTATATAAAAAAATTTAAAAATTATAATAATAAAATAAAATGATATGAAATAAGATAGAAATTTTTTGTAGAAGGAACAAGGCGGTTGAGCTGAGACCCTAAATCCATTGATAAATAATTATGCGCTCTGAGGGAGCCCACCTTCCAGCGATTAAAGGGAGGTATTTTCAACATTTTTTTTAATTAAAAAATAATAATACCTCAATAAAATGAATTTTAATATTAGATTGTTTAGAAACAATATTTGTTGTTGTAGTGTGTAACCGTCAAGCAATTTTTTCAAAAAATAAATAAATTCTATTTTCTTAAAAAAATAAATAAATAAATTAGGAGACACTTGACTTCACGAGTACATAACATTATTCAATATTTTTTAGCGGACGGCTGACTAAAAGTCAAAACAAAGAAAATTTCCGAGGAAACCAATCAAGGGCCGCCCACCACGGAAAGGTCCCAGACTCCAGCTGGAGGACCCTCGCGGATCTTTTAAAAGACGTCGGGACTCTTGCCTCTGCTTCACCTTCCACTTCAAAGCCGCCAAGTGGAGAAAGCAAAGCACACCCCTTTTGAGTTTCCGGCGAGTCTTCCGGCCATCCATCCGGCAATGTAAACTCTCCTCGGTTCACTTTTTTTGTGCTTCATCGAAATCTGCTATCCGTTTCTTTTGTTATCTTTATTATTTTTTATTATTTTTTTTATAAAGTCAATATTTTTAATGTGCATGGATGTGCTTTCTACCCAACGTACACAGTTTCTCCCCATCATGTGATTTCTATTAAACTCACGAACGATAACTTATTACTCTGGAAGGCTCAGATGAAACCCTACCCTTCTCAATTTGTTACTGCTACTGCTTCTGACGGCACCATCACGTCTCTTCTTAATCCTGTCTTTTCTCTTTAGAGTAATATGGAAACAGAGAATGAATATACGGTTTCCTCCTTTATAATCTTCAGGAGTTAGAGGCTTGTATTGATAATAATACTTGTAAAGATTACACAGAACAACGTGATCCAGTCAACCCGAAGTCAATCAGATTTAGAGCATTATTCTCAATGTCCATTTGTTATATGGTCCGTCGAATCTCGGTTATTCGAGGAAAATGAAATAAAGGGTTTGGTTGGATTGTTTTATTTAACGGGAAAAGGGAAATGTGTTTAATGATTGACATGTTTGGTTACCGAGAAAATGTTTCAAAAGAAAGGCGAATGGAAATATGAACTCAAATTTCTTCTTGTTTTTATTGCAAGAAGCGAGGTAAACGGACAGATGACCTCAACTGAGCCTCATAGAACTAGTTGTCGCTCTTCGTTTTGATGGAGTCCTTTTGTTGTTTGGGATGCAGAGATACACAGAAGAATAATAGTCTTGTCTTTTACTCTCCTCTCATCTGACATACAGACTATTATGAGGAGAATATTCCAGTCAAATTTATTGGAGGAGTGAAAGGGTGACTTTTAATACACAAGAAAAGCATTCTCTGCTCGATAAACTCTTTGCATGGCATTATTTTTTTCATTAACTTTTACAAATCATTTTAATTTCTTAGCTGTTTTCCTATTGTTCTCGCATTCTCATTTAAAATGTTTATTTTTTGCCACTTTGTTGCGGAGTTTCATGTTTATTTATTTATTTTTTCCTTCTCTTTTTCTCTTCTTAATATCGTTTTTTAGTGATTCTATGTTTTGCAGTTATTTTCTCTGTTTCGTTGATTTATTTTCTCAATGATTTGTAGAGTTTTCTTTTTCCGTGTTTTGGTAATTTATTTATCATATTCTCTGTTTCACCTACATTTAAACTCTCGCCATTTTTTATACGCCTTTCATATTTTAAAAAAATAATCCAAGTCATACTTTCTTCGAAGTTTAATTGTGGGATTTTTATTTTTTATATTTTAGCAGATGGAGAACTTCAAAGTTCCTTTCAGAGGAATTGTGAATGATGTCAGAGGAAGAGCACAGTGTTATAAGCAAGATTGGATTGGAGGACTTCGTGCAGGAATTGGGTAAGTTTTAGTGTCTATTTTACACCCACAGTTGGAAATGCACAATTTCATCACCAGGATTTACATTTTTACTTCAGTTTCCTTCTATTTTTTATAGGATACTTGCCCCAACTACCTATATCTTCTTTGCTTCTGCTCTTCCAGTGATTGCCTTTGGCGAGCAACTAAGCAGAGATACTGGTTAGTAATCTATGCTACTTCTTCAGTGTATTAAGGCTTTATATGTTTATCTGGTGAACTTGAAAGTAATACAAATGTATACTGCATTTAGATGGAAGTTTGAGCACCGTAGAAACTTTAGCTTCTACTGCTATTTGCGGTATTATACATGCAATTTTTGGAGGACAACCTCTTCTAATATTGGGGGTTGCAGAACCAACTGTTATCATGTACACCTATTTGTACAACTTTGCCAAAGGGAAGGATGATTTGGGACGTGAACTATTCTTGGCTTGGGCTGGATGGTAAGAAGAATGAACCTTCCTTTGGTTTTTAAAAATGTCCGCTTCAAGATTTTGATGAAACTTTGATAATATTGATATAACTCCGCAGGGTTTGCGTTTGGACAGCTCTCTTGCTGTTTCTTCTTGCAATATTCAATGCCTGCACTGTCATCAGTAGGTTTACAAGGATTGCAGGCGAGCTTTTTGGCATGTTGATTGCTATTCTCTTTATTCAAGAGGCCATCAAGGTAAGACCAGTCAAGATAGTGGAAAAACATTTGTAGAATATTGTTACAAAGCTGTTTGAGAAATGTAACTGGTGACTTCAAACTGCAGGGTATGATTGGTGAGTTTGAAATTCCCAAAGCTGGGGATCCAAAGTCAGAGAAGTATCAATTTCCATGGACTTACACGAATGGATTACTGGGGATCATATTTACTTTTGGTCTTCTCTACACTGCCCTAAAGAGCAGAAAGGCGAGGTCATGGTGGTATGGCACAGGTTTGTGAAGCGAGATTTGAGTTGTGTTGTCAATAAAATAAGCTATACATATTTGATTCTCAAATATCTTACTTTGTTCTATAGGGTGGTTTAGAAGTTTTGTGGCAGACTACGGGGTTCCTTTAATGGTTGTAGTGTGGACGGCACTGTCGTTCAGTGTACCAAGCAAAGTTCCATCTGGTGTTCCGAGAAGGCTCTACAGCCCTCTTGCCTGGGAGTCTGCATCTTTACACCATTGGTCTATAGTCCAGGTAAACTCAGATTTTCATCTTCTTCTCCGCTATGAGCTTTTGTCCAGAAAATTTCATGTCTTAGTTCAAACAAACGTGTCATACAGTCTCTTACTCTCGAAGAAGTTATAAGATAGGCATATGCTTCTTTGTGTTCAAAACATACTGATGCATCTCTGCTGTAGGACATGGGCAAGGTTTCTCCAGCATACATCTTTGCAGCTTTTATTCCTGCTGTGATGATTGCGGGGCTTTACTTTTTCGATCACAGTGTTGCTTCACAGTTGGCACAACAAAAGGAGTTCAATCTTAAGAACCCTTCTGCTTATCATTACGATATCTTATTGCTGGGATTTATGGTATGTATCCATACTAGATTGTGTCGCTGGTTATTTCCTTTTTACAGTTATCAAGACTTGCGTTTATATTTGGAAAACATTGTCTCAGACTCTGATTTGCGGATTGATGGGGCTACCTCCTTCAAATGGTGTCCTGCCGCAGTCCCCCATGCACACCAAGAGCCTTGCCGTTCTCAAAAGGCAGGTGAGTTTTTAGACAACCATAAGAACTTACTTGGTATAGTCGGTAATCAAATGGACTAGAGGAGTAATTGAATTGATCCATGGGTTGCAGTTGATGCGAAGGAAGATGGTGGAAAGTGCCAAGGAAAGCATAAAGCAGAAAGCTAGCAACTCTGAAATCTATGGCAAGATGCAAGCCGTGTTCATAGAAATGGATGGCAGTGCAGCAGTACGTCCTCTAGTAGTAGTTACTACCAAAATCTTTAAAATTTTCTTCCAGGCCATATGTCTCTGAAAATTAGAAGTTGATATAATTTATTAACTTTGAACTGGCCATTTCTGTACTATCAAGTTGTTCACGTTTTCTCAATACATCCCCAGAACCCATCTGCTTACAGAATTCTATATGCAAGTGGTTGCTTAATCCTGAACAATTTGTGTTGCAGTCTACTGTAGTGGTTAAAGAGCTGGAAGACTTGAAGGAAGCAGTAATGAAAGGTGAAAATAGCAGTGAAAGTGCAAAGGAATCATTTGAACCTGAGAAGCACATTGATGCATACCTGCCTGTCCGAGTTAATGAGCAGAGAGTGAGCAATCTCTTACAGTCACTCCTTGTGGCAGCATCAGTTGGTGCTATGCCTCTAATAAAGAAGATACCAACTTCAGTGCTTTGGGGATATTTTGCTTACATGGCCATTGATAGTCTTCCTGGGAACCAGTTTTGGGAAAGGATTTCATTTCTCTTCATAACGCCTGGCCGGCGTTACAAGTAAGTTATAATACTTTTCAAGTACATGAGAATCCATTACAATTTTAACATAAGATTAGAAAATTGAACTTTAGTTGCATCCTGCAACCACGTGAAATTCGAACCAATATAATTTTGTTTTTAGCATTTGAGAACACACAAAATGGCTTTGTTCTCTGGAAGGTATGGAGTTGTTAAATGGCATAAAGATTCAAGGAAATAGTCATTACTTACGATAATTTCATCTCAACTGCATCCTAATTGAACACAATAAGCCTGCTGACATTCAAATGTAGCAAAGATTACATCATCATTTTGGCAAATATGCACTTTATCATTCTCACAAAGTTCTATATACAAATGGTAGCCAATAACATTTACTAATTCCTGTTATGCGGATGGATCTCTGTTGGCGCAGGGTCTTGGAAGGGGTTCATGCATCATTTGTGGGGTCAGTACCATTTAAGTACATGGCCATATTTACGATCTTCCAAATTATATATTTCCTGGTCTGTTTTGGTATAACATGGATTCCTATTGCTGGAATATTGTTCCCCTTGCCATTCTTCATTCTTATAAGCATAAGACAGCATATTCTTCCCAAGCTGTTTCAACCACATCATTTACGGGAACTGGATGCGGCCGAATATGAGGAAGTAACCGGTGCCCCAATAGTTTCCATCAGCTTGTCGTTTAATGTATGCCTCATCTGTTTTCTCACTGGTCGAGTGTCGGCAATATATATTCTTTTATTAACATTACAAACTCTAAAACATATTATCATAGGAAAGGGAAGCACAGGATCTTGGAAATGGGGATAGTGGAGTGGAAATTTGTGATGCTGAGATATTAGATGAACTGACAACAAGCAGGGGGGAATTGAAGGTTAGAAATTGTAGCTTCAAAGAAGAGAAATGTGGGCAGGTACGATATCATTGTTTCTCTTTCACTATCTCTATCTAGTAAAAACTTATCTATCATGTCACACACAATAATGCATTTTTGTGGGGGGTTTTGATTAAACATGTTTTTTAAAGTACATAATCCTGCATTCAACCGTGTGCATGGGAGACTAGCTAGATATTGATCACACTCTGGTAAATTCTGTTTTTCCAGGTTCATTTAGGGAATTCCAGGAGAGTGAAAGATGAGTTCGATTGCCATCGAAATGATAAAGCCTGATAATGACGAAGATGATACTTTAATACTTAGATAGGGATTTACACAATACCATACTTAATGTCATGAGAAAAAGAGAGAGAAATAGGTGGGGCTTCAACTTTCAAGCCTACGCATATGTAGAATGAAAAAAAATTATAGTAAAAGGATGAACGTCCCATGTGAATTATCAGCCTAGTCGAGTATCCCCAACATAGGAACTAGGAAGTCCTATACAAGTAAAACAAGCCAAAGAGAGACATAAAAAAGTACAGAAAAAGGGAGTTAGAGATTAACACCCACACTTTCATTCTTCAATGTAAAATAATGTCCACAACATATGCATACATGCATTGCGTGTGTCAGTGTCAGTGTCAGAGTGCATTCATAGTTGGGACAACAAAGGTTGCCGAGATAATTGAATAATGAGAAATGCTAAGAATCGGATGGGTTTCAAGATGGTTTTTGCACCTGGCCAATCATAATGCGAAACGTCAATTATTTCAAGTTAGGAATACTAGACCCGGCCACACCAAATCGCCTATCTTGAATCCCTATCTCCCTCTCTATCTTTTCTCAATTTAATATTGTGCAATCATAATATCATTAGTATGTGCTCCTTCATTCTCAATTTTTAGCTTCTGTTTTGTCCTTCTTCTGGTGGTAGAAACTTTCTCAATTTTTTGACTTTTGACCGCTCATGTATTTATTTTTTTTAATATTTTTATTTTATGTATTGATTGAAAAATAATTATTAATATATTTTATATTTTATTATAAAATGATAAAAAGATATGAAAAAATAAAATAAAAACAATGAGAAGATGAATTTTGATCCATACCGCACGCCTGCCTAGCACTAGTGAGATGATTTGCTGTCGCGAAGTAAAGTGAGTAAGAAATGGGCTTTCAGTACATCAATGGGCCTTTCTTAGAAACTTACGGGCTTTTAGTTCGCACTGTCTCTCTAACCGTCATGATTCATGAGTGTAGATAATTACACAGGCTACCAATCTAATCTTTCCTTTGACTTCAAGAAAATTAATTATTTCTCCATCCCGCCAACTTGTTGGGTGATCAGTACACGTCTTAAAAATTAGTAAAATTATTTAATTAAAATGTTTTAGTTTTTCTTTATATGTATAGATTAAACTCTCCGTCAATTCAAAAAAAAAAAAAAAAAACTCTGTTTAATTTATGAGTGATGAATTTTGAATATTTTTAATCCTCATATCATCCAATCTTTATCAATTAATATTTTAAGAAAACTGTCATAGATGCAAACAACTACTTAAAATAAATTCATAAATTGATATAGTTTTATATAATCTATTCTATTTATTTTATAATAAAAATACTATATAATATAAAAATAATATAAAATTAGATCGATTTATACGAACCCTCTTGATTAAAGTACATATATATATTTTTTGAGAAGTGATACACATAATACCAAATTATTTAAGGGCTATAGTCGAACCGAGTCGATTTTTTATTTATTTTTTGTTCAAGCTCGAGCTCGAACAAAAATTTCAATTCGAGCTCGAGCTCGTCCCACAAACGGACTCGAGTCGAGCTAACTCTTTTTTAAAATTTTTGAATAAAATTTATAAATAAATAAAAAATAAAAATTTAATATTTAATATATAACTAGTTAATATTTATTTATCATAACAATATGTTATATGCTTATATATATTATTAATAAATACATATAATATGATAACATATACTTATTTCACATACTTCTCATGTACTAATATATGAAATTATTAAATTTTATAGACTAATTATTGTACAAATTATAAAATATAACTATGAAGTATATTTATCATATAGATATAAGTAATACAATTATATATTACATATTTAATTATAGAAATATTATACTTATATTGTTAGTAATACATATACATAACATATATATATATATATTTATCAATATATAAATGAATTTTAATTGAGTCAAGCTAACGAAGTTTTTTTTTATCGAGTATGTGTCATTTACTAATCGAGTAAGTATCTGCTTTTACGAGCGAGTTTTTTTTTTCATGGATCTAGTTCGATTCGAGTTTAACCGAACGAGGATCAAGTATGCTATCGAATAACCTGATTCATTTATAACTCTAACTATATACAACACTTTATAAAAATAAGTGTATTTTTATAAATTATCTTAAAAAATTATTATTATTTTATAAAAATATTATTATTTTTATAAAATATTATATAAAATATTGTATATATCATTTTTCATTTTTTTTATGGGATTAAAGTCCATATTCTAAATGCACAGAATCTCTGTGTTACCTGACAACGTTAAAAAAGAAGTGCAGGATAAAATATAAATAAAGCACAAAAAATCAGTCCAAGTCATTGAAAAGCACAAAGAAAAAGCTAAACAAAGGCCCCCACGAGTTGACGCCTCGTCACCTCCGCACCCTCTCTCCAACTCTGCTTCCTTAACCTTATCCACTTCCCTCCTTTATCACCTGCATTTAGTTTCCTTGTACCTCCTTCTCCTTGCTATTTCTGATTGTACTCTCTAGCCCAAATCACCCTTTAAACTCATCCCAAAATCCTTTAGTCCCCAACGAACAACACTTGATTACGAGAGCTTGTTTGGATGCTTTGAGATCTCGACCGCACTGGATATAATCCCTCACCTCTTACTACCTTCAAAGTTCAAAGCTCTTCCCCCTCTTCTCTACCATTCTTCCAAGTCACAATTTCTTTCTCCTGAGTTATCTTCTTCAGTTTTTGTTTCTGCATTTGTCTCTTCCCAATGGCTTCCGCTCTCACTTCTTTCCGGCCGGCAGTGGTCCGGGCATCCGCTTCTTCTTCTAACAAGCCCGATCCGAATATCCGGAAACCAGCCTCGGCCAACTGGTGGGCCCCGGTCTTCGGCTGGTCCTCCGATGCGGACTACATAGACCCCACCGCCGGGGGCCCTTCAAATAACGAGACAGGTGTCTCGGACACGGAATCCGGCCGACTAAGGTCTAGATTTGCGCTGGGGTGCTTCACGGAAGAAAAGGCGAAGCAACTTCGGAGGAAGACCATGGAAAGCTCGGCGTTCCACGATATAATGTACCATTCGTCGATCGCGTCCCGGCTCGCCTCCGACATTTCGGACTCGTCCGAGAAGTAGTAGGTATGGATGAAGTCGGGTAAGTTTGGAGTTATGAGGTCCTTGTCGTCAAGGAGAATGTTATTTGCCAATTGCCATATTTGGCTTGCAATTTGTCGAAATGATAAGCAGGGAAAAATAGAAACTATTTTTATTTTATTTTTGCTTGTTTGAAATTTATTGCTTGGATGTTGTGAGATCTAAAGAGGACAATGACTGTTTTGCAGCGTACTTTGGATTTTATTGGCCAGTTTATTTTTTTTCCTCTCGGTTTGCTTAAGTAATTAATGGATTAAGAAATTATTAGAAAACAATAAAAATAAAAAATAAAAAAAGATTAAACCATCTGAGAAGATTGAAGTTGATGATGTGATTGGTTTTAGTCGGGACATGGTGTGCTGCATTGAATCTGTAAGCAAGGTAGTAAATTATACAAACCCTAACTTCAACTTTAACAGTTCTGAAGTATTGTTAATTGATCTTTTTCTTTGTACCACCGTCCAAAAAGAGAGCCTCCAAAGAATTTATGCGGAGAACTGGAGATAGTTGGGGTCAGAGTTTAGACCTAGGAGTGGTTTGTATTCAATATTCAGTTTTATTATTTATAATACATTTCATATTTTTGACCAATATTTTTGATACCGTATTGGTTAGTACATGTCGTATCGGCCGGTATATGTCGTATCGATCACTTGGACGGTACAGGTATACGGCCTATACCATACCGGCTCAAATACTAGTCATATCGGTCGGTATTTCAATCATACCAGTTGGTACTAGCTGTACTATATTTAAAATTTTTTTTTTAATTTTTTGCTTTTTTTGCCTCAATTTAGACTAGATTATTTATATATATGTATTTATATATATAATCTATTCATATATTGACTATTTTTTTGAAATATAATTTATATATGTATTTATATATATAATTTTTTTATAAATAGACTATTATGAAATAGTATATGAAACGATATCGTTATCGAAATATTTCGTTCCAGTGTCTTGACCGGCACTGGTACGATACGGTATTCAAAACTTTGCTTTTAATTCATCTCAATCATTCATTTCAAATTTTAACTTATTTCAACTACTCATTTTATTACTATTCATAATTTATCTCATCTCATCTCTGAATCTAAACTAGTCCGATGTCAAAGTGCTCAACTGATGTAGCTTTAGATCTTAAACTTTGGATGAGATCATTAGTGAGGCTTCATTTAAATTTAGAGATAAGATGAATTTAATTTATTTTTTAATATTATTATTATTTTAAAATTAAAAAAAATTATATTGAAATTTAAAAAATATGTAGTAGAATTTAAAAAATATGTATTAATATTTATGTTTTGTATGAAAAATTTAAAAAGTGTAATTATAAAATAGAAATAAGTTGAAATAAGCTCAACTCACTCTCTAATCCAAATAAGATTAAATGTAATTTAAATGTATGTAATCATCATATAATTATTTTTCAAAAAAAAAAGTAAAGTTTTTTTATTAAAAATTTAGTTTTTTTTTTCATATAAATTTTATGTTTTATTCCTTTTTTAAAAAAGTGATTATACGACAAATATACGATTTACGGTTTCAAATATCTTTTTTCTTAAAACTATAAACTATGGATTGCGTTTAGGTAGTCCGTTGTTTGGAGTAGGTTATCCGTTATCCTGTGGGCTTTCAAGAGTGCATGGTTATGCTTTAATCCTTTGAACCCACACAGCCGAAAGTTTTTTATGTGAGTTGATAATTGATGCCCCAACATGTGGATTTGGGTCCCCCGATCCATTTGCGAGCTATCTCCTAAAACCATGCTGGCATTGCTTTGATAAATGAAAAATTCTATTATCAAGTTGGTATATAAAGTATATTTACTAAAATATTTATATGAGATAATTTAATTTAAAAGATAAATTTGAAATTTTACGAGTTAAAATTTTTTATTTAAATAAATTGGATTATATGCTATACATACCAATTTGAGAATAAAATATGTCATGTTGGGATGTTAAACTGAGTTAAGCTGAGTTGAGTTAAATAAAATATTATTAAAATATTATTTTTTAATATTATGAGTGTTTTGAGATTTGAAAATGTTGAATTATTTATTATATTTTGTATGATAATTTAAAAACGTGTATGAGAATTTAAAAAAATTATAATAATAAAATGAAGTGAGTTGAGAAGGATTAAAATCCAAACGGACGCAAGTCCTGATAAAATGCTTGGGAGTAGATGTTCTATTAATGGGGTAATTAGCCAGGACAGAAGCTACTCGAGCTGTACAACCTTAGATTATACATGTATCAACCTGAAATATGCACTCTGCCTTCTTGAAGCAAGACTCTCTACCGACAATCAGAGTGCTTGAGTGCTTTCATAATCCTCATTGAGGGCTCATCATCTCTCGTACTGCTTTAATTTGAGCCATATTACGAATCAAAACTTCGCATCATACTCACATATATACATACACACACATATATTCGCAAAGGTTTTACATAAATGTAATCGTATAAATTGATGTGATTTTATCTTATTCATTATATCTACTTTATAATAAAATTAAATAATTTTATAATCTAAATCAGAGTCACATCAATTTATAAGATTATTTTTATATAATTTTTTTGTGACTAAAGTATTTTTCATATATAATTATAGTTCCCAAATGAGAGAGCCATTTCAATGAATCTTATTGGAGTATAGCCTCTCATATCGATAAGATGGAGTTAAAATTTAAAGAGGAAAAGCTAAAGGTAGAGAAAACGTAGGCCTGATTTGCTTATGAAAATAAAATCAAAAATTCAAAAGTCATCTCAAATTCATTATTATACTTTTTTAAATATAGTATAAAATATAATAAAAATTCAACCTTTTCAAATTCCAAAACATATTTTTCAAATCTCAAAACAAATTAATATTAAAAAAAATATTTTACAATAATATTTTATTTTTTTTTAATTTTTATTTTATCTCATCTCATTTCATCTCTAAAAATAAATCAAGCCTTAATTTCTATTATTACAGTTATTATTTCAAATGTAGTATAAATATTACTATTAGACTACCCTTTATATATTCATTCAAGTAATTTAATTGTTCAATTCAGATTACACAAAGTCACGAATTTTCTCAGTTTCTTCCTCGATTTTCTCTCTATTTTTACTTGTCATCTAGTTCATGACAGATCTCCCAAGGACCTTGACCATTGATCATTTAAGTCCCTCATGTGGGTATAGCTTTGATCATTCTCGACAGTGATGAAACAAAGTAGTGGCAGATCGAGTTGCTTAAGTTCAAAACAATGTTCAATGTTCAATGTTCATCGCACACACATGAGTAGCCTCAACAAGCATCTGATTTCAGCGCACTCAACCACACGTGCATCCATGTTGATTGATTCCAAAGCCACCTTTGCCCTCTTCCCATTCCCAATATTCAATGACTCACCGCTTTTCTGCATAAACAATAGAATCATTGCCGACCAAAAGGGAACAGAAGCAAAAACAAAATGATAAAATACCCCATTTTGCATGGCTAGCTGGTTGACCATACCAAGGAATTGAAGGCAACACTCAAATCAAAAGCTCCCTG